>JARHVA010007769.1:80000-170000 GCA_037957365.1 Torreya grandis
CACATGTGCTTGTATGCTCTTTCATCGACCTTTATTCTATCCCTTAGCTTTTTTTTCACATGGCCTATGCCTCTTAATTTTTATTATAATTTAGACATTCATGATACTTATCCTGTACTGATCTTAATGCACATCCTTTGGGTCTTCCATTAAACTTACAAGATCATATTCACCTATACCAACATATTACATGAGCACACATTGAATCTTTCCCATTAGTAAAATTTTGATCCTTATCTCTCCATACACTATTGAGCTACATTATTACAATTCACATATACAATTTCACTTTATCCACATATAATTACTGTCACATTTAATTCACATTATTCCTTTACACATTTTACAGATTGTTTGGATCCTTCCTATTCTTCTATTTCTAATTCATTGGCAACTTGGCATTACTAGACTCATTTAAAATATTTCAAAAATACATAAAACAATGAAAAAATTCAAAATAAAATACAAATACATTCAAAATATTCATAAAATAAAAAAGTAGCTCCCAAACATTACATGATTATTATATTACACTATTTATATAAAAATTTATTAATACATGTTAATGTGGGATTAGTGCACCCACACCTAAAATGGAATACAAGCACAAGTTACAATCCCCATACCTCCAATAAGGCATTAAACCTATTATTTATCCCCTATTGTGGGTATCTTGATTATTGGTTAAATTTCAACCTAGCTCATTTTGAAATGAATGCATCTAATTTAACCATTAGACAATAAACACTAGGGGAAACACTATTTGCATAGATTATTTGTCACATGTTTGATAGATGGCATGTTATTATTATACAAAATTATGTTTCATGTTATATGAGTATAATGCAAGACATAGAATTTACATATGGACATATAGATTTTGGAGTTTCATTTACCCACTAGCCAATGGCCATGATAATATTAGGGGCATCTCACTCGACATGTTTCAAAATTACATATTATATATTTCAATAAACTTATACGATGAATGGCTATCTATAATTATTACATAGGTCTTGTTAGTTATGCATATCTTACAAATTATTACATGGATATTATACTATATTGTGATGTGACATTAATATATGGATGGTGTAGACTTGTCTTACTTGTTCTATGTTTCATTTATGTTGCTAATCTCTTACATGACAAGCTAATTTATGCTTGACTATTGTGTGCAACCCCTCAGCCTTATTTGATGTGACATATTTATATTCTCTATTTATGACATATTTATGTACCCTAAATTTTGCCATAGGATTTTTTTGTTATGACATATTTATGTCCCTTGTATTCAATCCTTAGCCTTATGTGTGACATTAAATCTTGACCTTGTTGAGCTCGATGACACTGAGTAATGTCGTGATCCATATCATGCACTATTATTGTGTAGTATTATTTAGTTACAATTTTAATTTGTGATTCATTAATACATAAATCTAGACATGAAATCTAAATGTTGTGTAATACATATGTTACACATGTCTTGATTAATGTATATATAAAAATGATGACATAATTTTCATATGGTGACATGATCATACATGATTCTATATTTATACATGGAATGATACAATTAACTATAATTTTGAGATGATTGACTTACAAGGCACATTTATCATCTTAAACTTGGACATTATAGCAAGATTATAATAGAAACGTAAGCCTCCATGAATTAAAAAATAGATCAAAGTAAATATTTTAAAGATTTATGATTGTTTATATATTAGATTGTTCAATTACATGGTATGTGTTGGCACATAATTACAATCTATCAGGGTATATGTCATGCATATGAATTCACCTTATACATACTTAAGTACAGATTCATACACACTTAGGTGCATACACATTTTTGGTATGTGTACATTGTATACATGAATATAAATTATATATTTTCCCACACACACACATACATTTTGAACCTACATTCTCAAAATCAAAATAAATATGCATAACACCTTGTACTAGTTGGTACATATCTAAGGGGCATGATACTAGTTTATGCACCTACACAACAATATAGTTTACAATCAAATGAAAAGTGGTTGTCATTGCACTCCAAACTTATCAAATATCAGGTCATGATGGGGGAATTAAAACTGTTTATTATTTTTTGATTTTACATTTATTATAAATTGATATAACTTGAGTGAAATTATTTAATCAAACAAGTGATCATGATGGGGGGATGAACATCGCTCTTTATTTGTTATCATGCATTATTTTTTTACATGGACCAATCTTGAATGAAATTTAAAGTAGCAATAAAAATTAATGTATAATCTACCTTTAGCGATTGATTTGGTTTTTTTTTTATAAAATAGATTTTTTGGTTCCCCTTTTGTTTTTTTAAGTAACTATTTGGGAACTAGTACAACGCATACTTCTCCCCACATTCATGAGGGTTTGGACATGTTTTCTTCCTAACACAAGGGATTACATAGCTAAATGAGTTTTGGATAGACTTATGCCAAATATTCATGTGTTCTGCCAAGGAAGAACAAGTTATCCAATATTTCAATAAGGAAACATCATCTCTAACATGTGACAAGGTCGACATGATTTTTACAAATGTATAGGTGTACTATTTTGTTCATATTAAATATTAAAAAAAAATCAGGATCAAATGAAAAATGTTAATGTATGTACATTGTGAAATTGGATCTTCATACCAAATAAAAAGTATGTTATACACACTCAAGTACACATTTTCCTCTTACTCTATAAATTCCATCACTAGAATCAAAAATGATTGTAGGGTGAGGAAGGGTTGGAGGAAGGCAAGAAGTAGACATTTTAGATACTAGAATCTAGTATTAGCTACTCCACAATAAAAATATTGACACATGTTTTACACTTATGAATCGACCTTAAAAATATGGTTATAATCCAACAGTCTCGCACACCTACTTGTTACCTTATGAGTTTGATTCTTTCATTTGATAATTACACACCTACATCAACCTTATTATCTAATTCAAACATGATTACTATCATTTGCATAGACCTCTAGCTCCTTAGTTTAGTTTATTTATGCCTAAGTCACTATTGTTGAGCTCTGTCAATATCATCAATTGATAATGACCAGGCACTGTCAATACTAACTCTCTCCTAGCAATGACTAATTTTTAAAATCAAATATTTCCTTAGGTTTAACCCAGATTCCTAGCATATCAACAGACATGTAAGCAATGGCCAATCAACAAATATAGGTGATTGGGATCATTTAGTCAATTATACTTTGCCCTTTTTGTTGGTTTATATCCCTCATAAGCACATCTAGGGTTTCAAGGTCAAGGATGTTATTTTTTGGAGTTGCATCCATCATCAAAATTCATCATTGCACATAAAAATACTTAAGAGATAGGAGAAGCTGAACGTATAACTAGTAAACCTTATTTTAACATATGTCACTACCAACAATCACAGATCAGTATCAACTATCGATACTGACCCAAATCTGGTAGAACCTACAGTGTGCAGGCATAAATAATTTTCTTAAAATAGGTGAATCACAAGCCTACTTTAGTCTATTTTCCACCTCCATAACACAATCATAATCGGCGAAATAATGTAATTACTTTATTTTACATTTAACTCTTATCAATTTATGATAATTAGTTTTAGTCTTTTACATTCAAATGAATGCTTGAATGTCATGTTTATTAATCTAAACTATTATACTAATTTTTATCCTATTAATGTTTCTAAAATCAAAATGGGGTAAAACACACTCGGGCCCTAAGATGTGGCTGTAGTAGAAACTGAAATTTTGTTTTAGATAATATTTAAATGTTGTTGTAGATTTGAAACATTGTATATTTTTCATAATTTTTTATTTAATCAGTGTGATAACAATCAGCATCACAAAACATAACCATAAACCTTTTCTAAATTTATGTCTTTCATGTTTACAAACATATGCTTTCCACTATAAAAATAAAGACATCCATCCATAAACATTTTTCACCACAAAATATATTTTAAAAAATTTAAAAAATATATACATAAACATAAAAAACCTCTTTGTACAAAATATTATTGACCAACTAATCTATACAAACTTATTCAAACTTAACTCACCTCAGAGTGATTGGACACTTATCTATGGCCCATACAAACAAAGCTATTATAATGAATAAACAAAACGAATGTTTTACCATGTAAAAACGCAAAATAGAAACAAAATTTTGTTAATATCCTTCCCACCGACACAAAAACACTAATTACCATTAATAAACATTACTACCTGTCATCCTTGCATACCTTCCACCTAATCATCATAGGCCAATGCATCCCCGTTGGCAAACCTAAAGCTATGTGGCATGGGCCAATGAACCAGCGCTCTATGTCAGCAGCAAGGTAGCGTGTCATATGCATCTTCCAACATCGAATGGCGATCGCCGATTAGGTGCGAAATGAAGGGCTTGATTTGTTAAGTGTGTGAATAAGAGCGTAATTAATCTTCAAATGCTTCATTGAAGAGGCGGCCTCTTCTTTCACATTGAACATGTAGCATGTCGAAATCTTACATTGTCGTAGATGACAATAACATTACAATTTGAGAATTGAAAAATCTTTCACTTCTCGTTTAGTGTTACATGATGCTCTTCCCCACACGTTAGCAGCAGGTAAGATGTGACACGTAAATAGAATTTCACATGGGAGGAAGCACGGATTTATTTTATCAACCAGAGGACTTACACAATTCTCCAATAAGCCAAGACAAGCACAGACATCAGATATAAGAACGACGAGTCAAAAAAGATCATCCCAAATATCATCACGTTGGAGGAAGCACGGATTTATTTTATCAACCAGAGGCCTTCCAGACAAGTACAGACAAGACATAGAAGGACCACAACTTAGAAAAGATGTTGCCAAATCTCGACATTTAAGTAACAAATCAACCAAAATACTTTCACGTGGGAGGAAGCATCGATGGTAACTCATCAACAGGACGACTTGACCATTCTACGATACAGCAACCCATGTACCATCCTGTCTTTCATACAGAACGACTGGAACAGTCTACAATGAGCCAACCCAAGTACCTTTATGTGTTTGATACGCCAAAGCAATTAAGCCTATCCTCCATATAGGCGGTAAATGTAATGATAACTTAAGAATTTCAAGCAAAACTACACTCTCTAGATATTGGAATCGCCATTGTGGATCAGAAATTACTTGTACTTTTCCAATAACGCGTCTCGCCTCTTGCCAGCTATAGACATTAAAATATATACATATGGTGCACGGGAAGAGAACATATCGTTCATATGCCGTACCTGAAATGTAAAATTTGAATCAGTCAAATGTAATATTAAACTATTTGAATTAAAATGGAGAACATTTTATTTGAGTGGACTGTGTGGAACTTATCTCCTATTTTTTTCTTAATGTTGTTATTACATATCGTTTATATCATATCAAAGATTTTGTCATATGTTCTAATCAAAGAATTGTCATGCCTTCTAATGAAGACATTTATAATGTAATTGCACACTTAACTAATTCAAATATTCGAGAACATTTTGTTTGAGTGGACTGTGTAACTTAGTTATTATTTTTCCTTCTTAAGGTTGCTATTACATATCATATCAAAGATTTGTCATGTGTTCTAGTTAAGACATTTATAATATAATTACACATTTAATTAATTCAAATCATGAAGAACATTTCTGCAACTTAGCTGCTATTTTTTCCTTTAAGGTTGTTCCAACATATCATTTCTACTATATCAAAGTTTTTTCATATGTTCTAATCAAAGATTTATCATATCTTTTAATTAAGACATTTAAAATATAATTGCACACTGACTTAACTAGTGGACTCAGCGAATTATGATTTTATTTTATTTTTCAAATCTTTATGTTGTAATGAGTATTTTCAATTCAAATTTTCATTCATAATGTGTTATAGTATCACATGTTTTTTATGTTTCACTTCTCTATGTTTGTTGAGCAATCATAATTACAATATTTTGTTTATTTAAAATTGTTTTTAAGTCATTATTGAATTTGAATATTATTGAAATTAAAAAAATCCAATAAATTATGATTCTGAACAATAATCAGTATTGATTTGTATTGAATGATTCAAATGATTATAAAAAATTTATAAATAAGATTCAAATCAATTGACATGCAAAACTTAGAACTCTAAAAATAAATAAAATTCAACTTTTTATTTTTAACAGTGAACTTTTTTAGTATATTTCACATGCAAGTCTACATGGATTTAAAATTATCCAAAAATAAACCAATTAGTAAAATTAATATATCAGGTGAATTTCAACTGAAGTTCATATCTAGTTTTAAAAATAGATAATTTCTAAATTTAGAAAAAAAATTAAAATAATATTAAAGTGCAATTTTGGACCCTCAAATGGTCACGTACGACTTCTAATAAAATATCAAAAATGTCCCATAATAGAAATGACTAGTTATGGTTGTATTTAAATTTTTGAGATGGCTAGTTTGATGCAAAGATGGGCTTAAATAGAGTTATGAATCAAAATCTATGCCCTTTAAAATTTCATCCTATTTTTATGCATCATTCTCCTTTGATTGAAGCAAATCAGTGCCTATGATTTGGTCTTATTTTAACACTACTATTGGTTCTTATTAATCTTATTCAACTCTATTTATATAATCCAAATGTCATCTTATTGATCTAATCCTTTCCATTGTACAAAATACATATCATAAATTTCCTTGTCTTGTGTTTATTGTCTTCTTATCTAGAACCTGCTCTACCTTTTCTTTCTTCTTCTTTAGCACCTATTGCCTCCACTCTAGTTCTTCATCTTTTTCACCGTCATAATCATCTCCATTATAATCATATAAATATAAATCATTAAATACTAGAGAGATGTCAAAATTATATGATAAACTCACCTCAGAAGTGTTGTCATTGATTTTCTTCACAATTGTACATGGTCCACTTTTATTATACTTCAACTTGTTGTATGTGTCTTTGATAAATATCTCTTTACACAAGTAAACCATCACAAAAGTTTCTTCTTTAAATACTTCTGACCTTCTTCTAATATCTGCTTTTACTTTATACTTATCATTACTTTCCTAAAACTTTCTTCTTACTTCTTCTTGTAATTTTTGTAAATATTTTTCAAATGCTTCTCCATCATCACTAACTCATTCTTAAATTGGTAACTATGCCAAATATAAAACACTTATAATATTTCTACCATAAACATTATAAAATCTTGATTTTGTTGTTGATCTATTCATTGAATCATTATATGTTAATTCAGCTTATGGTAAATTCAAGCCTCATTGCTTGGGTTTCTCCCAAACTTTGCATATCAATAAATTTCCCAATATCCTATTTGTAACTTCTACCTATCCATCCATTTGGAGATGGTATGGACTACTAAATTGTATCTTAGGCCCCATCATCCTCCCCAAAGTCCTCCTAAAAGAACATAGAAATTTCATGTCTTTATCTAATGTAATGATTTCTAGAACACCATGCAATTTCACAATATCCTTACAAATGTTTCTATGACTCTAGTGGTATCATTGGTTTTCTTACACGTAATAAAATGAACTATCTTAAAAGACCTACCTACAACAACAAAAATTGAATCATTACCTCTATGTGTTTGGTAATCCCAACATAAAATCCATACTCAAATATATCTATGGTCCTCTTTAAACTAGTAATGGCATGTACAACCTTGTATTTTATGCATTTTCTTTTGCCCCTTGACATATCCTACACCTTGAAACATATTTTCTCACATTTTCTTCATTTTTGGACAAAAATATTTCTCCACTAAAGTTATTGTCTTTGTCTTACCAAAAAGTCCAACCAAACCACCACAATGTAATTTTCGTTATAACATTGTCTCTTAGAGACCCAATTGGAATACATATTTATTTCCCTTTAAAGAGATAATTATCATTCATAATACACTTATCATAAACATTACTTGTATCACCTATAAATTGATTCCTACATTGCTCAACCATCTTACCAAAATCTAGATCAGTATCATATACTTCCTTAATAATTTTAAATCCAACAACTTCACTTATCAGAGTATTTATTAATCATACTCATCTTCTCAAATCATCAACTACTTGATTCTATTTTTATGATTTGTGATTCAATATAAATGTATAGCCCTACAAGAAAGACACCCAGTTTGGATGCTAACTATTTAACTTCTTTTGAGTATTCACATACCTCAAATCCACATGATCAATAAATAGGATAAACTCCTTTGGTACAAGGCAATGCATCTAATGTCTTATTGATTGTACAAGGGCATAAAAATCCACATTATTATTAGATTAATTTCTACTTACCTCATTAAATTTATAACTAAAATATGTTATTGGCTTCCCTTCTTGACTTAATAGAATACCAATTACCATAAATGAAGCATCACAATTAACCTCAAACACATTGCTAAAATATTGTAATACTAAAGTAGGCTTTTTTCATTTTATTCTTTAATAACTCAAAGCTTTATGATACTACCCTTGTCAATGTAAATTCATTTCCTCTCATACAATTTATTATTGGTGCAATGAGAATACTAAAATTATTAATAAAATTTATGTAAAAAGTTACTAAACTATGGAAACTTCTTACCTTTGTGATGCTCTTTGGGATAGGCTACTGAACAATTTTCTTTACTTTTTACTCATCCATATTTCAAATCCCAAAAATATAAAAATGTTATGAATAAACATACACATAGAGATTATTTTTTCTTAACAATTCTAATACCATTCTCAAATGTTGCAAGTGGTCTTATTTAGTCTTATTCAATATTAAAAATCATTAAAATAAATCACCACAAACTTACCAATGTATTCTCTTAGAACTATGTTCATGATCCTCATTGTTAGGTGCATTAAATAATTAAAATGGCATCTCCATCCACTCATATAAACCATATGTAGTATTTAATGTTTTTTCCATTCATCTCCTTGATGAATATGAATTTGATAGTATTCACTCCTTAGATCAATCTTGGTAAAATATGTTGTGCCTATAAGAACATGTATCATATCATCTAAATAAGTTATAGGAAAATTATACTTGATTATAATTTTTTTGGTCGATATATTATCCAGACACATCCTTCACCCTCTATCTTTCTTTAGAATTATTAACACTAGTGTTTCATAAAGACTCATACTCTCCATTACTACACCATTCCTCACCAATTAAGTAATTGCGTATTTAATTCTACATCTTATGTTAGCCTCATCCTATAAGATGCTTGATTGGGTAGAGATAATCTTGGAATAAAATCCATATGATGATGAATATCTCTCTTTGGTGGTAAAATATCTAGTAACTCATCAGGTATAACATCTACATATTCTTTAAACACTACTACTTGTGTTGGTATTTTCATCACTTATGTGTCTTGTTTCTTCACTAGTAATTCATAGCAATAAATTGTCATGCTCATTTCCTTCATGAAAAATTTACATTTAGTATGCCTTCAACCTACCCTTTCTTTTAAAAAGGCAACAAAACTACCTTCATACCACATTTCAATAAACTATGTGTTCTTTGGTCTATCATGAATTATTTTTCTATCAAATTGCCATGGTCTTTCTAATAATACATGGGATGCATCCATTGGTATAACATCACACCATATTTCATCTTTATAAGTTTTCTCTATATAAAACTTGATTAAACCTCTTTTATCTACTATTCCTTCATTCATTTTCTTAAATAATAAAATCCAATATGGATTCTGATGTTTTTCACATTACGAACCTAGTTTCTCAATCAAGTCCTTATAAATGATATTTTCACAACTACAACCATCTATAATTACTTTACATATCTTACCTCCTAAAGTACATATTATTTGAAATATATTATTCGAAGTCATGCATCACCACCTTTACTCTGCACATGTTTATTCCTTGAATCAATCATTATTCTTCTCATCATGATATTTTTTCTAATATATAGTACTATAACTTTAGTATTTTTCTCTTCTAGTTAAGCTTCAACTAAATGCACTCTTAGGCAATTTTTCCAACTCCTTTATAGATATTGGTAGTTTGGACACTCAAATTCTCTATGGCCTTGTTCTCCACATATGTAACAATCATAAGACCTACGTTGATATAGAAACCATCCTTTACCACCACCATAGCTTTGTCCTCTCTTAAATCCTCTTCCTCTTTATTATTATTGAAACTCTTATCTATTATCTTCTTATCTTTCTACAACATGTGATGATAATTGTCTAGTGGTATTTAACCCACCTTTATTTGTATTAAATCTAACTTCTCCCCTTATAGCATGGTATTTTCCACTTATTATTATTATTATTATTATTATTATTATTATTATTATTATTATTATTATTATTATTATTATTATTATTATTATTATTATTATTATAGTTCTAAAATTATGTTTATTTTGTTTTTATTTTGTCTTCAATGCTATTTGATAAGCTTCTTCCATGCAAAACATTCTATGTATGCTTAATTCATCTTCATTAGAAAACATCAAACCAATTACATACCTTATAGCCTTATGATTTTTTATCTTATCATACTTCATGTGTATGAAAATTTAGTAAAACTCATTTATATACTCTTGTATATTGTGATCCTTCTTCCTCAACTTTTAGAATCTTTTGTATAGGTTTCTTTCATAATCTATATGATGAAATTTCTCCCTTAGCTTCTTCTTCATCTTTTTCCATGAACTGATCTTCCCTTTAAATTTTCTCTATCCTTTTTTACGATGAATATCTCAAAAAATCATTGCATGAGCCTTAAATTTCATGACTCTAAAATTTATCTTCTTGTCTTCTGTCATAGTTCTCCATTTAAAAAAATTCTTGATGTTGTTCATCCAATCTATCCGCTTTTCTAGTTTTAAACTTCCTCCATAATCTGGAATGTCAAACTTGATTCATTTGTTCCTTCCTTATAAATATATAACCATCCTCTCTTCCATTGATGGTGGATATTCATGTTATGCATCTTATGTAATTTCTTCTTCATGATTTATGTCATCTTCTACATCATGTTCTACTCTCATTTATCTTTGATTCATAATAATATCACTTAATTGGTTTACTTGCCTCTACATCACTTGCATAGTATGATTCATCTAAGTGATTCCTTCTCATCCTCTCACCATATCTTACACATCCAAGATTTAAACTTGATTTGATACCAAATAGTTAACCCTGGTACTATCAAGACAAATAGAAATCCAATAGGAAAATTATCTAAATGATAGCTATTATTGATTCATATTCAATTATTCAAATAATTACTAATCATGCATAAATAAGCCTCAATTCAAAAATTGTATTTGACATGGAAATGTGGAACTCTAAAAATATATAAAACTCATTATTTTTAGAATCTAGCTTTTAGTAAGATTCACATGAAAACAAGTACAACTCTAAGAATAAACTAAAAACTAAAATTAACATATTAGATGAATTTTAACTAAAGTTCATGTCTGATTAAAAAAATAGACAATTTTTAAATTTAGAAAAAAACTTAAAATAATATTAAACTAAAACTTTAGACACTCATATGGAATCTAAAAATTATCAAAAATGTCCTATAACTAGAATGGTAGGCTATGGATAAATTGAAATTTTGAGACAGACATTTTGGAATGATGATGAGTTCAGACAAAGCTACAAATCAAAAGTTATGGACTTTAGAAGTTCAACATTTATTTCTACACTAGTCATAAATTAAGAAATTTTGAAATCTAAATCAACCCATTGTATAACATAAATTCTTACTTTCATAAATATTTTAGGTTAAAATCAACCTTGTGATTGACCCTTATACCTCCTTAGTGTCACTAGTTGACATTAACTACTGAATATATGATGACATTATAAAAGTAAACTTAGATGGCATTAGAAAGTGTCACTAAGGTGACATTATGTTTGAAACTATGTCTAACTTTTATAGTGACACTAGGTTTGAATGAAATATGATATTATGTTTGATCACTTTCTAACTTTAAATGTGATATTAGGTCAACTTAAAGTGTGGTTTTAGTCTAAATTTAATTTTTCAAATGATATTAAGAAAGGAGGAATTTTATTTTAATTAAAATTACTTTATATTATTAATTATTATAAAATGTTATCTTATTATCTAGTTATAAATGTTATATATAATGGTATAAATATTGATGTTGAAGACAATTAATTTTTATTTGTGACACTATTAAATTTTTATTGTCAATCTACATTAAAAATTGAATAATGTGAGTAATAATAACTAATTGAAAAACTATAATATATTTTGATTAGAAAAAATAAATTCAAAAGAGAATAATATAAGTAACCATATAATAACATAATAATATATTAAACATTAAATGACCCTAATTATAAATAATCATAAAAAATATGATTGCCAAGGTCAATTACATCATCCCACTCATAAATAACATCTTCACAACCACCAAAATTATCACTATCAAGACGCTTAATATAGGGACCCTTATAATGAAAAGTGGGTTTGGACCCAAAATCATTGTTAAGTATGAAAACCCAAATCGTTCACATCATCCCATCTATAACTAGTATCTTGGCACTACCTTTAACCAGGGTAATGTAGTGCTACCCCTGCATAAAGTGTAAAAATACACATTCAAAAAATAAGATTTTGTATTTACGTACACATATAGTAATGATAAATTATATGAGATGATAAATTAGCACAATGATGAATTAACAATATTTAAAATTTAAAGGTTATATTCTTAATTAACTGCAAACAACATGATCACCAAGGTTATATATATCATCCCACCCCTAACTAACATCTTCCCAAACATCAAGAATCCCTTTTCCAACACCCTTAGTGTAGACAAATGCACTAAAAAACAATCCCAATAGTTAGCATTACCCTAGGATCTACAACTAGAATATTTTTATATTTTGAATCTAGGCCAATTGAGTGCTACCCATATATTACAAACTATGTAACCAATATTAAAAATCTCATTAAAAACCATGAAATATAAAAAATTGGTATGCGTGTGTGTGTGTGTGTGTGTGTGTGTGTGTGTGTGTGTGTGTGTGTGTGTGTGTGTGTGTGTGTGTGTGTGTGTGTGTGTGTGTGTGCGTGCGCGCGCGCGTGCGTGCGTGTGTGTGTCTATATATATATATATATATATATATATATATATATATATATATATATATATATATATATATATATATATATATATATATATATATATATATATATATATATATATATATATATATATATATATATATATATATATATATATATATATATATATATATATACACTTTAAATGAGAAATGTATTATGTAGAATTAATTCAAATAATGTATAGTTATTAATGTTATCCATTATCTTACATAAAAAAGTGGTCCATATATTATTTAAATAAAAAACATATTTTATTGAATCAATTCAAACAATGTATTATTTATATTGGTATCCATTAAATTTCATTACCTTCTATATAAAAACATATCCATAAGTATAAATTCACACCCTCATGCTATGATGTTGGAAAATGTGAATATAATTATTAATTAATATTATTGTTGACATTGGTATTCCCTTATGTTTATAAAGGGTCAACCTAAGCTCAAAAACACTTGAAATTATCCTTGGTCATCTTCTTGAGTCTTTGAAATATCTTGATAGTCGAAGAGAGGTTTAAATAGTGAGTTATGCAAAAAAAATAGGGTAGTCCCCATCTCACATTGTTTGAACTTATGTCAAGGCATAATTTTGTGCTAATTATGTATAAGGGTCTATAATAAGACTAAGTTGGTCCTTATGATTTAAATGTACTCATGGAAGGTGATTTAACACACTAAAGTCCATAGCCAGTCATATGCTCATTTGAGCATGCCAATAAACTACATAAATGGGGACATAATTCAGGAGAATGGGGAATAATTTTAGAAAGGATGATGATCCTTGTTTAAGGCCTTTGTAGATTTTAACATTTTTTAGAAGATGTTAAGGTGTTTTCCTCAATTGATGTTTCATTTGAAATTGTGCATATTTTTCCTTCTTAAGGGCATCTAACCATGTGCATTGTAGTTTTATTACCGCTAAGACATCATTGAGTCATTATCAATAGATAGAATTCTCCTAAAGGACCTTATTCTATAGTACATTTATATGTGAAAAGAATTTTTTTAGGATTCAAGTACCTTTCATTCACTATGGTGCTGTCATGCATGAAAAATGACCTTTAAACATCCCTTAATAGGAACTCTCTATTTTTAAACAATAACTCACTTCTCATTTCCCTCCTCTTGTCCTCTAATGATCTTTCAGTATCTTAAAACCTAAGGCAATGCAGGTTTTATGTCTTATAGGTATTTCCATGACTTATACAGATTTGTAAAGACAGGTCAAAGTTAGAGGATATCAAAAACATTAAGGGAACCCATTATTGGCACTTCAAAGGAGGATTCATTTTTAAAATTTGCATAAAAAGACAAAAGGTGCAATGCAACCTCCATTGAGCTCTTGGAAAGCTTTCTAGATCCAATTTGAGTTGGATGGTATGGTTGGTACAAGGGGATTCATAACCCAAACTCTTATCCAAAGATACAGTCCCTAGTGGGATTTCAATTAGTGCATTGGTTTTTAGATCAAGACCCTAAGCTTTATAAATCATCTCTAAGACCCCTGGGTGGTGTTAAGTCCTTTGCAAAACCCATAAGCTTAGCTAAAAATAGATTTGATAAAAAAATTAACTCATTATGACAGCTTGTATAGATAAAAAGGTATATAAAGGCCTATTAAATCTATTATGCCCCTCTAAGCATGTTATCATAGTACTTTCAATGAAATTTAAAGAAAAAATCTCCCTAAGTTGGCAGATTACAGGCCATGTATGAGAGGTTCTATGTTTCATGAAGGAACATAACATGAATATGATTAGTGAAAATTTTCCATGATTTCCCAATGTTCCTCAAAATTTTCATTTGTTCACCTTTTATGTCAGGACATGTCTCCTTCAAGTTCCTCAACACTTACTATGTGAAAGAAAGAAACAAGCTTCAAACATGACATTACTTGTCTTTATGATGATTAATATTTAGGAAGAAAGTATATAAATGATGTCTTCTTCAATTATATAGATTTAAGTAGCCACATGGAGGAACCCCTCTCTTGGAAGAAACAAACTTCCTCATGGACTTCAAGACCAAAACCAATAAACTAGCTCCAAATCCATTCATAAGAATTTTAGCAGAGTTTAAGGTTTATTAGCATTATTTACAATTTTTGTGGACTCCTAGGTTTTAATTCTCCCTCAGGATGCCTAATTCTTCAGCTCCAAATGCATTTCCTTCTTTAGTTTCAATTCTCCCTCAGGATGCCTAATTCTTTAGCTCCAAATGCATTTCCTTCTTTAGTATCCAAATAAGGATATTTAAGGTCTTAATAGATGGTCTCAAATGTGGAGTAATAGTCCACGTGAGCTCTACCAAAGACATCTAATATATAATGACTTCATCAAGCCAGTTTCACTTCATAATGGGTTTTGGCCTTCATACTGAGAACTTCAAGAGAATTTTTTAATACAACTTCAGGTTTAAGCCCTTGTAGACAAGCCTATGATTGAAAGTGAAATAAAAATTATGTATAATGCAATGGATGTCCAATGAAATTATGAGCAAAGAAGCTTAGTCAAGTTTAGACACTTTGAACAGGCTAGTGACATAGTTTATAAGGTCAAGTTTAGGCCTATCTTTCAAATATTTTCCCCCAAATCACCACCTACAGCTAATCCTAGGTAGATATAAGAGAGGGATATATACTTATGAATATGGCTATCCAAAGGGAGGTTATTGAGTTTCAAAGGAGGCCGAATAGGCTCATTGTATGGAATAGAAAAACATTCTCCTACTAATTGACCTATGGTAAGGCTCCAACTACAATTAATTACCCCCAAATCACAACCTACAAGTGGTCTAAGGTCTTGAGGCTTAGTTCAGGCCTATAAAGCCTAAACCCCATCTTAGGCCCCTAGATCCCTAGCCCCATTCTTGTGACATATCAAGTTAAACAATCAAATATAAGATCATAAAATTATGTTGCATGGTGTTATAGGTCTTTGTAAATTTTTTATATGTAGGATAAGGTAAATGAATTGGAAATTTATCCTAGTATCCCCTTCGAGCTCCATCACCCCAGTCTACCATTTTGAGATGCTAGTTCAAGACATCATAACTTAAGTGAAATGATTCATGCATCCCAATTATCTAAGGGGGTATTGGGGACTCCTATGCACTTACCATCCATGGTAGAGATATTTTATTTTAGGGATCAACTCTATGAATAATCCTTAACACTATGAGCATGCCCTTAATGCATAGTGAAGACTATAAGGCTACCAACTTTTACTTAGATATTATTTTCCAAGGTGAATTATACCAAGATATATTAGGGAGGTTTGAGGGATTACATATATTCAACATTAATGTCCTTAAGTTATCATTCCAAGGCTTGTTTTTTATGAACCATCGGGAAGATGTTAGGCCACTCTAAACCCTCAAATATTGTAATGGAGAACTCGATGGACAAGAGACTCTTCCTGAAAGTTATAGTGTTTGTCAAACACCCTAAAAACATCATTAATACACGTAAAGGTTTTTTATTCCCTCTATAAATCATAAATTTAGCATGTGCGAAGTCAAATATGTAAGAAAATGGCTTTTGAGGTGTAGTTTTATGTATGTTTTCATAATTTCAATCATGTTTAGGATATTGATAAGTACAAAGGCATCTTGGGCCTATACATACATATAATTATCCCCAAAAAACCATTTTTAATCTCCCAAAATAATGCATTCAAGCCTAATAGTTAAACTTAAACTCAATTGAGGAGATAATCTTCATTTGCATCAAGAAATGAGTGTTGTAGGCCTATTCACATAATGATGAGACTCTCAAAGGCATAGACACTATTTTACGAACCTCTTTAATTAATTATCATCCTCACCACTCAACTATAAGTATCTAAGTCTTAGGTCTCTCACCCACTAGGACAATAATGCAATGAATGGGATGAGAATTGGTGGTAGCTAGGCTAGTAATTGATAGGTTCAATAACTTAACTACATCTCCTAATGAGTTCATGTCCTCCCACTACATGTAACGGAGTGATGGAGTAGGTTAAAGGTACATGGCATCTTTATGGGGTCAACTATGATAATAAAAAATAGGGCATCTACCACATCTCTATGCACATGGGCTCATTGAAGACAATTTGGTAGCCATGTAAATGCATGGGAGAGATCATGGATCTGTTGCTAATATTTATTCATGTTTGTAACTGATTGTTGATTGATGGCCTCTCCTCCACACTTATATGACAAATTCATCTTCTCTTTCCTTCTCATTTCTATAAATTAGGCTTCAAAAGTCATTGTATGGATCCCTTCACTAGGTAAGAATAAACTCTACCAAATTGTACCTTGTAAAATTTGAATTAATATAAGGACTAGTTTACCTACTTCATGTTAGTTTAGTGTTTTTTATACTTGTTGATTTTCACAAGTGATTGAGTCTTATCTCCCTTTGCAGGTCATTGTTTCTCACCTAGTTGTTTTAGATTATTCTATATAGGTCACATGGTACATGTGAATGTGCTTTTGATTATGCTTGGAGTGGAATCTGATTGTCAGTGTCTTGAATTGAACCTTTCATTCATCACCCTCAATTTGTAGTCATCTAGCATAACCTCCATGTGAATCACTGATACCTATGAGTCTTTTGGAGAGAGTGGTTTAATCACTAGTGTTTGTCTTACTCATAAGTGCTTTTTAAGGGTAAAATAGATGGGACATATCATGTTGGTGCATCACCTCATATAGTAGGGTTTAATGTCATCCATCCTTCTATCCCTTTTCATTGACAAAAAAGTAGGTTTAACAACTGATTTTAGATGATGCATCAAGGGAGCGAGCCTCAAAATTGGGGATTCACCTTACCCAATAGGCTACATACAACTAGAGGTGATTCCATTGTATCAGTTAGATGAGGCAAGTCTGAAACATATTTACCTCAAGGGTGCAATCCAAACTGATAACAATTATAATTAAGAATAAATGAAAATAATGAGATTTATTTTTAAAATATAACTAGAACTAACATATTCATAACATGGTTTCATGCACGTTCAACTACCATCAATTATGTGGGATTGGTGACCTTATTTTGTTGTTGAATTTAGTATTGCCAACTAGTTTCTATTAACTTAATTGACCATTTTAGTCAATATAGTTGAAATAGTTAAAAGGCATCTTCAAAGACCTAGGTTTACGAGGGAGCGGGATGATAATAATAATAATAATAATAATAATAATAATAATAATAATAATAATAATAATAATAATAATAATAATAATAAAAGCTTGGTTACTAAATATATTTTTAAAATTTTAAAGGTATATATTTCTATATATTGTACAGATATTTTATATTTTTAAAAAATAGTAATTTTTAAAAGATATATAATCATAATATTGGGAAGATATATAATATTTTGAAAAAAATAATTAATTTTAAAAAATTTAATTAAAAAAATATATAATTGAATTGGTTAATATACTATTTAAAAAATAAATAAAATAAAAATGATTAAAATAAATAAATAAATAAATAAATAAATAAATACTTCACAACATTTTTCTACAAAATTCGTATTACCCTTTAGATTGTCCTCCTCTTATCATATAGCATCCCTTCTTCACATTCGTATGCATCTCTTATTTCGAAAAAATATATATATAATACAAATTGTAATATACAAAAATATTATATAATTATTTAAATTATTTTATTTACATAATCCTATAACCCAACCTTTTGCTCTCTTGAGTAGACATAGAATGCATAAATAGAATCCTATACCAATTTATTCACTGTATTGTTCAATCTGGCCGAGCATGGATTTTTAATACTTCTTACAAATACATTATTGTTGAAATATAATTTTAAAGTATATATTTAACATAAATATTTAATATATTTGATATTTCTTTATAGTAATAGCATCCGAGTGGAATCTATGTAGATAACACACAAATCTACTCTAGATAACACACTAGAGTAACGCCTCATACATCTTTCCCTTATCCACCCACAATAGTTTTGTCTATCATTCACATTATCAATTGGTGTCTCTCACATTTTCTATGAGGGTTGGTGATAATTACATGTCTAAGTTACGGGTAATATCAATTCAAGGGGATGAAAGAGAAATGTCTACCGGCTGTGTATTCTGATGCGATGCTCGGTCATTCAGAGCGGGAGAGCATAAAGTTGAGAATGTGGGTGGTAGAAGTAGAGAAATATATAATAGGTGCTTTATATATTAACTATAAATTTGTTATTCAAATCAGGTTTATTATAATGTCGGGTACTCAAAAGGAAAGAAATTGTGTAAAAAAAGTAATAATTTTTTTTAAATAAGAAAAGTAGTAAATTTAAATAGAAAAATATGAATATTTAAACGTATATAAAAATTTAAAAAATTTACATATAATTTAATTTTAAATTTTTTTTAACTTTAATTTCAAAATTTTCTAATAAATTTATAATTTTGGTTTTTAGTTTTCTAAATTTACATATTTTATTTTTACATTCTATTTTTTTTGTTTTTTTTTTCATAATTTTTTTTTTTTTCATAATTTCAAGAAATCCCTCAATTTAAAAATATTAAAGGAAAAAAAAAAAAAAAAAGAGCTAAACCTTCATTTCTCCTAATTTAAATATTTATTTTAATAAATTTCATTTTCCCATTTTATTTTTTTTTATATTTTTTATAATTTTCTAATAGATTTTTATTTTATTTATTTTTTCTTCTATTCACCAATTTTTTTATTTTTTTTCCTATACACTATATGTTTCTAATTTCACAAATTACATAATTTTATGAACATTTTAATTTCACTAATTTTCTTCAAAATATATTAGTTCCTTTGATATATATATATATTACTTTATTTATTTAAAAAATTAGAATGTTTTTCTAAACAACTTGTTTTTATTGTTTCATAAATTTTCTAATTTCTCTAAATTCATTATAAAAAAACCATTTAAAAAAAAATAAAAATAAAAATAAAAACTCTTTTTCTTTCTTTTAAAACTTCATTGTTCTCAATTTGTGATATTTATAAAAGAAACACATAAATTTAATTTTGTTTCCTCTTATTCTGACTTTCCCCTATCTTTTTATAGATTTTTCCTTAACCTTATTTTTTCTAAGTTCCAAAATTTCTTAAAAATTTCACATTTAATAAATAAGTAAATCTTTTAAGCCCTATTTTTCCTTAATTTTGTATGTTTTCTCTTAAAACTTATTTTTCTAATTTCTTAAATTTTATAATTAAATTTTTTATTTTTTAAAAGTATAAACATTGATTTTAGCTATGTTTTTCCCATTTTTTTTCTTTTGATAAACCATATAAAAAATTAACATATTTACGAGAAATTAGTATGTGTATGTATATATGTGTGTGTATATATATATATATATATATATATATATATATATATATATATATATATATATATATATATATATATATATATATTTCTCGTAAATATGCTAATTTTTTCATCAGCTCTATTTTATCTACCTTTCCTAATTTTCAAATGAACCATATAAATTTCAATTTTGTTCTGTAAATATTTAATTGCTCAAATTTTTATAACTTGTCTAAACCATATTTTGCCTAATTTCGTTATTTTTTAATTTACCTTATTTTCTAAACAAAACTGACCATTATTATTTTTCTTCTTTCTATAATCCATAATCTTCCTATGTTTCCTATTGTTAATATTTAAATTAAAACAGAAAAAATTAAGAAAATTAAAAGTTATCAAATATTTATATATATTAAAAATATTAAAAAATTGTCAAAAATAAAATTTAAATAAAAAATATAATTTTTTTGGAAATTTAGAGATTAGAGAAACTATATATATGTGTGTGTACAAGCATAGTTTCTCTAATCACTAATTTTTTGAATTTTTTATAACTTTTTATAAACTTTATTTTTCATAATTTTCTATTTTTTATTTTGTATATAAACATTGATTTCTCCTAATTTTTCTATTTTCTAATAAACTATATATTTCCCAATTTCTTAAATTATCTAATTTACTTAATTTTATAAAGTATCTAAGTTATATGATATTTTCATCAAAAACAATGTAAGACACTCATCCACACATTATCATACTGCCGAAATGGGTAAGAAAAAAAACCATCATAATTTTCAAAATTGCAGATAAAAAAGCTTTACTTCTAAACATCAAATGCAAATTTATTTTTATATAATAAATTGCTAATACAATTTTCTTTTTCATAAAATATAACACAACTAGATTTCCGGCACCTATATTTCCAAATCAAATTCAGTTTATTAAAAACAAAAACGGAGAATATTCTACCTCCTCGACTGCAATCCATCGTCTCTTAGATTGTTAACTACGCATACACAAAGCTGTACCTTTCGAAAATTTGTAAGTTTTCAATTTTTTTCGGCTCTAGTTTTTTACCGAAAGAATCGGCTTTTCAACCATATCTTTGTTTGCGTAGGTCCTTTTAATTAACCAAATGAAGAATTCGAATCCTAGCAAGATAGAGATTTTTTATTTTCTAACAAAATATTTTTCTAAAAAAAATTGTATTTTCTCTCCTTTCTCAGGGCCACCTCTCATTTCATGCATTGGGTACCTTCCATCATCTCAAACAACGCAAAACCTTTTTCAATGATCAACAAGATAACTAGAGGTACATATTTTAATTTTAATTATTTTAGATATTTAATTTCAGTTATATTTATATATATTGTTATACTCTTCTCTAATGTACCATTTCACATTATGTTATTATAAAATGTGATGAATTTTGGGTGGGACATATATATAATAATTTTTATTTTGACGTTTACAAAATTTTTATTTTACAAGGACTTGTTGAGCATCAGTTTCCCTAGGTGCATGTTTTAAAGGATGCATTGGGAAACGCATGGGAAGTATTATGATGATTTGAGAGATAGGTTGCTATTATATCATGATCAAACCTTTCCTATCATCATTTAGCTTCCTCAAATTGTCCTTCAATTTACCTTTTCCATTTTATCCTTGTTTAATTGTGTTAGATTTCCTTCATATCTTATGACACTAGCCACATTGATTCCATATGTCTAGTGCCATTTCCCTTCATTTACAATATTAACCAGCTCAATGCATTTATGATCCTATCTTCTAAAATCTATGAAGTATCGACATAGACGATACCATTCTGTATTAGTCGACTCCTGTCAAATGTATTGGCCTTGTTGATACCATCGAATTAGAGTTTAATGTTAGTTTTGGGTCTTGTATCATTGCATATGCGGGTCATATTTCATTTGTATCATATAATATAAACTATATTATATTTTATTTCACTCACATTTCCATCATAAGTCATAGTCAGAGGAGTTAGCGGTTTAAAATGTTATCTTTAAGAAGATAGTCTTGTGGTAGTGCTTAAAGCTCAATAAAAGGAGTTGAACCAAGAAGTTGTCATCATGTTTGGAGTCCCCAACTAATGATATTTGTGTATTATTCTTTCATTTGAATTCTTCAACAATGTCTCTTTAAAAGATACACTTGAGCCAAGGGTGAGATTGATGTTGGATAGATCAACTCCAATGTAAGTATTTATGACTATTTACTCTTTCATTTATTTATTTGTGATATTAGATGTTCCTTGGTTTTTATAAAATAATGTGTGTGGATACATGTCTAGGTTATTTGTACACCTAATATGGTTGTGGATATAAGCTTGCTTAAACATGCCAATTCTCCATTTTAGGCTTCCCAGGTGCACTTTCGGTTGACCATGGCACCATACCAACTACAATAATTCTAACCCTTCACCCTTTGTTTAATTTCCTTCTCAACCATTACATTAATTGCATGACTTACTTAAACATTTACTTTTATAGTGGTCTAGTTAAAACTACATCCTTGTTTCATAGGCTTAGGCTTTGGAACTCTTTCCTCTTGACATTTGTGTTATAATGAACCATCTTCACAGATATATATTATAATTGGTCACTACTTGAATATTAATTATCGCATGTTTGATTTGATTGAAATTCATGAGAGTCCAAGTTTATTGATGTAGGATAGGTGTACATTAATCCCAGCCTATGTATACAAATAGTTTAGATTATCTTTCACCTTGGCTTACTTTGATTAAGAATGAGCTTTGAAAAGATGAGTTTGAATAGTGTAAAATTAATAATATTAAGTTACAATGATATCATAATTTCATTTACATTATTTTTGTGACCTAAAATACACGGAAATGGATTGGTTAGCTTTCTAAACATTATAATATTGGAAACTTCTATGATCATTTTTTTTTCCTACTTCTATACAAAGGGAAGCGTGTGAGCTAAAAATTAGAAATGTAATGAATGCTTGAGACTCTATTACCTTTTGAATGTAAGATGGGGTTAATAATATATACATTATATTAAATGAAAAATATGCCCAATCACATAGAATTATGAGAAGGGAATATTTTAAGGCTTAGCTATATATATATTTTTTAATAAGGGTAAGGGTAAGGGATGCGGGGGGGGGGGGGAGAGAAGGTTGACTAGGGATCCCTGACTCAATAAGATAGACAATCAAATAGGGCCTAGAAGTCCCAAATACAACCTCAAGTCTTATACAAGCTTCAATTCAAGACAAAGGGCTACAACTAGCCTAAATATAGCCAAAATACATCCATCCAAGGGGATTTAAGGCACAATACCTCAAACCTAAAAATAAAAAAAGATCCTTAATATAAAAACATAAGTTTCAATAACTTTAACAAACAAGAATAAACCTTTTAAGTATTGCCTTTACCTTCTAGATAGTATCTGTGTGGCCCTCTAGATCATAGTAACATGTTAGATGACTGGGCCTCCTCTTTTTTATTTTCTTCTTTCTTTATACTTTAATCCATCCTCTTTTATTCTTAAAAAATATTTGGAGGAAAAATATTTCCCAAATCCTCTTCAGAGTTATGCAAAATCAGGTTAGAATCCTCTCTATCTAAGATTTTTGTTTTTTAAATTGAGAATGAAATGATTAGAACATTGGCTTCTTAGAAAAACATCTATTTTTTTACTAGCTTAAATAGATATTGAGTTAAATTCAAGAAGCTTATCATCCTTTTCTAATCCCACTACAATAAGCTACTCCAAAATGATCTCTATATCATTCTCTTATTCTACATCTGAGATATCGCTTCCCTCATACTATAGACCACAGACTGTTTAAATATCAAAAGAATAATGTTTCCACCAAGTCCATTCAGCTTTTATTTTTAAAAGAGGAAAATATGAAGATAAATGACCTATATTAAAACACCTAAAACACATGAATGGTATCCCTTTATAATCCAACATTTGTCTCCATACTTGATCTTCTACTATCAGATCTATGGAAAATGGGATATCATGCATTGTATCTATGAAGACTAAAATTATGGAAGATGTGGTATGAGAAAATAATTTAGTTTCTAAATCTATCCATATGAATTTATTGATGCAATTACTGATAACATTGAAACAATGTTTAATTCAGAAATGAAGGGGAAGATGTCGGAGGCGAATCAAAAAAGGTCTAGAATAAAAAGAATCAGAAAGGGGGCTAAAATTGGGATCCCATTGTTTCATAAATAGGTAGTTTTGATTTCAACTCCACGGATGCCCAAGAATAAGATATTTATTATAAGAAATCAAAAAAAAAAATTAAAAAAAAAACCTTCATAGAAGGATAAAGTTCCACTTTACTTCTCAAAATATGTTTCCATTGTAAGGAGATCCACTCATTTAGTTTTTTAAGATTAGGCCAAAGTTTTTCAAACTAGCATATGATTCCTTTACTGAGATAGTGTTCTTTGTTTGACAGGGCTAAGCTGAGGGTGTTATTTTCCAAGTAGATAGACAAAATAGTAAAAGTAAGTTTCAAAGGTAGACATTTGAGGATTTTTAGAGGATTTATGAGTACCTATGAAAAGGATTTAGTAGTCTTAGGCACTTTTCTACCACCGAATACCTTAATTGTCAACTTAGGAGGAGATATATCACTAGCATTTAATGGTGACTTGTGCAAGTCACCGCCTAGGCTATCATGAAGAGGATAGGTTACCCCATCTGAAAAAATAATCATAGTCTTGGATGATAAAGGAACCGTGAATCTATTTTCTAGTGTAGAGGATCCAAATAATCCATCACCAATAGGATCGTTAGTTAGTCTAGATCTAAATATAAGGTTTAGGATGGAGATAAGGGAATGTGATTATGAAATTATTTTACATGGGTTGGAGTGATTGGGAGCTAGACATATTTATTGAGCACATAAAAGGGTTAGATATATATGTTGAATCTTTCCTTAGGATTGGATATTCAATTATTGTAAATATACTCAACTTAGGAGGCTTGAGTCTTTGTTTTAGCTTACATGGTAGACCTTTCCATTTATATCTATGAAATGTAAGGTAGAGAATGAGACCATATATTAGGGTTAAACTTTCAACTAATAAGGAATGCAATGGAAATAAATCCCTAACCTCAACATTATATTATGTGTCCTTTGAGATAAGCATTAGTGAAGGCTAACATAATGTGAAACTTAAGGAATAATATACATAATGTCTTTGTATTTTTTAATATGCATTAGCTAAAGATCTTAGATTATAAAAATGACTGATTATACATATGAATTACATTAGCATGCCATTAGTAAAATATTTGGGAGATTCATAGATTTTACACTCCATTACACTTGATATACAACCCATTTGATGAAACCTATAGATAAATTAAATATATAAAATGTGAACCCCATATTGTCCATGTTATAGTGCATATATCACCATTAAAATCTATACTTAAGGATTAACTATCTGCATGAACTAAAACATTGTTATTTTTACTAAAAACATACTTTAGAATCTTAATTATCTAGATAAGCAAATATAGATTGATAAGCATGATATAAAATACTATATAGGGTTGTGTAATGTTGTGTTAACTAGGAGAAAAAGTAAAGCAACTTAGACTTGACTATGGGCAATATTGATATTTAGTTGTGGCTTTGTCTAGTATGTAACCATCATGGAACTATGAAGATCTGTGGGAATCAAAGTAAGTGTTAGAGTATGTATTTCATGTATTTTATCATATTTTCTACTATATTAGCTAGATATTTTATATTTTAGTGAGTTTTTCCTATGTGAGGATTTATTGCACCTTGGCCAATTAGGCTAGTTCAACATTTCACATTACCTATTTATGCAAGAGCTTGTCTTTATACTACCATTCTTAGTAATGCTTCATTTCTTAATAATATATGATCTTTATTTTTTGTATATCATATTTGTAACTTCCTTTGTGATATTTTTTTCCCAACACTTTGGATTCTTAGGTTGGAATACCTTTACCATTGCTAACATGGTACTAGAGATATGAACAAGTTTCAACCATCCATTAGCTTACAATTCAGATAATTTTATTCCACTTACCTCTTGTCATTTCTTCTCCCCTTGTTGTGGAGAAGAAGCATATAAGAGAGGTGTATGACAAGATCTTGGTTCCCCTTAGTGCCCCTTGTCAATGTTTTTGAATATTTTGTTTTTATAAAACTTTTGTTACTTTTGAGACAATAAGTTAGCATGGATGTCTTAGTTCCATTGTAATATTTTGGTGTTTTCGTGTCATTTTCTATCTTTGAAGTAAGGCATTAGAATGCTTCTATGTTGGTGAGATCTAAGTTAAGGTGGAACTTTCTATTTGAAGACATTTCAAAGAAAAGGTGTTGGAATATTTTTGATTATCTTTTAAAAAAGAATAATGCTTATTCTCACCTTGGTGCTTTGTTAAAGCATTGGATTTAAAAGATATGCCTATCTGTTATTGGTAAAGCATTGAGAGATTTGTAATTTAAATCAATCTTAGCATCTTATTTGGATAAAATATTGTTTTTAAACCTTAGAAGCATTGAATTTTGATAAGGCATTTTAACTTCCAAAGTGTTGAACTTTTGTGAATTTTCAATTTGAAGATAAGCTTTGAAATCTAATAAGGTGCTGAGTTTAATTATATCAAAAGTCATCTTTAGATCTACCTATATTTACCTATGTTGGATCGACATATTTGATAGCAAACCACCAGATCTTGGTTTTAATATTCTTTGTTGTTACATTGGAAAGTTTCATATTTATCTACACTTGGTTTTTGAGAGAGAAGCATTGAAGGATATAATATTTTGGCATTTTTTTCAAAAATAATTAGATCTACATCAGGTTTGGCTATGTCAAAGGTGTCTTAGAGCTGGTTAGATCATCCTTTTTTACATTGGCACCATCTTTTCTTTCAAATATTTGATCAAATTTTAAGAAAACTTGAGATTGGAGTTTTTTGACTAATCTATATTTGCTAATTTCCATCTTCCTAGAAGGATCTAGAGCAAAGACAACATTATTTTTCCTTTTCTCTCACAAAAATAACCTTTCCATTCATATTTTTGCTTTTTCAAGCTAATTTTTTGCCTCAAATGGATGAAAAGTTCACTTGTGCAAGCATAACGTTAACCAAGAGGATCTTTTATTACATCAGTCGGTGTTTATGAGTCCATAGTTCAATTATGGTTCCAATAATTGGTTTGATGGCTATGTTCTTTTATGATTTAATCTCAAACTATAATTTATAGTGAATTTTTTAATATATTGACCAATTTTATGGGAAATCATAATGCTTGTAAATTCTGAATCATAACTCAAATTTGAGTTCCTTTCTTTTCCAAAGTGCATATTTTTCTATTCTCTATCTATTATTGTCATTAAATTATACAAATTCACTACTTTTATAAAGTTCTAAATTATGGGGGAGTCCTATAATATAATATTTTGGGGGGTTGTCTCGGTGGTAATTTTGTGCACCCTTTTGCACTATTTCTACTCTTGATGATTATTTAACATGGATTCTACTTCTAGTGTTGACCATTATGAGCATTTGACTACAAATAATTACCACACATGAATAAATCAAATGGAGACAATCATAAAGCACAAAGGATTGTTTTCCCTAATGAATGAAACACAATCACTCTTCATAGGTGAATTTGAAAACATTTAGCATCAATGTATGTTTGAAGAGTGTATGAGCTTGATTGGGGAATATGTGAGTGACAGTCTTTTATTTCATTTAGATGGGTTTGATTCTCCATTCAAAATGTGGACTAAGTTAAAGGGTTTATTTGGAAAAGTAGATCACTTGAGAGTGATGTAGTTTGAAGTGGAGTTTACTTCATTAAATCTAGATAACATTGCTTCCATTATAGACTACCTCACTATGTTTAAGCATGTGTTGATATAGTTGAAGGGGAGTGGATGAGATAAAAAATATGAAGAATGTGTATACTTGATCTTATCTAAGTTGAGTGGCCCATTCCAAATATTTGCTTCTACTTTTTTCTCTAGTATGGATGCATTAGATACCACATTCAAAATGTCAGATCTAGAGTTGTTTTGTGAGAGATTTACTAGGGAGAAATACAAATTATCTCACATTGAGTTTTTCACAACACAAAAATCATTAGTTGCTTCACATTCTAATACTAAGGAAAAATCTAAGGGTAAGAAGAAGAACATTCCTCCTCCACCACAAAATGCACCTAAGCCCAACCCTACTACATCTAAACCCAACCCATAATTCAAATTCAAGAATAAGTCTAACCTATATTGATCCTATTATGGGAGGGACTAGTCATTAAAATTTTAGGTGTTTCAAGAGATTACAAGCCCTATAGGGTGCCATTAGGAAAAAAATAGTTCAGTTATATATTCTAGACTTTGCCACTTCACACAACATGATTCTAGATGTTGTTGGGAGATCACAGTTACCTATTTTAGACAGTTGGGTTCTAAATTCTAGTGCTTCACACCATATAACTTCAATCAAGGAGTCTTTTATATCACTTGGTCTAAATTCCAATTCCAACATTGAGGCTAGAGATTATTCCTTCATTTCTATTAAGGGAAAGAGTGACTTATATCTAGATGGTGGTTGCATCAATGATGCATTATATATTCTAGATATCACCACCAATCTACTTTTAGTGTATCAAATTTACCATTCTGCTCAGAGCAAGATAGTGACTTTCACAACACAGGGTGATGATGTTCAAGATTTCATAGAGCCACACACACTTATTACACAGGGTGTTGTTGATCATAGTTCTTGACTTTACTATTTTAACGGTTTTGATGATAATTTTCCTAGAGAAACATGTTTAGTTTCTCATGTACATTATGAGAGTCAACTTTGGTATGGAAGATTTGGATACCTAAACTATCGATATTTAAAGGAATTGAGAACTTGTAGTATGATAAAGGGTCTTCATATAGTTTCATGTCTTGATAGAGTTTTCTTCGGTTATGCATTGGAGAAATAACACTAGGATTTATTTCCTAAGGGAATGTCAACGAGAGCTTATTCACCACTTAAACTTGTGCATTGTGATTTGATGGTCTTTCCTACTCATTATTTCAATGGAGTTACGTATTCATTCACCTTCATTGACAGTTTCTCGAGGCATACTTGGGTTTATCTCCTCAAGTACAAGAGTGATGTCTTCACTCACTTCAAATTATTTAAGACCTTGGTTAATAAACAGTCATCAAGTTTCATGAAGAACATTCATATAGATAATGAGGGGAGTACCTCACTTGAGAGTTGTCTATTTTTTGGAAGTCCATTCTATTATTCAGTAGCATTTTGTTTCATATACTCCATATCAAAATGGCTTAGTAGAAAGGAAGAACCAAAATATGAAGGGTATGGATAACTACATCATGTATTCATGGGATTTACCTCATATATATTGGGTAGATGTAGTTAATTATGCAAACTACATTCATGATTGCACACCACATCAATCACTTGAGCATATGACTTTGGAGGAGGCTTGGTCTGGAACCAAGCTTGGTGTCTCATTTTTCTAAGTCTTTGGGACCCTTGTTTGGGCATTTATACCAAAGAATAAAAGGAAAGCATTAGATAAAAAGAGCAAAAAAATTATTTGTATAGGGTATTCTAAGGACATGAGAGCTTATTGCCTTTTAGATCTTGATACTCATGATGTTCATTTTATAAAACATGTATAGATTGATGAGCATTTTACATCTCATGACTGTTCATCTTCTTCCATGCCTTCTTCTTCTTCTTTCAACAATTCACCTCCTCTCATTGATTCAATCTTTGAGGATCTAGTTTAGGAGATTCCTAAGGATGTTATAGAGAATAAGGATCTTATTCACATTGATGTTTCCACTATGCCTAGGTGGGCACATGCTACAATTTTTTAGGCAACACCATTCATACAAGATCTTCCACCTACTCGACATCATCATGCACATTATATTGGTACTAGACTTTTATGTTAGACATTCCTTGGGGATCCACAATCAATTTAACAAGATCATGCAATATAGGAATGGGATGATGTACTGACAGATGAGCCTTCTTCATTGTTGAAGAATCACACTTAGGATTTGGTCACTCTTCCTAACAAAAGAAAGTTGGTTAGGTGAAAATGGATTTACCACACTAAATATGTAGTTGATGAGTCCATTGAAAAGTATAAGGCACATATTATTATAAATGGGTTGTCACATGTCAAAGGTATTGAATTCTCTAAGACTTTTGCACCCATTGCCAAGTTGGATTTTGTTTACCTTTTACTTTTTCTTGTTGAATCATAGGGTTGGCCAGTATATTAGAAAGACATTAAGAGTGATTACTTGCATGGAGACTTGAATGAGAAAATCTATATGGAGCAGCCTTCTAGGTTTGTTCATGATTATTCTATTATTTGTCGACTCAGGAGATCTCTTCACATTCTTAAATAGGATCCTTAGGCTTGGTATGAGAAGATGGATTGATTTCTTCTCTCCATTGGCTTATCTAATTGCCACTTTGATCAACAATGTATATTTAGTGTATTGGGGAGAACATTATTATTATGGTCTTGTATGTTGATGATATACTTCTAATAGGCAGCACCCCATCTTAGATTTAGAATATTTATCAAGCACTTTTATTATAGTTTAACGTGACAATTCTTAGTCTTTTGCATTTGTTCCTTAGTTTACATATTTCATAGTTAGATACATGGATCTATTTGAGTTAATAGAAGTACACACTTGATCCTCTTCAACGTTTTGGCATGACTGATTACAAGCCAAACCCTTCTCTTTTTCATTCAAAGATAACTCTCACTACCACTTTTACTAATCCACTTTGTGATTCTACATTATATAGGTGGATGGTTGGGAGTCTTATGTATTTGACCCATACTCACCCTGATATTTTATTTGTAGTTGGGTTTGTATCTAATATTACACATTACCCTCATAATAGTCCTTGGTAGGCTGCCAAGAGGATTTTATGATAACTATGAGGCACTACTCATTTTGAATGATATTACACCAAGCATTCTACTTGGTTGAATATAGTGATTCATATTTGGTAGGTTATCTTAATGAAAAGAATTTAAATTTTTGTTACATATTTTGTCTTGGTTCTTAACCTATTCCTTGGTTGTACAAGAAGTAGTAAGCTATTTCACTTTCATCTATAGAGGTTGAGTACATGACAGTAGTTACAATGAGTCAACAGGTTCATTGGCTTCATCAGTTTTTGATAGAGTTTGGCTTCACACAGGATTCACCCACTATACTTTGGTGTGAAAACTAGAGTGCAATTCCTATATCTTGCAACCCAATTGAGCATCATAAGAACAAGCATATTCAGGTACATATTCACTTCATTTTTCAACATATTAAGGATGGTGTTCTTAGCTTGAGTACATTTTGACTTAGCATCAATTTTTAGAAATCTTCATGAAGTATTTTGCATCACCTCATGTTCCTGAGTTGCATGGCATGCTTGTGGTTCCAAAAAATTTCCTTGGGGGTTGTTCGTGAGGACATCTTCCATCTTCATTTTATTGATATATATTGTATATGAGTATTTTATTAGGCCTAGTTATTGGGACTTATATTGTGGATATGCACTATTTATTTTTTGGCTTTTATTAGCTCCGAGATTCACTTGAGGAGGGAAGTTAGATTATGTATTTGATGTGTTTTATCACATTTGCTAGTATATTAGCTAGTTATTTTGTCTTTTAGTGAGTTTGTCCTATGCGAGGATTTATCCCACATTGGCCAGTCAAGTTAGTTAAAAATTTTACCTTCCCTATATATGCAAGAGGTTATCTTTGTATTAACATGATTCATTATTCTTCATTTCTAAAAAATATATGATCTGCCTTGGTTTTTACATATAATATCTGCAACTTCCTTTGTGATGTTTTATTGCCAACACTTTGGTTTCTTCAATTGGAATGCCTTTAACATTCCTAATAGTAAGTGTTTGTATCCATTCTTACTTTGAGAATAATTTTTAAATGCAAGTAGTTGATAAGAATTTTATTTTGTATCCATAGTCATATGACATGGATTGTGTTTCATAGTCATTGGGAAGAACATGCCACAAATCAATAATTCACTATGTGAAATTCTAGAACTTTTGATAGAGAAAAACTACATCTTCTATTTAAACATTACCAATCATCATGAGGATAAGAAATCTATCTCTTTTGATTCAATGTCATCTGAGTTCCCTACTCCTTAGCCACACCTCTCTATGTTGATTTTATTTTACACAATAAGGAATCGGTTTCTATGAAACAAGTAGTCAAAATTATTTCACTTAGCACAATCACACTTCCATGGAGTAACAAAGTAACTACTCCCTTTGCTTTTAATCTTTTTACACTGTGGAGCCTCTCAACCTGTGAGGCCATAATTATGATAAGTGTCTAGCATCCCAAAAACATAATATTGGTCTCATTCCACGTAGATTTTAAGGCAAGTTCACTTTTCATGGACCGGATATAATATTAAAGATGGTTAAATATGCAAATAGTCCATTAAGGTTAAGCTGTAGTGGGTAATAAATTGGTCTTTATGAAACAAGCAGTCAAAATTATTTCACTTAGCACAATCACACTTCCATGGAGCAACAAAGTAACTACTCCCTTTACTTTTAGTCTTTTACACTCTGGGGTCTATGACCCTGTGAGGCCATAATTATGATAAGTGTCTAAAATCCCAAAAACTTAATATTAGTCTCATTCCACAAAGATTTTAAAGCAAGTTCACTTTCTATGGACCGGTTATGATATAAAAGGTGGTTAATATGTAAATAGCCCTTTAAAGTTAAGTCGTAGTAAGTAAAAAATTGATCTATCTAAAACAAATAGTCAAAATTATTTCACTTAACCAACAAAGTAACTACTCCAATCTTTTTACAGTGTGAAATCTATTAAACTTTAAGGAAACGTCATTTTTCATGGACCGGTTATGATATTAAAGGTGGTTAAATAGGAAAATAGTCCTTTAAGTTAAAGTCGTAGTGGATTTATCTTCAATGTTTATTGAGCGAGTTATTATAATCAAGGTATGGACCTAATGAAGTTTATACTACGACTTATCTATTTCAAATCCACACGGAGCCCAGGCTTGTTCCCCTGTTCATACGACAACACTTAATATGCATTGGTCACATGGATTCGTTGAATATAAATAATCCATTGTTGATGGTGCAACATTAATAATTATTTGTTGGGAGGCAACATAAAATACTATGAACTTATTTCCTAAAGTGTTTTTCCACGTGGGCGTGGCGGACCCACTACTACTTTTGCCTTAAACATTCCTGAATTTTTGGCGGACATAATGACGGACCATAACATTATAGTGCATATGAAATATGGCTCCCTGTATATGTTTAGCTATTTAAATACGAAAACAAATATGCTTTTACTAATAATTGACTTGTAAGAAAAAATGAGGTTTTAATTTTTCATGTTTGATTTGAATAATCAATTCTTTGGAATTCAACGGATTTTGCTTATGCAGGCGAGCTTTAGTCGATATGTAGACACTTTTGGTAGTGGGAATGAGTGCATTAGAGGGAAACACTTTTGGATGCTATAATTTTAATGGTGTACATTTGTTTTTGTTTTCATGTAACTTAGGAGAACTTTTCTCTTGAATACCATAATCTATAGGGTTTAAGATTGTAACTTACCATATGTTCAAAAAGATGAACCAAGATTAATTATATGATTAATGTAATTAATTTATATTACTCCAGTAAAATTAATTTTGGATGAATGCACGATGTTTTCATTGAATATCAATGTGAATTACATGTGTATTTTAATGATTGGGATCATATTCTTTGCATAAACATAATTAAGAATGATAAACAAAAAATTATATAATTAATTTTTTATTAGTATGGGAGGGTGCTATGATATAATTGTAAAGGATGTGTTCAGTTATTGGCTTTTTGTAGAAAGTTTTAAGGGTGAATGTCAAATTGAAATATGTTATGAAAAACCTTGTTTATCATTCTTCATGAAAGAATAATGATGTATAATACCATTATGCTAGAGCAAGTAATTAATTTTTTATTAGTATGGGAGGGTGCTATGATATAATTGTAAAGGATGTGTTCAGTTATTGGCTTTTTGTAGAAAGTTTTAAGGATACATTGTGAAAGTCAAATTGAAATATGTTATGAAAAACCTTGTTTACCATTTTTCATGAAAGAATAATGATGTATAATACCATTATGCTAGAGCAATATTTAAAAGACAATAAGGTATTATTTGTAAAATTTGATATATATGAGTGTGTTGTTGATTTATTAATGAAGGCTATGAGTACTGAATTTTTTTGGTTATTATAGACCATCGATGCATATGGTTTCCATTAATATTAAATAGTATGGATTTTTTGTCACTATGAAAATTGTTCAACAAGTAATTGAATTTTGGATATTTGTTATATACTTTGTATGATTTATGTTTTTTCATATTGTATATTTAAGCATAATTTTAAGGGTATTTATATATATAATTTTATATTGAGTGGATAGTTTAATCCATACTATTGTATGGGTGGTTTTGTAAACTACATTTTGAGAACATTATTATGGATTGTATTTTTGACCCATAGGTTTGGTATTGATTTTATTGTAATACATCTTAGGTGGTTATTTGTTGATGTGCCTACATATATTCACACATGCATTAGTTTTAGGCTTAAATTTGATGCAAATTATTTTATTAAAAAAAAAAAAAACAATAAGGAAATATGTTACACTACCTATTTCTTTCCTTCTAAAAAAGTGTTTTCTGATATAAAATTTTATGTATTATGTAAGATTGTATTTATCCCATTGTTGTTACTCTATTTTTAACTTAAATATTATATTTCAATTTCTTATATTTTATTATTTTATCAATTTCTTTCTCTTTTGGATGTCACTTATATACTGACAATAAGTTAATGAGGAAAAGTGAATAAGCAAAACAACGTGCTTTACATCACCATTATCAGGTTGTATGCAAATTTATCTGTAATAAAATATAAGCATCATGGCTATCCATCCATATATAATATCCATGTATGCAACATATAAAGAATATGTTCAACACATCATGTAACCAATAAAAATTTAATGATATTTACCCATTCTTGTGCATGTACTCAATAGTAATTATGATTATTTATAACTATATCCCCCATGAATGTTGGATGAAGAAGAAAAATAATAATTATTAATTTGCATACAATAATTTGTTATGCATACACACAAAGAGTCTAGGAGGATGTTGTTTTGCACCAAAAAGTTACATACACAAAAAGAATAATTATTACTTTATATATGATCTAATTGTGCACATGTTTTTAGTTAAGTTTTGTGTTTCTTGCTAATGAATGTGTTTTAATTGTTCCACACATGTTTTTTTCATACATTTGTGTTTTTTCTTGTCTAAAATATATTTTGAAGCTTTATGCAAAGCATTGTACAAGTATTTTCCCCAAGTGTAACAATACAAACTTTTTCGGTAAATTTCTAAAATATGTGATATCTCTTGATTAACAAAGCATTCAATGAGAGTTGGTTATTTATCAGATAAGTTGTTGAGTTGATGAGGTTTATTGGAGGGGATGGATCTTCATTGGGCGGGTTGTGCATTGAATCCTAAATCATTTAAAAAATTTGTGATATAATGTGGTATTGTTCTATAATAGACATGAAGATCATCAAGAAAAGGTTTCCATTTTAATTATGGGTTATAAATTCATGTAAATTTATGTTTACATAGTTGGTTTGGTGCATATAGCCTATGATGTGTTATGAAATAAGCCATTGCTGATTGTTTGGAATTTAATACTCAAATTCAATAACCTAATAAGGATTCATTTTAAATTGTCTATGGTGTAGTTGTGATGCAATAAGTTATAATGTGTTACTATGCCTTGGAAGTACTAGAGACATTCAACATTTTTGGTGAACCTAGTGTGTTGATGTCATTAGTGTCATAAAATAAATTATTTTAATTATGTTGGTTTTACATCTTTATAAGCAATCCTCTATACATGTGGTAAGGGATTTTTGGACAATAATAAACTTGTTGGAAAATTAAGGAGTTATGGATATGAGTAGAACATTATATCTTGGAGCTTGGGTATGAGACAGTTATACTTCAAAAGACCAAACATTATAAATAATAGATATATGATTATGATGCTTTAACACATCTAACTATGATATTTTGGTGCCATTCATGTTTTTGTGCCTATTATAATTCCCTCTCAGATAATAATAATCTAATCTCTGGTTGTTGCATTTTACACCAATTATTCTCGAGTATGAATGGTCTATGGTATATCTTAATTGAGACTCCTAAGCATGAAATAAACATTTTCTATCAGATAAATTTTTAGTCATTTTTTATTCATGTTATTTTCCACATTTTCAAGTCTAGGTATATAGTAGATGCAAACATATTCCAGTAAGTTTTTTGGGGAGAAGCTATAAGGGAATTTGTTGATCTGAGAACAACATTTTGTAAATAAAATTTATTTATAAGTAAATGGAAGATAGAGGAATATTAGGTGGTCGAAGAAATAAAGTTGTTGAATAAAAAAGACTAGTAGATCTAGAAAGATTGATCATAGAAATGAATTTATGAATGGAGGTTATATAAATCATACATCATCTAGGTGTTGAATTGGTAAATGATGAAAGTGATACTGAGGTTATAGAAAAAGGACTTGGGAATCAAGTTGTGTGAGAAGAGGCTCATGAACCTTAAGATCAAATCTTGCTTGAAGGACAACAAAACCAAAGTTAGACCCTAGAAGTTATGTAATTAATTTTGAGTCCTAGAGAGCTAATTTAAATGATAATTGAGTTATATATCATTGGGTACATTAGACGTCACCAATTATGGTGTGGGTTAATTTTATATTTTAATAATTTTAGGATAAGTTTTTTCTTGTAAGCCTCTAGGCCACATGTCAAAGGAGTATAACCTAGCATGTGCTCAAAGATACAAATAAAGACTAACTTGGTAATTTATCCATATTAATCTAGTAGGATTAATTATGTAAAAATGCATTGTCTTGTTATAATGTTTTAGTGTGAATTACATGCTGATGTGTATTTTTATAATTGGGGTCATATGGTTTTCTTAAGTATAATTAAGCTTAGTAAAATTATTTTTATGTTTTTATAGTGTAACATGTTAGGGTGATACACATTAATATGCTTATCATTGGGTACATTATAGAACACCAATTATGGTGTGGGATAATTTTATATTTGATAATTTTACAATAAATTTTGTCTTGTAGGCCCATAAGCCACATGTCAAAGTATTATAACCTATCATGTGTTAAAAAATACAATTAATGACTAACTTGGTAACTTATCCATATTAATCTTTTAGGATTAATTATATAAAAATGCATTATCTTGTTACAATGTTTTAGTGTGAATTACATGTTGATGTGTATGTTTATCATTGGGATCATACAATTTTATTAAGCACAATTAAGCTTAATAAAATAGTTTTTATTTTTTTATAGAGTAGCATGTTAGGGTGCTACACATTAGTATTAAAGTGAGGTAAAAAATTGGTAACCTTTGAGAAAATAATATACATGAAAAGGGTGTGCATATGAAATTTAACCATGGATAATTTTATAAAAGTAACCACTAATATTTTGTGGAAAAATATGCTAAGATTACATATATAACTAATAATAATTTATGCAGTAATCTATACTACACAATAATACTTGAGTAGATACACCCAAATAATAGTTTCCATACTAGTTCGGATGGATATTTTTGAGATATTAAATGTAAAAAGATGATAAGTCTGACACATCTAAAATATGTCATTAGTAAAGCCAAATACCTTGAGAGTGAAATATAATTAGTTTTTACACCCTGATAGTTAAATTTCACAATTTTAATTCTTAAGAATGGAATATCATTAGTTTTTTCACCCCTGATAGTTAAATTTCACAATTGTATGTAGCCATTTTATTGTACTTGGTCATTTTATATCACTTCCTAGTTTTCAAAATTGGATCAAAGTGCTAATTTGAAAGATGGTTCAAATTGGGAATTTGAGTGGAATGAAGGTAAATATTACACAACATAAGTAAATAATGGTGGATGACATATATGTGGTAATTTAAATAGTTAAATACCTTTATAATAAGCATAAAATTAATTATTAAACTAGCATATCAATTGATTTTTAAAACTAAGTAACAATATCGGTCCTTCTGATGTATCTTTGGATAGGGTCTCTTTTGTAATGCTATCCAACTATTTACAGTCACGAGGAGAACCAAAACATATAATGTGTCTAGGGATGGTACCCACACTAGTTGTCAATGTTGGCCCTACCTAATCCAAACCAACATGTGCCTTATTATGTTGGGTGATAGGATAATATCTATAATCATAATTTCTAGGAATATAAATATGTGGATAAATTTTAATAAAAAAAAAAAAAAAAAAATCAATTGAAAATTTTGTTGACCACCATTGTATGTAGTTTTATTTTGGAGAAGTGGTCTTGTGAGGAAAATTGATATCTTCCCCATTAGCTAAATGCTATGACTGATGGAATTTTGTGTGGTAGTGTGATGAAACCCAATATTTGGATGCTTATTTTAATTTATGTACTTAATATGGTGATTATTAATTTCTAAAAATGTGAATCTATATGATATTCTAGATACAATATTATGACACTTTTTAACATTGTAAAATCAAATTTCAATGAAATTATTATGCATGTCATGGCCCTTGAAAAAAATATATGGTGTGAGAAGCATATTTAAATGTAAACATAAAATTATTTTACAAGAAGAAGAACATGATACAATATGTTATAATAACTTAAGTATGATCCAATGTAATTTTAGGACTAAATAGAAGCCTTGGTTTACTTGATTTCTCTTATTTGAAACATATGTGAATAAATTATAATTTTATGAATCTCTCATATAGAGTAACACTTTGATGTGGAAACCAATTATAGAATGCCTGGTTGAGTATTTAGGTATTATTTTTCCATGTTATTTTTTCTCCATGATGATTTAATATATGCAACTTCCCATATGTGAGATACATTTTTCTATATGGACTTTTATTATTGGAATTTTTGATGTATAGGATGGATGTTTTCTAAATTCTATGCTATTTTTATAATTTTACATGTGTAAGATGAATTTTTTCTCTATGATGATTTATTTTATGTAATTACCCATGTTTGATGGATGTTTTCTTAAAATGCATCTTCTTTTGAATGGTTGTTCATTGATATGGTACATAAATGTGAATTTTATATGTATTTAATTCATATTTATGTAATTTTTTCAATCACAAAGGATAATAGGTAAACTAAATTTCCCTGAATTCAAGATGCCCACACTCAAAGATAGTGCACCATTTTTTATTTTTTAATATCTTTGTGTATGACTTCATGCATGAAGGAGATGAATTGAGATATCGAAGGTGAAATATATATTATAAGCATCTATTAGGATGATTATAGAGGGAAGAAAATATCATGGATGGTGTTTAAATATTATATATTAGTTATTTTCTAGTTTGGTTTTTATTGATGCAAGTTTTGGCCAATGACACAATATAGAATTAAAAACCCATGTAAAATTTAATATGTTTATGTTTCTAAATTATCACATGTGTGAATGATTTCATATTGACTTTATAAATATTTGGATGCTACTAGTATTTAAATTGAGATAAAATAATATGTGGACATGTTTCTTATGACAACAAAACCTCATGGATGAAGTTTCCTAAAGGGGAATGTTTATATTGCCTTGCCTACTCTCACCTAGGTTTAGGCCCATAGTTTAGTATTAATAAAGGTTAAAATAACTAATTAAGATATTTTATATGATTTATATCATGGTTTATTTCATGTATCATTTGATTATTTCAAATTGAATCATAATAAAAGAGATATATTATGGATATGATAATAAACATTTAATTATTATTATTTTATTTATAGTTATTCATACCATACAGGTATCATGATGACTTTATAAATTATCTAAAATAAATAAGGGTTAATGAAAGGGTTCAATTATTATTTATGTACTAGTGATGAGTTGAGTAGGTAAGTGTGACCTATCTATGTATCATGGTGGTATTTAAGTCAGTGTGACATATGTGGAAGCTCTAGCAATGGACAACCATAAGTGAGAAAATGATTTTGGAAGATGTATTGGTTATATAAGTCACCTTTAATGATATTATTTAGGTGACAGATTGGCCACATGGATATTTATCACCTCTTTCCATGGCAGCATAAATTAAATGTATATATTAGGTTTGTGTGTGGATAATAATCCAAAAGATAATGAGAATGGGAAATAGTGGTTATTAAATTTTAAACCATTTATTATAATTAAACTATAAATGTGACAAATTTAAAAGGTATACATAATTTTAATTTTAATTTATTATATGTAATTAAATGATAAGTTTGAATTATCATTGTGTGCACCATTAACTACATAGTGGCATCCATGTTGTATAAGTATGTAATGGACTAAGTTAAATGAATACAACATATTATTATTGTGATAAAAATGACTAAAATATCATTAAATAAACAACCAAAATAGATGTAATACCTTATAATTAAGGATACATGATGGAAAAGAGATCACAATCATTGACAAACATTTCATTTTTAACTAGACTATGAATAAAAATGAAAATGAGACTAAAATAAGGAAGGATAGTTACTATTAGATTCTAAAAATAAGTAAATTGAATAGAGAAAGATGTTTCCATTAGAAATAAAATATATATAACAACATGGGGGTCACCATTTCTCAATAAAATGTGATTTTATCAAATGACATGAAGTAGTTATAGAAGACAATGACCCCCATAAGTTTGTTGAGAATGAAAAGAATTATAAACGGAGACAAATTTTTGAAAAAGGAGGATTGGTTGTTAATTTAGTGATTTACAAGAGAGATTAATATACTTTTAGTTTTAAGCCCTAGTGAGGCGGTAATGTAAAAAAATATTAGGATATATGCTAAGCTAGGGCCATGAAACTAGGATGAGAGACATGTGTTTCTTAAGGTGTCATTTATTCTATGGTAAAATTAGATTTGTTTAAAGCATGTTGTCATATCCAACCTATGTTTGAAAAGTGTGACCACCACTCTCATTATTTAAATATATTTTTTCCCAATATTAAATTATGAGCTAGTAATCTAGAGAGTTGTGGAGAGATCAATTTGAATGTTTGTAAGTAATGAACCCAAAAAATATCAAGATAATGAAATCACCAATATGCCAAGATATGAAACAATAACTCAAAATTAATTTGTATTGAATGAATTGAAATAATTACAAACCCAAACCATGATTAAATAAGCCTCAACTCAAAAATTATAGTTTACATGCAAAACTAAAAAAAAACTAAAATCTAAAATCTAAAAAAAACTATTTTTAGTAATTGCTATTTATAGTAAGTTTGCATGCAAGCACCTGTGGCTCTAAAAATTTCTTAAAATATCCTAAATTTTAAAATTAACCTATTGGACAAAATTCAACTAAAGTTGACATCTGCACCTAAAAATATATAATTTTTAAAAAAATTGAAAATTTCTAAAAATATAATTAAATTATGATTTTAGACCCTTAGATGATCATGTATGGCCTCTAAAAAATATCAAAAACATTCCTAGGTAGGTATAACTATCTAGGGCATTAATTAAATTCTTGATATGGTCATTTTGGTGTGTGGAAGAGATTAACTGGAGCTATGGGTGAAAAGTTATGGCCTCCAGAAGGTTGGCCTATTTTTTTACATCAATCTCCTCAGGTTGAAAACAACTCAACTCCTACTAGTTGGCCTGATTATACTGCTACCATTTATCTTTATCAATATTTTTTTATCTCCCATTATATAATCTAAGTGTTTTCTTCCTACTGCAATCCTTTCCACTACACCAAATACCTATTATAATTCACTATATCCAAAACGTACACTATTTTTCTTTCCTCTTCTTTGGAACCTGTTGTTCCCAATTTACATCTTCATCTTCACCATCTTTTCCATGGAATTCATATAAATATGAAACATATATATATATATATATATATATATATATATATATATATATATATATATATATATATATATATATATATATATATATATATATATATATATATATATATATATTCTATGGTAAGCTCACCTCATAAGCATTATCATTGATTTTCTTCACAATTCTACATGGTCCAATTTTTTTGTACTTCAACTTATTTTATGTGCCTTTTGGAAATATTTTTTTACTCATATAAACCATTAACAACCCTCCTTCAAATACCTTGGATCTTATTCTAACATTTGTTTTTGCTTTATATTTCTCATTACTCATAACTATTGTATATGCTCTATTAATGCTTCTACATCATTGCTAATTTGATCTACAATCGGTAATTATCCCAAATCTAAAATACCCATAGGATTTATCCATAATTTTTTTAAAAGGTGACTTTCATGTTGATCTGTTCATGAAATTGTTATATACAAACTTAGCTCATGGTAAGGCCTTGTCCCATTGCTTGGGATTCTCTCCCACTATGCATCGTAATAAATTTTCCCAAGCTCCTACTCACAACTTCTATCTATCCATTTTTTTGTGAGTGATATGCACTATTGAATTGTAGCTTAGTACCCATATTCCTCCACAAAGTCCTCCAAAAATTACTTAGAAATTTTTTGTCCCTATCTAAATTAATAGTTTTTGGAACACCATGCAATCTCACAATATTTTTAAAAAATAATTCTACAACTGTAGTGTCACCATTAGTTTTTTAGATGTAATGAAATGAACCATTTTATAATCTACAACAACAAAAATTGAATCATTACCTCTCTATGTGTTTAGCAATCCCAACACAAGGTCCATACTCAAATCTATCCATGGTCATCTTGGAACCATTGATGGCATATATAGTCCAATATTTTATGCATGCTTTTTAGACACCTAACATATCTTTCACCTTAAAACATACCTTGTCACATCTCTCTTCATCTTTGGCTAAAACTATTTTTCCTCTACCAAATCTATTTTCTTTGTCTTACCAAACTGTACATACAAACCACCACTATGTAATTATTTTATTATATTGTCTTGTAGAGACCCAACTAAAATGCATAATTGTTTCCGTTTGAATATATAACCTTCCTATATAAGATACTCATCATGAATAATATTTTTCCACCTATTAATAGATTCCTAAACTATTTAACTATCTTACTAAAATATGGATTAGTATCACATAATTCTTTGATAACCTCAAATCCAACTACTTCACTCACCATAGTAGTTAATAATTCTACTCCCTTGCTTAATGCATTAGCTACCTAATTTGATTTTCTTGATTTATACTTCAACATAAAAGTATACCCTTACAAGAAAGAAAGCTATTTTTCATGCCAAATATTCAACTTATTTTGTGTGTTCACATAATTCAAAGACTCATGATCTATAAATATGATAAACTGCTTAGGCACCATGAAATGCCTCCAATATCTTAATGCTTGCACAGTTGCTTAAATTTCAACATCATAAGTAGAATATTTTATTCTTACCTCATTCAATTTCTCATTGAAATATGTTTTTGGATTTCCTTCGTGACTTAGCACAACACCAATTCGCACAAAAAAGGAATCAAAATCAACCTCAAACCCTTTGTTAAAATATTTTAATGCTAAAATTGATGTTTCTATAATCATATTCTTCAAAAATTCAAAGCTTTCTATGGTTGCTTTAGTCCATGTAAATTATTTCCCTCTTATGCAATATTTTCTTGGTGCCACAATACCAATAACTTTTTTAATAAATTTTCTCTAAAAAGTTACTAAACCATCAAAACTTCTTGCCTCTGTAATGATTTTTGGATTATGTCACTCAAAAATTGCCTTTATCTTTTTTTCATCCATTTTTACACCATCTGTTGAAAATACAAATCCCAAAAATACCAAATTGTTCTACATAAACATGCACATCTTCAAATTTGCATACAACTTCTCCTTTGTTAACAAATCCATTACCATTCTCAAATGGTGTAAGTTTTCTTCTTTAGTCTTTTTGAATTTAAAAATATCATAAAAATAAACAACCACAAACTTACCAATATATTCTCATAGCATTGTATTCATCAACCTCATAAATTTGTTAGGTGCATTAGATAATCCAAATGGCATCACTATCCACTCAGATAAGCCTTCCCTAGTCTTGAATGGAGTTTTCCACTTATCTCCTTCATAAATTAGAATATGATAATAACCACTCCTTAGATAAATCTTGGTAAAATATTTTCTTTTGTAATCACATCCATCATATCATCTAAATGAGGTATACGAAACCTATACGTTATTGCAATTTTATTAATTACATTACTATCCACAAACATTATCCATCCTCCACCTTTATTTAGAGTTAACAATGCTGGTGTTTAACATGGACTCATACTCTCTCTTATCACCTTATTTCTTATCAATTTAGTAACCTTTTTATTTAATTTTATATGTTTTATTCGACTCATCTTATAATTTGCTTGATTGGGTAGAGCTGATCTTAAAATCAAATTAGTGTGATGTTGAATATCTCTCTTTACTTATAAACAATCTGGTAACTCATCAGGCATAACATCTCATATTATTTCAATGCTCTTGCTACTTTTTTTTGTATTAGCACCATTTTCGTTTTTCATTATTTTTATTAATACATAACAACAACTTACTACCTTCATATCTTGGATAAATTCTTTAGCAGAGAGCATGCTTTTTGTCTTCTCTTCCTCTTTAAGAGGTATCAAAACTACCTTTGTACCACCTTTACAAAAAGTTTATGAGTTCTTTGCTCCATCATGAATTACTTTCCTATCAAATTATCACGATCTCCCTAATAACAATTGACATGCATTCATCAAAATAACATCACACCATATTTCATTATTATAATGGTTTTTCAATACAAAACTTGAGTAAGCACCTTTTACCTATTATAACTTCATTCCCTTTCTTAAAATATGAAATATGATAAGGATTAAGATGATTTTCACATTAAAAATTTAGTTTATCTATCATTTCTTTAGAAACCATATTTTCAAAACTACCACTATCTATAATTACTTTGCATATCTTTCCACCTGAAGTACAACTTGTTCAAAAAATATTTGATCATAGCCATGCACCACCACATTATTTATTATATGCTTGTTGCTTCCTTGGAGAGATCATGGTTCTTCTCATCATGAGATTCTCTCCAACATATATTGGTGGAACTTCAATATTTTGCTCTTCTATTTCAACTATAACTAGATTTACTCTTGGGCGATATTCTTGCCTACTTTCTTAATTTTGATATTGTTGAGACTCAGATACTTTGTGTGATATTATATAATGTTGAAACCATCCTTTATCACCACTATAACCTTATCCTATCTAAAATCCTATTTGTCTTTGGTGGTATTAAAACCCTTGCCTATTGTCATCTTACCTTTCTGTAACATGTGATGATTCACCTCTATTGGTATTAGACCCACCTCTAGCAGTATTAAACCCACCTAATTCCATATATAAATGGAATATACCTATTTTTGGACCAAGATACATTCTTCTCAAATTATATCTATTTTGTTTTTCTTCTACCTTCAAAGCTAATTGATAAGCCTCCTCCATGAAAACTATTCTATGCATGCTTAATTTAGCTTAAATAGAAAATTTCAAACCATTTACATAAGTCTAAACCATATAATATTTTGTTTCATCATGCTCTACTTGTATGTAAATCTTATAAAATTCATCTGTATACTCTTGTATCCTTTAATCTTGTTGCCTTAAATTCTAAAATCTTCAATATAGGGTTTGTACATAATCTACAAGAAGAAATTTCTCCTTCAGCCTCTTCTCCATATTTTTCCATGAATTAATCTTCTCTTTACCTTTTCTCTATCTCTCTTTTTGGTAATGATCCCACCAATACATTTCATGACCTTTAAATTTCATGCATGTAAACTTTACCTTCTTGTCTTCTCTCGTAGTCTTTTACTCGAAGAACTTTTTCATTTTATTCATACAATATCTCAAATCCTTTGGTTTTAAACTATCTCCATAATCTAGAACATCAAACTTGATTCCCTCATTTTTTCCTTTTAAAGCCTTAACCATCCTCTCTTTCATCGATGGTGGTTTCTCTTGTTCTTCTTCTTGTTGAACTTCTTCATCATGATCTGTGTCTTCCTCAAGTTCATCACCACCTTGTCTTCTTCCCTAATTGGTGGTAACTTATGTCAACTATTGAACTTACCTCTATAGATCTTGTATAGTCTAGTTCTTCTGTGAAATACCTCCTCATCCTCTCACCATTTCTTACTCCTCAAAGATTTGAACACATTCTGATATCAGATAATGAACCCAAAAACTTTCAAGATAACAAAATAACTAATAGGCCAAGATCTAAAACCATAACTCTGAATTTGTTCTTATTGAATGTCAAGAAATAATTATAAACTCAAAAATTAGATTTTACATGCAAAAATTTAAACAAAAAAAAAAAAACTAAAATCTAAAATCTAAAAAGGCCGTCTATTCTTAGTAGCTATTGTTTATAGTGAGTTTCCATGCAAGTGTGTGCAGCTATAAAAATCTCTAAAAATATCCTAAATGGTAAAATTAACCTATAAAACAAAATCCAAATGAAATCACCATCTAGACCTAAAAATGTACAATTTCTAAAAATATAATATTCTTAAAAAATAATTAATTTACCTTTTTGAACCCTTAGATGATCATGTATGGCCTCTAAAAAATGTTAAAAACATTCCTAGGTAGGTAGAACTATCTAGGACAACAATGAACATTTTGAGATGGTCTTTTTGGCATGTGTAAGAGCTAAAATGGAGCTACTAGTTAAAATTTATGGCCTCTAAAAGGTTGGCCTATTTTTTTTGCACCTGTAAGGCTAAAATTATGCATTGAATTTGAGATTTTTTAATATAGTTAGGAATGAACATCATGTGCATGTGATGTTATAGGGTTTAAAATATAGGATAGATTTGTATGGTGATTTTTAGTAAGTATAGGCATATTTTCAATGGTTACATATGGTTATATGGACACAAAAATGTAAAGATTTCCTCAATACCCCATTATAGACATGTCCGGATCATGAGGATAGTAAAGTGGAACATGACACCAAAACATTTATTCACATTTTACAAAATCAATATAGAAATGTGTAAAATAAATCACCGTAAATATATTGATGACCAAAATTAACCCATAAAGACATGCTAAGATGATTCTATAATTTTTAGATGTCTATGTTAATTGAAGTCATATGCGAATAACATGAACTACTAAAAGCTATGGAGAAATCAAGGATAAGGAAAATAAGATGAGGGGTCCCAATTATAGAGAAAATAAATATGAAGGGATTAAAATAGAAGATTTCATAGTCAAATAAACAAAATTAGTAGACAATAGATTATGCTAAATGAGTTAAAAAGTCTCCTATTAATAACTGAGGATCTTTATATGTAAATTCCAGTGTAAAATGTTATGTAGATTAGTCTTATACTAAATTTGGGTACCTAAAAATGCCCCTCATGCCCCTTTATCCCATGCCCACTCCCCCAAGGATATAAGTGAAACTAAAAATATTATTTTAAAAATATAAATATAATTACAACTTGCGTTGGTGATTTTTAACATATAATTTTCCTTTCCCAAGTGTTTCACAATCTCCATGTATAACTAAAATAAATGAGGTACATAATCAGATAGATTATTGTTAATAAAATAAATCATAGTCATAATGAGAAATAATTATATCATAAAATAACAAAAAACACATATATGTATTTAATATTATGTTATTCATAGAGTATGCTTGTGTTGTGAGGACTAGAGATGTTTTGGGTCCTAAAATGCATAACCCATATGGAGAAGTTTTTTTTAGTAATTTTCACTTCTTGGCTAGATAATTAAACAAGATTCCAAGTGATGTCTTGATAAGTGGAGTCCTATGCATTATTTATGTGCAAAGGTGGAACATCCAAACTAAGGCTCGTATGCAAATATGAATATATTGAATAAACCACTATATAGATATTTTTAGATTTAGAATTTTATCTTCAGTGCCAAATTCAAAACACTTATAGTATTATAATATATACATGAAAACTTATCTTTTTAAGAATATGATGTAATTGATGCTAACATGTGATATGGAATGACATAATATGTCATTCAATTTGATTAGTCTGATAACATGGAAAACATAAATTATGTAATATATGGGAAATATAAATTTCACATGTCCTAATATATGTATGTTTGTATATATGTACATATATGTATCTTTGTGTGTGTGTGTGTGTGTGTGTGTGTGTGTGTGTGTGTGTGTGTGTGTGTGTGTGTGTGTGTGTGTGTGTGTGTGTGTGTGTGTGTGTGTGTGTGTGTGTGTGTGTGTGTGTGTGTGTGTGTGTGTGTGTGTGTGTTTATTGTAGCATGTAGAATTGTATTTCATGTATATAATAACATGTAAAATTATGAATTATGAAAATCATGTAATCTAATATTAAAATTTAATGTAAATTACTCTAAAAAATTAAAATATTATGAATATATGTATAAATTTTACAAGATGTACCATTCTTAAACAACTAAACTACTCTAAAAAAATATGATCAAAAGAAGAAAGCCCAATCTATGCCCCCATATTGATATTAAGGATGATTGTAATAAATCAATAATGTCAAAATATGCAAATATAGATAAAATTCAATGTGGAAAGATTCTTTGTGAGAATGCATGATACCTATCAATTCAAGTAGTAGTGTTAGTAACTTGTATGATGAATGTGTGTTGAAAATTTAGTATTTGTAGATATGTTTTGTATTAACTTTGATAAGTTCCTTGAATATTCTAATGTTGGATTATATGTTTATATCCTATTATTTATATTGATTTCCATTAATGGATAAGATGAGATATGATTTCACAATGTGGTAATTTTCTATATTATGTATGTAATTTCTATAGGAAATATTGATTATCGTGTGATATAGGTGAATAATTTCCACAACTTACTAAGGGTAAGGGAAAAATAAGTATAAGCAAGATGTAGTAGATATAGGTACATTTAATTTTGCTTAAAATTCCTACATAAATGATGATGTAACTATTCTCATGTGGATGAATGTATTATGGATGTTCCAACACAACTGATGTTGAGTGAATTGGAGAAATATATTTTTATATATTATGTGATATGTTTTGTAATATATCAATTGGCAAATTTAATTTTTATACTTGATAACAAAAAATATCATAAGTTAATATGTTGACTATTTTAATTTTCACAATTCATTTAAATAATGATTTATTTCAATTTTTAGCTGTCAACATCATAATGTATCTATGATGAGGATTTATACCTGCACAGTTTCAGGGAGTGGAGAGTGTGTTGTAGGGTAATCATCCTTTAGATCTGGTATGTGTGAAAATAAGTTAATTTTTAAGTTGTTTTCATCATTTTATTCAATTTTATTTTTACTATTTAATTAAATCTTAGGCATGGTTAAGTATTTTCTAGTGATGCCCTATATCAGATGGAGGTGGCTAAGTTTAATTGAATCCATCGAAAAATATTCCAGATCTCTCCTACGTATGGATATTAACTATGATGGTATAGTCCGAGTGTGATATAAAGTTGTGTTATTATATTCATAATGACTATATTTAACTTTCAGATTTGAATTGTGATATAACTTATATCATATTTTTGTTTTTAGTAGATCGATATGCATGTGAGAGAGTTTTAATGGGTTGCTACATGTAGACAATATGAGAGTTAGGTCTTAATGATGTTAAAAAAAAATTTACTCTATTTTGAAGATGGATTAATAAAATTTAATAGAAATAAACTAATAGAAATTGATATACAAGGTACAATAAAACATAAAGTATATAAAATTAAAAAAAAAAATCATATTATAAACAATGAATTGTAAAAGGGGAAATATATGCTTAACTTTTAATATAATAAACTTTTTGAAGGTTTCACTACAAAAAATATTGAATTAATATTTAAAAGGGCAAGTATAAATAAGGGGACAAGTGCACAACATAATGTTGTCTAGATACTCTAACTTTATCTTGTCAAAATATCCATTAGATCTAAAAATATGGGTATGTCTGCCTATGTATTTATACATCTTATCCCTATGTAAATTCCAATTTGATATGAAAGTGACCTTCAAAAAACATTATATTTCATGCACAAGAATAAAATGGGTATTAAATATAAAATGGGGAAATAGATATTTAATAGCATTAGCTATAGAAATAGCATTAGCCTTAAAAATAACTATTTAATTGATCTTTGACTATATAACCTAAATGGGCATCATGACAATGTAGTGCTACCTTCTACTTGTGTGTGTGAAAATTTTAATGTAAGACTAGATTCTATTTCACCTATGAGTAACCTTGACACAAGCATGAAAATGATTTATTCAACCTTAAGATCCCCAAATAAATCATTCATTCTGCATATATTATTTTGTATAAATTTTGATCATTAAGAGAAAGCGATTTTTTCCTTTACCAAACATATATTTACAAAGATTGTTTTTTTTTAAAAAAAAATTAGGGGCTCTTTGGTGTGCAAAGGGATGGACTAAGAATAAGCAAATGTCATAAAAATATCTTTACTGACATAGATACTTATAAATTTTCCACAAGTAATGTTTGGGTAAGCACACACTACAATATAGTGAAGTTAAAATGTGTATTTTGAATAAGTTTGTACAAAATTTGGGTGTCTATATTTTCACTCCCTTTTTTCTAGTGATGCAATATAGTGAATCTTATAGAGTAAAGTAGAAATAAAAAATTTAGTGTTCAAACAAACCTTATCTTCATAGGTGGTGTTAATTATCTCTAGTGACTCGCTGACCCGTGTAGAGATATTGTGATTCAAAATTTGTTTCCTTCCTAACTAGGGAAAATTAGAATTTTTGTAATTCGTAACATTTTGATTTTTTAGGTCATTTGATGTCACTAAACCATAACAATAATAGATCGTAAGGTGATGTCAAGAATGATCAAAGTCTTGATGATTAATAATTGAAGATTTTGATTTGAATATAGATGTGTTTTCCCCTATGACGAGGACTATAAAATAATTAAAAGAGAAAATCATAGAATGTCACTAAAATATAATAGGAAAAAAGAAATAAGATAATGGGAACCAATACATGGATATGATAAAGTGAGACCAAGATGTGGATTATCTCTAAGCTCAAAGGTGGCCCAATTTGGAAAAGATGAATCACACCATTGTAGACATGTGTGTAGTCAATCTCTAGCTTATTAAAACATAAAAAATTTATTTATTAAAACTTTTAATACCCATTATTTTTATAATTTTTTAATATAATAAGAGGGAAAACATGATTCAGATTCATTTCTCTAACATTTTGTGTTGTGTTAATTTCATATTCGAGCGTTTTTAAAATTTAGACAATGTGATTTTAGAAAAGGGAGGCATGTGCCCCCAATATTTTTTAATTTGTTTTTAATTCTGCATGTTGTATTTAAAAAGTACCATATTTGATATGAATATAATATTCATTTGATCGCATGGACATTTTTGTACTTCCCCCTTTTTGAGGTGAGTGGTGAGATAAATAAGAGGTTTTCCTAGAAAAAATGTATTAAATTCTTCAATAGTTTGTTTTGATAATGATATTAAAAATTATCATAAAATTTAAAGGTGATTATAAAAGACATTGTATTTGAAATGATATATATATATATACTTTTTTGGGTCATTCATGATCCATGGTTATTTGATTTTTCTTTTACTTTGTCTTGTTAGTTGTTAGTTTATTTTTCACCATCTTCATAAAAATAACAAAAAATAATACATTATTATATTTTTAAGAAAAAAATTATTACAATGTACTTCTTCATATTACCTATGCATTGTTTTTATTTTATACTTTGTATCATAGCTATGGTAAAGGAGGAGAGAGATAGAGTGAATGTAAAGGAGGAAAGAGCAAGTCATTTTTCTGTGTTCTAAAGGTAAGTAGGTCAAAAAACATTTTCATGCTTGAAAAATTATTTTTTAAGACTTATTTATTATTTGATATGCTCTAAGAACACTTGTACGACCTACCACACAAAATTCCATGTCACACATTCATTTTGTATGGAAAAATAGTTACCAAATCTAATTTTTTAACATACAAAGGTCCTAAATTTGAGTAGTACACAACTAAATGCCCAAAAATAGAGATGATTGATTTAGTATGACTCTAAGATTTAAAACATTGATATTATACAACATTGTAAAACTTCTTTTACAAATTTATATAGTTCAAATCATTTTCTTCTCAGTGTTGAAACAACATAAAACTCAATCTATACAACTTTTAAAATTAGAACCCCTACCTTATGAATTGTACAACTCCTAGGAAGATTCAAATGGAATTTTAATGGATTAGCTTATTTCATAATTTAGTTTAAACCACTAATTTTTTTTATTGATATTTATTTCAAACCCTTGTATGAGCAATAAATCCACTTATATGACCTTTCCATGGCATTGTGTGATCATGAAGTCAACCATGGTATACTATTTGACAAACTCTAATTCATGTTTTTTCTTATTTGATACTAGAAATCTTAACATCAACCGACATCCTATTTGTCTGGCCTTGTATGATCTCCAATTCACCTTTGGTCATGAATAATGTTTGAAATAACAATAAATCACATTTAAATGCAATTTATAGTAGTGAATGGCTTATTGGGAGTAATTATTTGGAAATATTTTCTTTAAATCTAATTTTTCAATATTAATATGTTAGTGGGACATAAAAAATTCACAAGTATTTCACTTCCATTTGAAATTTTGGGAATAAGTTTTTACATGCATAGATATTTATTTTTTATTTAAAAAAATTAGAAATTACCACTATATAAATAAAATTATCTACGTGTATTCTCATGTTTCTTGTAGTGGAGTTAGAAAATGATATTTTCTTAGGCACATTTAATAAGAGAGGTCAATACTTAAAAATATTCAAATCATTCTTTTGGTCACATTTATTTTATCGCATTTATCATTGAGTTTCTTTTATTACGACATTGTTTTGGAAAATCACTATTTTATCTGAAGGTGGTCATGAGACTAGTCAAGACACATTAGAATGGTCATGTTTGTAATTAGAATTGTTTTCATGTGAGTTTTACAAAAAAATTATGTAAATATGATATATAAAGGTGCATTTTTTATAGAAACTAACACCTTCACAATGAAACTTTTCATAATGTCACCTCATGCTTGTGTTATCGAATAACATCTCATCCTTTACATGTCTATCATGATCCTTGTGATCGACAAAGTCTAAGTGTCACAATAGAGGTCGGTGTATCTGATGGAGGTTGGAGGACAATTAACCTTCTCCAATTTTATATTCTCTCAAAGTTTGGGTTCAATGCTTGAATGCTAATTTTTTATAATAGTAGTTTTCTTATTTAAGTTTAAATTTTGGCTTTATATCCATGATATTCATGACACGGAACATACATGACTGTTTGATTTTCTCTCTTGTTGCACAACTTATCACCTATCTCTTGAGAGAGGGAGAAGATATATCATTGGTTGGTCTTCAATCAATCATTGATGATAGTATAAGTTGATAGGAATTACTCGCGCCAATAATGTTGAGAAAGGGTCATCAACATTTTTTGGAAATTAGGAAGATGTGTCATACATAGTGTAGTTTGTTTACTTTAATGGGATTCTAGGTGGAGCCTTATATTGATCGATGTAATTGGATAGACCTTGATCATGTTATACTATAAGACACTATGATGGTCATAGGGGATTATCAATCCTTGATTATGTTCATCATCCCTTTATGCCACAATTCATAGAGTAGGCTGCTCTATAGAATGACATTAGTTTTGGTCAATATTAGGATGTATAGTATACTAATTGTAGTTGCTTCAAAGTTTTTTTGATGACTTCAAAGTCATTGCTCATGTTATTTCATCTTCCATACCCCTTTCGATCATAGGAGAGGTTTTGATTCATTAATGATCCATGGTTATTTGGTTGTTCTTTTATGTAATGTGCTTTTAGTTTTAAGTTGCTTCATGGGATTTAGTTTATCCTATAATCACCCCATGAAAATATTATATAACTTTTCATCATCTTTTAAAAATAAACTAAAATAATACTTTATTATATTTTTGTGAAAAACTTCATTACAATGTAATTCTTCATATTACCTATGCATTGCCCTAGTTCAAACATATTATAATGAATTTAATGTTATGCAATTTGGTTAGGTAATGTGTAATATTATTGTAGTTTTATTTAGAGACTTTAAATATTTACATAGGGGACCATGTGGGTCATGGTTCACCTTACGTTAAAATTGAGAATAATAATAGGTTTATAAAAAATGTAATAGTTAATATAATTTGAAACCCATATTAAAAAATTATAATTTTTACTGAGAGATGGCTAAAATTTTGTAAAGGAGAGTCATGTTTCCAACACAATTTTTGCCAATTTGTGTCACAATGGAAAAATTCAGAGTCAGGTTTTCTAGGTATCAAATCCCAAATAAACATTTTGTTTTGATCTTTCGCAAATTATACTTTGTATCTTTTTTTATTGTTTTCTTTCTTCGGTCGGTCATGTCTAGGGTCATCATGGACTTGTCCATATTAGCACGTTCTTGCTTGCCAACCATTTAGAAAATGTGTAGATGTATACAATAATGTGAACCTATATAATTTATAAATGGAGTTTTATTTTATATTTTGTTACTGATTAATGTCTTAGATTATGATATTGGAATTATGTTATTTCATGCTTGCAATGTGATCTGAGGGATCAATATTTCCATCATGGACATATTATGAGCATTATCCATGACCTAACATTATCAGAGGCTAAAAATTAAATGATTCATAAATATGGATTGGGTGATATTATTTTACTGGATCTCATGTCGTATGATTTTAATATGATGAATTTACACATGAGAGACAACCCTTACATTACATGATGTATGATGTAAATTGTGATTACCTGTAATTTATCTCTAACTTATGGCTGAGAGAAGAGTTATGATTGGTGATGTTAATTAGTATATCATAGCTTATGAGAGGGGTTATAAGTAGGAAAAAAGGGAGTATACAATTTTATTATCTAATATTATGGTGTTAGGTGTTCCATGACTAAATAATTTTCTATGTGGTTTGATTGTTAATTTTGTAACTATTGATGAAGCATGGGTTTGCATTTCATATAATATGATTGATATTATATGGATAATTGAGGAGCATGGTAGTTGATATTCATTAGGGTGAACATTTTTGGCTCACTTGTATATAGATTTACATAGGATTACTCATTAAGGTTATTATGGAGGCATGGTTTAGCCACATCACTACATTTCTAGGTGTATGAGCATATAACTATTATTAGACTAGCTAGGTTGCCTCTAACTATATGCATTCATCCCTATATGTATGATTGGTGATGGATGAGTACTAATCAAGTGACACAATTGATCATGATATATTATCATCATATATTATATTAGTTGAAAATAATTGATATATTGTGGATAAAAAAGAGAGTGTTTGAAGGATGCAGGAGGATCTTGTGGACTTACAGCAGATCTGAGTTAATTTTTGGAATCATCATTAGTTTCCAAGGGTTTATGATAAATTTTATATTGAGCATGTGATGTGTTATTTTGGTATTATACAAGGAGTGAACTAAAAAAATAATTATTTGTACATAATCAATGAGCCACTTTCCACAAGTAGTGGAGTGAGCTTGACCATCAATAAATGAGTTAGTTCCCTTGCCGATAGATGAGAGATATGGAGTGATAGATATTACGTATTGATAACAATGTTGGATATGTAAATTAATATACATGATGATGGAGATAACATAGGTGACACCATGTATTTATAGTTTTTTCTATATCATCTCCAATAATAGACCCAAGAGTGAATGGTGTCGGTGCTAAGTATATTTATAATATGTTTATTTATATGTTTCTATAGAATAATAAAATATATGCTAATATTATTCTTTAAATGTATATATGATATTATGATTACTAGTGATTGGGGATATATCTAACTATTTGTATTCTTATGAGATGTATACTTAATAGTACAATTTCTGAGGGTCTCATGGAATGTGCTGATGTGGTAGGGTCACATGCCCATTTATTTGATATATAGTAAATTATTATAATAATGTATCTTCACAAATTAGGGAGGGTATAAGAGATCCAATTGGATCAAGATGCATTAGCAATTTAGCAAGATCTGTAATGAGCCAATTTATATTGATATTAGATGCCTTAACTAGAGATAGATCCAAATTAGTAGGAACATATTTTTAGCATATGTTTTATTGTAGGGTAAGTATACTACATTTAGGGAGAGATTGGATCCTTATGATGCTAGAGGAAGATCTCAAACTAGGGAACATTATATAATGGGTACCTCTGCCACTTGTGTACCCATGGTGGATGATGTTGATATAGATATTGATTATGCTTTATTAGTTACCAACCAATAGATGATTGTAGACTGATGTTTATATATGAAATTTTTTTGTGTTAATGGAAATTTTATATGATTTATATAAATTTAAAATGTTACTTTACTATCTTAGTTATTTTTTTAATCTTTTAAAGTGTTTTTCTTTGAATAAATTTCTATCTAGATGGATATATAACTGTATCACATGGATTTTATCTATTAATACTTAAGGTTACATTATCCGATATATCATGTGTATGTAATTTATAATGTTTAATTTATTGTTGGGTTTGTTTGGGAACCCATACTTTGGTGGGTGCTTTAGTATTTATAGCATAATAATCCTCTTGCATGGAGATACTTGTTTGATTAATATTATTATGATCATTTTTATCTTTGATATGATTTTGATATTGAAAGGAACATATTTGAATGTTTAGAGTTTGAATGATTTTAATGATTATATTGTGACCTTTTTGAAATTAAATAATTCCTTTATTGGTAATTTTATTTAACCGCATATCTATCATTATCATGTTTTCCATTAATGTAATGGTAGTTACAAAATGATTAACATTTAGTTTTACCGAAATGATGAGGGGGATTATAATAATTAGGGTGTGAATTAATTATATTTTTATATAATAATATAGATAAAATATCATGTGGATGTTTATTGGAAGAAAATATAATAGGTTGTGTTTTTATTAAGCATATACAAAGATTGTTATTGGTGACTCTAGGAAAATTTTATGTTCTATTTATGCAAAATTTTGACTTGTTTAGATATAGATTCAACATTATATAACAAAGTATTGATGTGTGGTGTTTGACTTGTGAATTTAATGTGAATGTGAGTAAATTATTTCACCTCCTTATAAATATATGAATTAATTTGATGTGATTTTACTCCATTAGGTTTATCATCTTGAAGTAACTCAATGTCCTTTTTCATATGATTTGAAACAATAACAAGACCTAATTCCTCTTCTAATGTTAAGGCATCATAACATAGAGATAAAATTGACTTAGAATTATTATAAAGTAGATTTTATTTTAGTTGATAACTGAGACCTCAAGAAAAGATATATTTCACCTCTAAATCTATGGGTTGGTAAATTAATTAATTCATACAAGTTTTAGATATTAAGAAATAATTGAAAACTTGCTTATATTTTCCTTAATTTATAGTAAGTAACCCTAGGTCCCTTATTTTTTACATATTAGATTAAAAAATATTATTCAAGTTCAAGATAAGTGGACAAGGATCTAATACCAAACAAATGAAACAAAGTGAGTGCACATCATTCTAAACTCCTAGGAAATAATTATAATAACATTGAACTACCATTATATCTATTCATTATTTCAATAAAGTATTTAATATGTAAGGCTCACCAATTCCATAAAATGGGAAAATTTTGATTAACTATAAGTTAAGAGGTAAAGGCAAATATAGGATATTACACACAATCAGATTACCAAGAATTGCATTATAGTCAACCCAATCATGATATGCTTTTATCTCTAATAACAAATAATGTACTTTCTCTTTAAAATAACCTAAGACATGAATTAATGAAATGACCCATTGGGAAGATATTATATTATTCTTAATAGGTTAATTTAAGGGCTAAATTATGGTGTTAATCATATCCATTGCTACACTATTACAAATATGATAAGTATTTTAAGGAAGAAAATATTCCTTAGATATTGATGGTTTTGGAGATTCATTTAACTTTAATATAGTGTTAGTGTGTAAATATATAGCATATTTTACCAAAATATGATATGTGATGTTATTAGTAAAATAATCCTATCATTCACATATTTTATTTTGTAAGGGTGAAGGAAACATATTATACAAGATGCATGTTTATTATTATCACTATGAAATCAAAATGAAGAAGTCTCGATATGAGGATTAGGAGGAAAATATTCACTATATACATAATCATCATCATACCAATCCTCATCATAGTCACTATAATTGTGATGTTGATCATTAATGCCAGGAAAGGAAGGATAAATTATCTTGATTTAATTTCTAGTGACAAGATAGTAAGAGGAAGATTATGACATGTAGGCACATTAGATATGTGATACAAAGAAGGAGAAGTTGTCTCATAACTAAAAGGGTTTGATTATTTTTCATGAAAAGAAGAGATGGGAGGTTTTTCATAAATCACACCATACTTTGAAGTAGGTACCATTATAAAAGAGGATGTATAATGGGAACTAGGAGGATATTTATTCAATAAGGTATATTTTAAGTAAGTGGGTGTGGAAATAGTGTCAATGAAATCCCCATGCATATCTAAAAGGTAAGCTGTATAGGAAACTCTATGTGTGATAAAAGTAATAATCAATGGAGAGATAGATGAAAACCTTTCAAAAAGGATTACTTTTGACATGGATTTGATGCACACCATAGAATCCTACATGCTAGCCTGTAACATTTTCATATCAATGAAGAAACTTCTATCCGAGGCATGAGTTGTCGGGCATTTGATTTTGTAAATAACCTAGTAGTGGAATAAAAATGAGTAATGGGTTATTTACCTTTTATGATTCAGAGGTATGAAGACTAAAAGAAAACAAAAATCTAATCAAGATCACTATATGGATACTAACCTAAGGTGGATTGGGTTATAAACACAAATATGAGGGGAAATTAGGGTAGAAAAGAGGGTTTGTGAACTAGAGATAGATGAAACCCTTCTAAACTAGACCCTATATGATGGGATGGATAAGTGATTGAAAAATAATGCTTGTTGCAAGTTGTTATTAGTCCACAAAATACATAAACATAGTTAATAGTCCAAGGAAATAAATATACTAAATTTTAATGCTTATAATCAAATTTTGTAGCCGATGTATGAATGTAGTTTCACATATTCAAAGGGATATTATGATTAATAAATATAACAAAATTTAAATTAGCTACAACACAATGTGGGTAACTAATTTTAAAAAAATAGGTCTACAGAAGGGAAAGACTAAAATACTAGTATGATTGAAATTATTCAATAAATTGCAAGGTTTGGAGAATAAAAAATAATGCACATCAATAAAAAAATGAATAACAATCTGTATAATTTTTTATTTTCCTTAATTTTCAAAATTATCATCCCTTTAGTATTGAGAGGATAAAAGTATATATAACTTAGGATTGGGACACCTAATCTCTCAAGTAAAATCTAAATTTATATTTCACAATTTAAGAACTGGGTTTCAAAAATCATGCATATCATGCATGTATACATATAGTCATAAATAATATACATTTTAAAAAACAAATATTTAATACATAAAATAACACAAAAAAAAATAGAATCAAGTTACAACTTAGACATGAAACTATATGAAAAGGATATCTATGGCATTTATGTGGTAGTGATCAAAGATTAAGCCTACATGCTCATATTAGTATACATTTTAGTTATAGTTAAAACTATAATTACAACTTGAGTCACTAGATTGGATACAGGTATTGGTAGAACTATGACTATAATTATTACATGAGCTGTAACTATAAATTAAGTAACTAAATTAGTTGATGATTTAGTTATAGTAGTGAAAATATGAATTGTGATGTAGGCAAGGCCTATTTGAGCTTGTGTCAGTGTGTACTTCATAACCTGGTGTTGAGTAACCATAAAAATTGATGATGGTGCTCATGTTCATAATTGATTAAAGGTCTTTTTAACTACTTTAGAAGCTTGTCCATCATTTTTCATGCATTGGTATTGCATCTCTAGCTTATAAATAAATATTACTTTTCCTTTCCACCTTATCCCTAGTAAAATTTATCAGTTATATCATTTCTTCATTAGTTTTATAGATTATCCCTTCTATTTCAGCCTAAAATCTATCAATTGAAACTCAAAGTAAGCCTTTAAAATAGGCTTAGAAACTAATTACCCATAAGAAGTATGCAGGCTAGTGGCTCTCATATCCTTCAAAAAATAGAGTGCTTTCTCTCATCAATAAGAAATTATTGGACTGAAGTTCATGTCTCTTGATGACAGCCAAGTAAGTTATCCTTTTTAGTATCTACATGAATTAGAGCACATACAACTTATAGTTCTAATATTAAATTTAAATGAGTATATGCTTTATTTATTTTATCTTGTCATATGAAGTTAAGCCTAACTTCCATATATATAATTTTATTATGTAGTTGGGATACATCCCCCTGCTTAGGATATGATTCAAAAAATTTAGACCTTACTAAACTGATGATATCATATAATTTATTGGCTGCACTTTGTAAATTGTCTATAACTTCGTTAGGATCTTGAATAATATTTTTTATATTGTGACCTCTATTTTTATTAGTCATAAATTCTAAACATTTTTTTAGTTACACCCCTAATATCATACAAAAAATTATATGGATCATATTTATATTCATCCAGTTCTATGGGGTTAACCTTCCTCTCTTATTCAAAGAGAATATGTCTTATCTTTGTGTTAACTCAACATTCTCATCCTCTACCAACAAAAAAAATCTATTGAATTTCTTCAATGTGTTTGTATTTTTATTAAAATGAAATCCCACCTTTGGTTTCTTAGTAGATATTAGATCTTACCTACTTATAACCTCTTCTTGTAATTTATAAATACATGAGATAATATTCACTATAACATATTCCATTATTTCCTTTGTAGACATAGATCTAGAAGGAGGAGATTGATCGAGTGGGGACATTAAGGTTGAATTAGGTTGGGTAGTAGCAGAAGATGTAACTTACTTAGGAATAGAAGGAATTATCTTTTTCCATGCATTAACCTTATATTTTGGAAGAGCATCAATAATGTACTTGGTCTTTCCTTGTGCCCTGTGTACTATGAGTATGGAGGAATCTATCTTAGGAGCCTAAGAAATGGGTATAACTAATTATGTAGATCACCTAGTGGGTGTATCTTATCAAAAACAATAGAAGTAGATAGTATATCATCAAAATATACATGTTTATTAGTTTAGTATGATGGGGGTTAGTTTGACTAAAGAATTCATAGGTCATATGGGTTTGGAGCATATTTTGAAAATAATCTAAAACTATTGTGTAGGCAAACCTAATAAGAACAATAGTTGTATGCTGTTCATTGGGATAATTAATAGTAGGAAAAAACCACTCAATGGGCCTTAGGTTATGGTATAAAATTTGGCATTGTGATAGAATGGGGTTGATTAAGTGGATTGGAAGATTTAGAAATGAAATTAATGTGAATAATGGATAGTTTCTATTGTACCAACTATAGTAATTGTATATAAATAAGTTATTAAGGAGTCAAGAAATTATGTACTTAAATTATAAATAGTAGTGGAAATAATAGTTATTGTTTAATAGTTGTTGTTTTGGCTTGAAAAATGTCTACCTATGTATTAACTCCTCATGTAGGACTTATTTCACCCTATGAATAAACTTTAATATCATTTGAATCCTCCTTGGGACTTAGCTCCCTAGTTTTTTTTTTTTAATAAAGACTAGTGTGGCCTTCACTTCCTTCACTTTCTACTACTTTACCATCTGAGGTGGACATTTTTGAGGTGTAATTATTGATGTTGGTTCCGAAACTAGAACTATTTGTTTCGACTCTAACTCACCATCCATATCAGTTTATTCTCATATCAATAACTCAGTTATGATTTATTCATCCCCCTCTTATTCTTATTCATCAGATAATTCATATGGCTCTATTCCCATAAACATAGTTTCTTCTTCTACTAATCACTTTTCCGATTCAATACTATCATAATCTTTATTTGTCTCTACTTACTCTTATAATTTTTGTTCATATTTTTACTCCTTTAATTCCTCATATACATGGCATCATTTTTAAAAAAAATCTTTAGTAGGCCTTTCCTCTTCCTATACAACATTATGAGGTTTACAAGGAGTCTAGCGATTCCTTTAATATGCTACCAATGATGGTCAAATATAAATAGGAGATAGACCTAAAGTGGGTGGAGTAAAAAATGAAGGGGCTAAAATAGTGGAAGGTAGAGGTGACTTAGGAATGAAAGTGATTTTTGATGGAGTCACAAAAGGTCTGGATGGTTTCCCTATGGATTTGAGTACTTCTATTAGGGGTATTATGGTATGAAATGGTCATAAAGGAACAAAAGAAATAATAATTTTAGATAATAAAGAAGAGATAATTACATGATGTACTATTGTAAGTGGAAATAGGGGTGTAACAAAAAATGTCCCCCTATTTTGATAAGAATTACAAGATCCTCGATATTAATAGTGTATTAATAGTGTGTTGAGAAGGAGAAAAAACATTTGAAGATATGGGGAGACATATAAGAAAATTATATGTATATTGTGGGTCTATCTACCAATACACACTTACCTATTCAATTATTCTAGTTCTCATTTCTACCTCTAGTTTTGAAAGAGACCCATGAACTAGTGTTGAATTTCATTGTTCACTATCTATTCTCTTGTCATCTTCCATTGAAATTATAAGATCATATTGCATCATTTGGGATACTATGAATGACATACCAACACTATGTATTATTAAAATAACATGACTATCATCTTCAACATTTAAAAATATGGAATCATGACTATGTCATTAATGCTCATATTTGTTTTTTTACTTTTCTCTCATATTTATTGAGGTGCTCCTTCAAAACTTTTTTGGGATCCCATTACCTAATTTTTTCCTTATTCAAACCATAATGCATTATGATTTTTCTAACATAGTTTAGGTTATAGCTTTGGTGTATTTCACATTTCCAATGATGAGATGGGTTGGATGCAGATCTCCTTGTCTAACACCCCTAATCTAGATATCTAATTTTCACCCAATTATGCAACAATATCCTATTCTACTTCTTTGTCTGGAATATTATGTGGAAAATATAAAGGTTGTATCATGTGCCTTAAATTCTATGTATAGTATACTTTAGGTAATGGCAATAATCACCCATCTTCTTAATGCCTCTTTTAATGTGGTCTAACAACTTGGGCATATTGCTCCATAGATAGACATATATACCATAGGGGAAAGGGCCTATGTGATTCCATGAATTTTATTCATAAACTTGTATATGTGAATAATATTAAAACCATCACAAATCTTATTATTAATATAATTTGTAGATGGATCCTAAGGTTCTCCATAGGATGGATGTGCTATAAATTATAAAATATAGCATATACCACATATGACATCATGTATATATTTCCATTGGGAAGGTTTGTTGGGTTATTGATATGAAAAATAAAATTATAGATAATGATTTCTCCAAAGGTAATATTTTTGTTTGAACTCAAAATAATATCAAATAGTTAGACCTATATATCGTTAACGTAAAATATTTTTGGAAAAAATATAATTAGTTTTAAAAATCCATGGAAATTCTTATCCCTAGCCTAAAAGTGACCATGGTAACTGATGAAATTGGGAATTTAATCACAAAGCTACATGGGTTGTCAGCCCACTACTATAATTTACCAAGGATTAAATTTTCAAACAAAAAATGAGTTTACCATAGACTACCCTCAGGTCATGTAAGGAGTAGGAATACTGTAATAATTCTCAAAGGCATTTCCACTAATTTGCAAAACATGAGAAATTTAAGCCTAAGGTGTAATATATTCCTATAAATTTTAATATTTGTAATCAAATCATAGAACAAGTCAATGCATGGCGTTAACTCTTATTTCACCACAACATTGTGCATGAAAACTAATAGAATACCCTCCTTATATCATTGTGTGAAAATGGATAGCTTGTCCTTTGCTATATATGGCTCTATAACATCCACCTCTTCCCATGAAAATGAATAATGTTTGAATTTTTGTTTGAGTGCTACTAAATCAAATATATTTTCCATGCATTTAATCATGCCAATAATAAAATAATCAAAGGGAGAAAGAGGAGTTTGATATTATGAATCCATTAGTATTGTGAAATATCTTATTCTCTCTTAAAATATTGAAGCTTGAAATTTTATTTTGCATAGAGTAAAAATAAGGAAATGTAATCAAATTGTGCTTTTCAAATTCAATACATTACTTAGATTTGTTGTCTTTGATAATTGAATGCACTGAGTTACCACTTTTCATGAATTAACTTTAAACAATGATATTTTCCTCCTTACATTTATATTCCTTTATTATTTTATTTTGATTTTACACTGACAACATTAGTGGATTTAATATCCATATTGCATATTTTCCCTACTTTTGAGTGCATCATCATCTTAGTAAGACAGATTTCTTATTTTCATTCCTTCATAGAGTTTTTTCGTGCCTTTGTATTTACTTTAATTTATTAGAGACACTTTGTTGCATATCACTTATTTGTTGGGCATCTAATTCTATCAATTTTTAATTGGATTCTTCATGTGTGGTCTCTTATGATGTTGATACTTTGTGTAATATTGGTGAATGATTTTCTTTGAGAATAAAATTCTTTATTATACCTTAATTAGGTTGTGGGTTAGTAGGATTGAGACACATGTAGCAATCATAATAACCCATATGATCAGTGAAATTAGAATTTGTACCTTGTAGTCTTAGTTTATGGGTTCTTATTATGTTGACACATGAATCTATCTCACTTATTCACTTTCCTTGATGATTTATGATATATTCTTGCTAGTATCATCCACTGGTTAATAAGATAATGGCACATGGATCAATCTAAGTGACTCAAAAGGCTATTTAATGTTGTTAAATATACAAGTAGTCATTGGGTATGGATGAGTGATATTATGTCATGTGGATCCCCCTCACTTTTATACTTCCCTAGATAACTTTGTGATTTGTTCTCATTACCTTAGGGTCCAGTTAGTGCGATGGTGACACTTGTTATAATATCAATGATTTAGATGCCCCAAAGATGTCATAATTTTCTTAATTACTTAAACATTAGATAATATCAAGATGCTAACACTTAGATTAATATCACTAACTTAGATGTCTAGGACATTTATAAAATTGATACTTGAATTAGATAAGTGGAATAAGAACACTAGATTAATATCAATGGCATGAATGAATAGAGACTTGGTTAATCACTCAAGGTCACATATGAAATATAAAATGCTACATGGATGGCTTTGATGAACTTAGAATCAATCCTGAGATGAAAATAGAAAACCTTGATTGTGAAAAGTAACCTTGCATAAGACCAAAATATAAACACAAAATAACTATAAAATAATGGGCTTGGTATTGTGAGTCTCTCAATTTCAGAAGGTGTATTTTTAAAACCAAACATTATATAAAGAATATATCGATTCTTAAACATTGAATTTTAATAAATAAATAAAACACTCAAATAGGATAACAATATAACCTTAAAATTTATTAAATAAATGAATGTTGAGTCCCTAAGGTTTTTTTGTTGTTGAATCATGTGTCTAGACTTTGTCTTGAAGAAATGTTTTAAGGAATTTAATAAGGAAAGTTTGTCCCCAGTTGAAATTTTATAAATGGGGTGTATTGGGGAAAAGAAGGTGTACAAATGACACATTGAAGAGGATTCTAGAGGTTTATCTAAATATGACTTGAAAGAAAAAATCCAAATATGAGTAAAGATAAGTTTAAATAACAATCTAATAGAGAATCAAAAGAAGTTTCTAGTGATGTGAGTGAAGGTAAATCCAAAGAGAAGCTATAAAGGAACCTAAAGGATAACATACATGTATGATCAAAGGTATATCGAAAGAATAACCCAAATAAGGTTATATAGGATTTTATAAAGAGGAATCTAAGGATGAATCAAAATGTGTAGCATGTTCATCATGGGGAAGTAGCTTAGGTCATTAGATAAAATCATATCCAAATTTTGTAGATTCAAATGATTTATATGTATCTATGTTGTCCATTTAAAAATAATCCATATAATCATAATCCATAATATTTTTTTTATTTCTATTCATCCATTCAACTTGTACATAATAAAATGGTAAAACATGAGTCGAAAACAACTCATCAAGAGGATGAATACTATCAACAAATCTATTTTTATTGTCCATGATAAATGTAATGAATTTGAATAGAAAATAAGGAAATGCTTAAATTTAACCATTAATCTAGAAAATACAATGCAACTAGTGATTAAACACAAATTATAGGTAAATATAAGGATATAATAGGTAATATATCAAAGGGTCTTGAATGATTCATAGGCTCTTAGATATACTTAATTTTTTGTTGATTATTATCAACCCAATGTTTCATAGAAATAACTATAGAGTTAGAACAATATTTTTATCCCACTAACCTCAAGTTCAAGGGTAAGTTTAGAATAAATTCCCTGAGCAATATTCTCCTCTCATATGCACCACAAATCAAATGAAAAAAGGGTTTTCGATCGGTGTAAACAAGGTATCCAAATCATTCTAATATACCATGAGGTACAAACAAATTAAAAAATATGTTTATATTTTTAATATGTCTATGATTATTGGATTAAAATATCTCATGCAATAATGTCTCCCAATAAAGCATCTCATATCCCTTCACAATAGTAGTTAATTATTTTAAAACTGTCAGAACATAGTTTCTAAAACAATGAAAATCAATGAAAAACAAAGTAAAATATTTTTTTATTGGAAGCATAAATTTATGATTGTATAAAATTAGAATTTAACTAAAACCTGAAACCACACAAAAATCAACAAATAATAATAAATATGCTATTCCACAATAAATAACTATAAAATTTAAGAGATATATGCAATGTTTTAGAAAATGAAGAGAGGTTATTTTAGAAAACTAGAGAATGTACAAAACCCAAATATTATTTTTAAGTTATATTTCTCTTTCATTAATTATTCTAAAACTTACTAAAAATAATAAATTATAATTATTGAGTTATTCATGCAATATTTTACCAATCAAAAATAGGGTTTTAGTTATGTCTATATTAATAGAAGAAAAAATAGATATATTTTTAAATTAAGCTATTTGAGTAAATAGTGAATCAAGCAAAGTGTAATGATTATAGGATAATCATGAAGAAAACATATAATATACAGAACGTAAAATATATATTTACATAAAAAGGGTAACTATTTTTTAAATATGAGATAGATTTTTTTAGGAAATCCATAAATCTATATAACTCATAAATTAATTGATGTGTGTGTGTGTGTGTGTGTGTGTGTGTGTGTGTGTGTGTGTGTGTGTGTGTGTGTGTGTGTGTGTGTGTGTGTGTGTGTGTGTGTGTGTGTGTGTGTGTGTGTGTGTGTGTGTGTGTGTGTGTGTGTGTGTGTGTGTGTGTCTGTTTCACTTATGCAAGAATTTACTAAAAATAATAAATTATAATTTGTAAATAATTTATTATATGATAAAAAAACATTTTTTTTGTTTATTTTTTTATGATCAATAAAAAATATAATGGTTTTTCAGATAAATCTAAAATGATTCAAATATTACATAGAAACCCATAGTGAAGAGTTAGGGCTTGAAAATGTTTGATAATATATGGGTTGACCAATATGTTTACTTTATTTTGGATTGGAATTAGTAAATATATTAAATATAAACTAATATAAAATAATTTATGATACCATAATGTAAATAAAAAGCTTAAAGTAAGCTATAAATGATGAATTTCAAACGTAGAAATATACACCCATATTGCAATCTGACAGTTGGTTGAATATAGATATTATTCTAAGAGCATGTGTTAAATAATAGATTATAAGAATTTTTTGCTAAAAAAATCATAGAATAAATATGTACAAGGTCAATTCCATAAAATGGGAGAAATCCATAGTGTGTTGTTATCTAGATACTATGATTTTAGCCTATCAGAATAAACATTAGATTTTAAAATATGGCAATGTTTACTTGTGTCTTTATGCAATCTCTACACAAATTTTAATTTTATATGTGAATTATGTATATAATAAAAATAAAAACTCATACACAATAAATAAATTCTCACTAAACTCAAAAATTAAGAATAGGGTTAACTGAATAACAGAGTTGGACATAGAAACCCCTATGTAATTGAACTGTCTATGTATCTTCAATGGGTCATAGGCTAATGTAGTTGCCCCTCCTAGATGTGTGTTTCCAGCCATGTATTAAATAATATATTCTATTTTACCTATTAGTACCATTGACAAAATCATGAAAATTGTGTATTCATCCTTAGGATCTGTAGATAGATCAGTTAATTTCCATAGAAGACTTTCTATAGATTTTGATCATTGAGAGTAAGTGAAAATTTCCTTTACATGACACTTTCTTATATATAATTTTATATTTGAATATATGTTTGTTTGTAACTTGAAGGGACCATCTAAAAATAATAAATGGTCATGAAAAGTACCATTACCAACATAGAAAATTTGAAATATTCCACAAGTTATGTTGGGATGTGTCTGTGCTATAAGGTAGGTCTATAGTGCATCCTTATCCGCATAGTGTAGATTTGTCAAATATTATTGAAGTGAACATAGATAGGTGTATAAATAAATTGGGGATCCCATAGATAAAATATGAGAATATAAAATAGTAACATAAAGATACTTTAAGATGAAGATATGTGAAAAAATAAGACTTGAGACACAACTTTCCAATGAACCTTTCATTCGTAAAATATAATCCAAATAAGTAAATTTATGTAAAAATGTGTAGTTTGGATAAGAATGTGAAAAAATTATGTGTCTATATAAGTATATAAAGTATTTATCAATATTTTTTCATGATATCTATCTCTTTCCCTTTCCACACGACATGCATTTGATGAATGCATTAGTTGAGAGTTGCAACACATACACGTATAACTTATGACTTCCCATAAGTGACATTATGATGACATTAGATGATGTTGATAGTATCTTGAAATTCCCAGTTGTTGACACCCATTCTATTATATAGAATGTGAAGTAATAAGGTCCAATAGGGTGTTCTTATCATTATATGATAAGTCGTGCTCAAGGAGCAAGGTATAGGGTAAGTGATACTAATATATTTATATCATAAATTGTGTTTTCAGATAATCCATGAATATGGAAATATTAATGTAATTTTTAAATATTTTATAGATGTATATGGTGGTACAATATATATATCATATTATATTGATAGTATTATATATGATATTTAGGATCATGATACTTGGTATTCTTGGGATCACATGATGTTGGCCCACTTACACATGGATTTGTAAAAAATTATAAGTGAGGATTATGGTATAAATGTATGGTGAGCCACTTTACTACATGATTTGTCCTATGATCACATAATATTCACAGGCTTAATTATATTTTCTCAAGTAGGTTAGGCCCATCTACTAATCTATGTTGATAGGTTGATTAGTAGTACATGTATTGGGTGTAACACTATGTTTTATCATATTTCACTTGATTAATTTATTATATAAATGAGCATGTGGATGAAATATAGGGGTTTCACATTTTATTTTAATTATATTATATATTAATGGCATATTTTGGTTGGTGTTTGGTTGCATGACCAATTTCATGGTGTTTTTTAGAGGTTTTAAGATGAGAATATTACTCATTAGTTTGATATTAGACATGATGTGCCATTGTAACACATGGATGGAAGTGTTTATATATTTATATTAAATGTATAGGATATATTCATCATATTTATGTTGATATATTACCACTTGTTGTTGTAGATGTGAATCTCTTAATAGTCATAGCTTATATTGATGATGTGGGATGTACCACATAATATACACATGGACATTGTGATTTCCCATTTTAGTTAATGGAGATGGAGTTAAAACATAAGAAAATCCTAATGTGAATATTAATTAGGATGGTGAATTAGGATAGGATAATGGAAATATTGACATAGTTATTATGGATGCACATAATTATACATGTGTATTCATTTTTGTATTTAAACATAGTTTGTTTACTAGCTAAAAATATCTTGCTTAATTTCATGTGATTTTGAAGGTGTTGAATATTAAATTAATATAATATATTTTTAATAACCAACTAATTAGTTACATCCCTGATGATGTGGTATTAGTCAAATAATTCAAGTGAGTATATTTCATTTCTAGTGTGCATGTAAAATTATTTTTACTATTAAAGGATACAATGTTGTAGTTGGAGAGTGACATGATCTTAGAGGCATTATATAATGAGATAATTATTTAGTAATGTAATGTTTTTATTACTTATTTAAGATATTATGTGTAAAATATAAATGTTATGCCATGGTGCCTTTAATTCTAATTATATTACACACTGAGCAATACCAGTAATCACCCATCTTCATAATGTTTTTATTAATGTGGTATAACAACTTGGGCATGTTATACACATTTATAGACTTATATACCATATGATAAAAGGTCTCTCTGATTATATGAATTTGAATCCTAAATTTTTATATGTGAATAACATTATATTCATCACAACTCATGTTATTGGGATACTTTTTAGATGGCTCCCAATGTTATCCATAGGATGGATGTATTATATTAGTTAAAGAATATACCACATATGACATCATGTATAAATTAACACCTAGTAGGATTTTTGGGTTAATTATATGATAAATATAATTGAATTAATTATTTATCTAAAGCAAATAATTTTGTTTGACCTCAAAATAATAATCAACAATAGGATGAATATCTTGTGAATGTAAGACAAGATTGGGAAACCATACAATCAGTTTAAAAAATCCATGACAATTGTTATCCCTAGCTTGAAAATAAATATGGGAACAAAATAAGTTCATCCTTTTAATCACAATGTTGCTTGGGTTTTCATTTCATTACTGGAATTTACTATGGATTGAATTAATAAAAACCCATGAATTTACCATATCCTAACCATAGGTTATTTTGAGATCAAGAAGCCTTTAATACTTTTTAAAAATCATTACTACCAATGTAGGAAATAGATAGTAATAAGTCTAAATCACAATATTTTCCTATAAAGTTCTGTAAACAAATCATAAACCAAGACAGTGTAGGGAATTAACTCTAATTTATCCACAACATTGTGGAAACCAACTACCTTGATAACCAAAATCTCATATTTCTATTATTACATAAAAATGGATAATTGTTCCTCTACTTTGTATGTATTTGTATCATCCACCACTTCCCATATTTCTAAAAAGTGTTTTAATTTACGTTGAAATGTTGTTGAAACAAATATTTTATCCATTTATTTAGTCATGCCACCAATCATATAAGTAGAGCTAGGAGGAGTGTGATATGATGACTCCATTATTAATTTTAAAAAAACTTAAGTTATTTGAAAATATTAAAGGCTAATAGGGACTGGGAAGCTCAATTTGGTGTTGGCATAGAGTAGCAAGAGGAAAATGTAATAAAATCATGTTTTCAAAACTTAATATATCACATAGATTTGTTTGATCTAACAATTTAAAGCATTGAGTTTCCTAATTGTGTGAATTATCTTCAAACAATATATTTTTATTCATTACCTTTATATTTACTTCTCATTTGAATTTTGATTTTGCATTGACAATTCTATTATATTTAGTTACCACATAGAATATTTTCGCTAATTTTGAATGCCTTAGCATCTTAATATGATAAATGTAGTTTTTCTTGATATCAAAACTTATTTTCATGCATTTTTATTCTTTTGAATTTCTTAGAGACACATGGCTACGTATCACTTATCAAATAGGCACCATGTTTTATCCTTTTATACATAGCTTATTTAGTTGTGAGATCTTGGTATATAAATAGTTGGTATAGTCTCAACAACTTATTTTCTTAGATCCTTGAATTATTTAGCATACCTAATGCATACCACTAGTTAGTGAGATTGAAAATGTGGATAATCTTGATTACTTAGAAGATCATTAAATTTGGACTTTATACCTTGATTTATCAGTCTATGGATTCTTACGATGTTGACTTGTGGATGACTCTCATTTGTATTCTTACACAAATGACCATGTAATATATTCTTGCCAACATCATCTACATGTTAATAAGATCATGAAAAGTATAGAAATATCAGTGACCTAGAAGGTTATTGAAATTTATTAAATGTGAAGATATCCATTGGGCACAAATGAGTGAGATAATAACACATGGATGACCCTATTTTGTCTTCTTGCCTAGATAAATTTGTGATTTTTGCTTGTTAATTGGGCTCTAAGTGAGTGAGATGGTGACACTTGTCATAATCCCAATTATCTAGATGCCCATAAAATGAAACAAATTTCTTAAGTACCACATCTTTATGGAAGAGTAGGATGCTTATACTTAATGTAATATTTACAACTTAGATGTTTAGGATATTTATTAACATGATCTATATAGTGGATAAGTATAATAAAAACATGTGGATTAATCTCAATTAATTGAATTAATAGAGACATGGTTTATTTCCAAAGGTTTTGGATGTGAATGAAAATACCACGTGGATGGCTCTGATGAAATCAAAAACAATATAGAGATGAAAATAAAAAACTTTGATTTTAGAAAGTATCCATGCATAAGACCAAAAGCCAAGAACAAATGGAATAAAACATAACATGGTTAGTCTTGTTAGTTTCTCAATTTTTAAAGGCTCATTTTAAATTTCAAATGTTGCATAAAGATTATATCAGTAATTGAATTTTGACTTTTAGTAAAGTAATGTAACACTCAAATAAGAAGTTAACTATATAATTTATGAAATAAAACAATGTTTTTCCCTAAGGTTGTCTTGTTCTTGAATCATGGATCTATACTTTTTCTTTAAAAAATTTATAGTGAGTTTTCAAAGAAATGTGGGTCTTTATTTAAAATTTTCCAAATGGGATGTGTTGGGGCAAAAAAAATGGTGAATCAGTGAGGAAATAATCTAGAGTATTTGATAACTCATTATTTTTAGTATAAAGTACTATGAAAAAAGGTTAATATTTTGGTGAAAATAAATAAGTAGATCAAATAAATTAAAGAGAGTCCAACTACTTAATGTAACATACTAACCCTTTGCACTTTAAAATCTATGTGTGATTTGGTGAAGTTCATTTCAACTTGACATGAGAGTTTTAACAAAGATCTAGATAAAATTGAAGGTTATTTTCATCTTATGCTTTGATAAACAAAAGTATAGGGAGCCAGACATTGCTCTACTTTAATATATACATCTATATCCCTAACATATATACCTTTAATTCCACTCTAAGCATTGATTTACTACCATCCAAGTGTCCATAGACTTGATAGAGATTACTTGAGTAACCCATCTTCCATAATTTTACATGATTGATTTTTTTTTTTTTTTTTTTTTTTGGAACATAGATAGAATAAAGGTTGGTAACCACCATTGGATAGTTGCATGTATAATAAAAATTTCATTTAATTAAATAAATCTATTATTTAGTCTAAACTCCAGTTCAAAAATACCTATGGGAATGGGTATTCCCCAAAGAGGAAGATGTGAAAAAAGATGGACTTTTATCCTCCATTTTTCATAAAATTTGGGATTAGACTAGGGAATGATTGTAGGTATTGAAATTCATAATAGATTCTACATGAGTAGACTTGAAGAGATGTATTGTAACCACCAAAAGTTCAATATGGGGTTCTTGCACATAGATATAATTGTCAAACGCTATTATTGGATTTCATGTATTGTGTTTCTCTATTTTATAAGGACAAGGGGAGAGGGTATTTCTATCATTGAAAACACATAAAAAAATAATAGAGTAAGGCATACAAGGGAGCCTCCATGTTTATAATGCACTCAATGCTTTAACCATCAAACCAAGTGCATTTTCCATAGTTATACCACTATAGACTAAGTTTAATTAAATTTATACCACCAAGAATGCACAATCAGAAACATCGATGTATGCTTAAAATATGAACCCTTATTAAATATATGTACTAGGATTTTATATTAAACTACACATAAACGCCCAATGATAACTTGTCGATTAACACAAATTAATAGTACTATAAAAAAGAAATGAGAGATCTAACAATAGGATTATAATAGCCAAGCACATCATCTTCACAACATACATGTAGTAACAAAGTATTAGACCAATTAATATAGAATTTAAAAGCATTCAGAATGGAGATAATAGATAGTTAGAATGAAAAACTAGATCATTACAGAAAATAGGAATTGTATTCATTAAAATGTAGGTATTATTACAATAATTGATCCCAATCAACTCTACAATCTGAAGAGGTGAAGGATAAAGAATGTAAAATCTTGGGTATAATTTGACATCACTTTTGAAAAAGTTTTATTTGAACCCTATATTATAGTATGACTTTGCCTTATATAGATGAATATGGGATTCACCTCCATATAGCATGAGATTCCCATCCTAGGCCATGATGTCCACTCATGATAGTTACAACCATAATTAAAAATTTAAAAAAATAATGAAATCCTTTAAATCACATAAAAAATCTGAGGGACCACTTAGTTGATACATAAAGGTGACTTTGAAAGTCTAGCTACCAACTTTTTTGATCTCACATCCATAGCTTCCAACACAACTACCATGAGGTTGAATTCCTTATCCAACTTAATAAGGTTCATTGAGGGTTACCTAAATATAACCTCTACTTGAGTCATCAGCCTCTTGTAGACATTAAAGGGAGATTCCATTGATACCTAGACCCTAGATACTTAATTGATGATCATCATGGGTTGTGTTGATAGATCAAGAACCGATCGATCCCATTATATGTTTACTTTAGAGACATTCTCCCTCATGACCTAGTCAAATTGACCTAGGTGAAATCCAAGTTCTCCCCTATCTATAAAAAGTGCCATCCAAGTGGAATAACACAAATATTTTGTCATCTTTGAAATAGGTCAATATCTTATTCTTGTCCTCTTCTAAAGGCCCTATTACAATATGAGCCACATCCAGATATTCTTCCATATTCACCTTTATATTCCTAGTGTATATTTTATATAACCCCAAGTTTGACATGGGAATTTGTTTTGGTTCCAAGAATAATTTTATTTATCACCACTAATAATTTACTACACTTCCCTTCTATCTCTGTAATCCTCTCCAAGTAATCTTGAGTCTATTGGATAAGCACATTCGTCATTGAAATAGTCTTCACCACCTTCCTTATAATTGATAAGCATAGTAATAGGGCATCCTTGACTTACCCAGTCATATAATTTGAGAAGGATCTCTTTACTTAGGCTTATAATGTATGAAGATATCTTTGCATGTCCTTAAGGAGATTCTCTGACATATCATGAGTTGCCTAGACAATAAATAGTGGATCCTCAACCATATTTTCCTCCTTAGTGTAAGTCCTCATCTTGGTGAGGGATAAAAAGTCTTTATGGGTTTACCATATCATCAGGATCCCCTCTTGGATGAACCTATTCATTAGAGTCCTTTTCATGCTTCTTGAGGCTCAATCTAAGCTCAATTGCATGTTTGTGTCACCTTGGACTATCATTTTTAGCAATTACGACCTTGGGACCATTTGTTATGTTAAATACCATTGGGTAGAAGTTCTCATAGATGTCATAAATGTGGTTATAATACTGGTGGACATATGTTATATAAAATCTTACATGGACCATTGAGCCCCAAGGAACCCATGTTGAAAAAATTGAACATTTGAAGGTGATTGCCCTACACACTACATCTACAAGGTAGCTCATCATGTATAAATTACCTCCATATCAATAATCCTCTATGGTATTGACCAACTTGAATTTGGTCAGTCTTCCCATGTCTAGAACTTTACATCCTATGAGGATCATGTAGAGGAGTACAAATTATATATTAACATATAAGCAATCTTAGGCCTTGAAAAATCAATTCAACAAAATCATGCCTACTTAGATCTACTCTCAGAAGATAAAAACTATGTACATATCGATGTATACCTTATTTACCAACTTAGCATCTAGGTTCTCAATCTAGCCCTACATGATGTCATATATCTAGAAGGTCTCTATCTAGGTTTTCACTATTGTAGCATCATAATAGAAAGTGAAATCTAGGAGGGAGTATTTTCCTTGTAGGTGTTCCCAAAGATTTTAGTAATTTGATGATGATATTTGGGATAACAAACCTAGTCATGGACTCCATTATACACCTAAATGGTGGTGAGAAGTAGGTTTCTAAATAAGTTAGTGTATAAGAACACCCATGGTTTGTCTAGTTCCTATGAAGACTACATTTTCTATATGCTCAAAGGATGTCTTCAAAATTTTCATGTTCATAATTATCTAATCCTAAGTCTCTAGGGACCTATTTGATTGATTTTAACATGCCATTATAGTGCTTGAATTCAGTCAAGCCTTTTGGGAATATGTTATCCTAGTATTGATGCTTGACATTAGGGTTCCAAGAGTATGTGCCCATTGTAACAATATGGAGGTGCAATACAAAGGTATTTAGTGTAAGGGGTAAAACATGCAAGGGTGTACAATGGGAATTAAAAATCAAGAAGTTGAAGTTCTCTTAAAGGTATGTAGTGATAACTATTAGTGACTTTTACTAACATTTTTATAAGAAAAAAATTTCATCTTCCTATATTAATGGCATTTGGCATCTCAATTTCTATGATTCAAATTTGAGTTGGTTGATAAATATCTTATCATTATTTTCAAATCTTAAGTTAAATTCAAATCTCATGATCCTCTATCACCAACTAGATTTAAAAATGGTGATGCAACATTTTAAAAATGGTGATGCAACATTTTAAAAATATCCAATTAGACCATGTTTTCTATTTCATTAGTGCCTAATACATGTTAGGCACATGATCACGGGTCTTCAAGGCTTCCCAATTAACTCCCACCTTGTGTCATATGTCATTTAATTATTAACGCTCTTATTAATGGTCAATACCAAAGAATGGATTCATAATTTATGTCATACCTTTAGGAAGGGTGAGGTGTCACTTAGGGCCATGTGGCATCCTATGAGTGGTTGGGCATTCTTGGGCTCTAACATCTCTTACAAGTCCAAGAGACTGGCTACTATGAAAATTAACAACATTGTGACCTCTAAGTGGGCTAGAATCTCACAGGCTCTAACATATATGATAGTTCCAGGGGATTAGATTCTCTAAAAATTAGAGATGTGGTGTCCTCTGAGTGGTCTAAGCTCTCCTAGGCTCTTACATCTTTGATAGGCTCAAGGGACTAGTCGATCTAACAACTAGTGACATGACACCCTATGATTGGGCTAGGATATCTAAGGTTATGACATCTATAATATATATGGGGGAATGGATGCTTTAATAACAAGATAGGTGTCATCATCTAATTGGGTTAGACTTTCTTAGGCTCTGACATCTTTGAAAAATGCAATGGACTAGATGTTATAATAATTGGCAACTTGGTGCCCTCTTATTTTTTTATTTCCCCTGTAAAAATGACAAAAAGACTAAGTAATAAATGAAAATACATGAAATAAATTAATATCTTACATGACTGCCATCATGTTTTTGATTTTCCATGAAGGGATTTTGGTTTATTGCTTTAGGAAAGGAACAAGACTTCAGTAAATTCTTTTTAAATACAACCTACAATATTAGAACACTAAATACTTGAAATAATAAATTAACTTAGTAATAAAATATATAAGGCTTTTCATTACTTGTGGAAATCAGGGCAACATAATATTCTAAAGGTCCAATTATGGAAAAGCATATGAGAATAGAAGAAAGGAAAGGGGGTATGTTGACCACAAAAAATGGTGACTTCTGTAAGGAAAGTGATTATAAGCACTTAGAATCTAATTAGTAAATTATTGTCACCTTTCACAAAACATATATTGTAAGAGAGATATTTATACATATAAAAAAATAGAAGGTTTTAAAGTATACTAATAACAAGTGGCATACTGATTTTTCATCATATAGACGGTATCTAGTGTGTGTATGAAGTGATTTTCCATTTTTTATTCAATTCTATAATTTATTTGAGCAACATAATTTGAACTAGGTATTAGGCGCCTTCAAAGATGTTAGTGATAGAGAAAAAATTAGTATATTGGTTCCTATTTGAATGTGATTGAACTGACACAAAAAATTTACAAATTTTGGTAGAATGAAGTATTCAAAATAAAAAGTTTTAAAAACAAGATAATTTCCTAGATTTTCCTATAGAGTTTATCTATATTTACCTTATTTTATAACCTTTAACATCTCATATTCATTTTATATTTATTTCAAGATATGCATTTATTCTAGTTCATGCCCACACTCTTTAGTTAATCAAGGATACATTTATAATCTAAAATTCAACATCAAATTGGTCCTTCATTTTTATTTATAGTGTGTTTTTCACTAAGATTTATTCATGTACATAGTCGTCACCTATGTTCATTTCTAATTCCTATGTTTTGGTGTGTTCCTCATCAATCTCCAAGGTAAGTGTTTCCATTTCAAAAATCACACATATATAATAAGACTCAATTCTTTTAATATCATCTTTAAAGACATACATAAAGTGCAACATTTATGGGAAATAAAAACAATAACGAACAACCAAGTTTGTTTTCATCTCCATAAGAGATATTGTTGGAAGATTATTCAAATGTCATAGTTTAAGAACTTATGAATATCATTAGATTTTAAGATTAGCTTTACTAAAGAGAATTATTTATAGGCAGATGTAAATTTGGCTCAAGCCTTTTATATAAAATATATTTCATTTGACTTTACATATAAATATTATCAATTACAAATAGGGAACTTATTTACAATTTTTTCATAATATTTTGTCTAATTTTTTTATTTACTTTACCACACAAACTTTTATTTTAATATTTTCAAATTGATTTGCTCTATCACATGTATCTATGGTCATATTTTTATTTTTCCTGTCTTTTCCTTGTATTCTAGATGAGTTTGTCACTCATTGATAGATTCATTTAATGAAGGCACATGAAAATTAGGGACTTGACCTAGAATGCCCATTGGGTCTAATTTTATTCATTTTTCCATTTAGGGATCTTTATTTTACACATTTTTATTTTATTCACTAAATTTTATGTGCTAATAATTCCCCAATTAAATTTTTAAAACTCTATATAAGAAAATACATTAGATAAATTAATGAGCAATAATTCACTATTAAAAATGAAATAAAAGGTGTAAATTACACATATCATAATATTTATGATAAATTTTAAGGTTTTATAAAATACTAAAATCTATTTGCATGCTTGTATCAAAGAAGGTCCTAGGCAAAATAACAGTTACACTAGTATCTATGTGATTCATCACATAATCACATTAAAAGGATAAATACATACTATTTTAGCCCTGTATAGTGTATCGGTAATGTAGGAAATGCTCAATGAGTCATTGGATATTGGTTGATGTTAGTCTAACCCAACCTACTAATCTATTTTTACATGTTTTATTTACCAAAAAGGTGAAAAGCTATGATTTGGAAAGAAGACATGATCATCTACATAAGATCTAAGTAGTCTAAATAAATAAAAGGAATAAAAAGACACAAACACAAAGGTATGGATAGAAAAGTAACAATTAAGTCATTTATGATGAAGTTTGATATATATAACATGGCTTATTCTAATGAAAGCATCTACATTTCTATACTTTTCCTATATCACTTTGACTATCTATTTCAGATCTAAAGTGACACAAAGCCATCATAGTGAGTCTTAGATAACTATAACCTAACATATTTGTTAGATTATAGATATATCCAACTAATTACATCTTATCTTCTATAATATTAATCACTTTTATATATAGCCTAAGCCATTAATCAATAGGTAGTGTTCAAATCCATTAGTTTATTATTTATATTAATAAATCTAAATTTTTATAGTTCTATGCTTGTTTAGAATTAAAAATATAAGGTAAAATAAATTGGTGAACCTGTTCCTTGCATTAAACACTTCAAAACACATGTTTTATTAGCGTTTCATCCTTTTTTTTATTAGGGTTTCAGATGTTTATAATCAAATATTAACTTTAGATCACAATTTTTATTTCCCCTTATATTAGTCATACTTATAGGGTTTCCACAATTATTAAGAACCTAAATTTATATGTTTTCTTTTCTATTAGGATTAGGCTTTGAATTTGAGTTATATTTTATCTTGGGGTTTGTAAAAACCTAACTGAGTGACCATCTTATAACCCCTAATATCCCAAATCATATGCATATCCTATTTTATACCTATCATATGCCTTAGGCTTATGATAATGAGTTAAACAATGATCATACATGTATGTCTAGTGACAATGCTTATGTAGATGAGGAATATGCCTATGTATTTGAAGTAAATGATTATTAATATGATTTTTATTACAAATAATAGTTCTATGGTAATGATAAATCTAGTGAAGAATAAAATGAACAAACTAAAGTTGAAATTGAAGATATCGATTCTCATACTCTTTTCATACAATATTATATTAATCAAACTTTATAACAAGAGGAAAGTATCAATGAATTACATTGAACACTCCTTAGTGATTCTAGCATTCCCACTAATAAAAAGTATACAATAGAGAAAAAAATATATTATACACATTCAAATTCTCATGATGCTATGTGATCCAATTATATTTATCAATGCAATACTACTTCTTATGATGTATAGTGTAATGATATTCCATTTTATTATTAATAATGTGATATTTATTCCTCTATTTAATAAAAATAAACATTATGCTTTTATTGAATAATAATTTAATTTTCCTCTTTGTTCTCTTTAAATGGAATTTGATGACATCCCTTTTTCTCTTGAAATGAAATGCAATTTTATTTGTTTTACTTTGAATGAATATTTCACTAAAATAAAATATTGTGTTATTTATTTTTATTTACATGATAATTTTATTGAAATACAAGTGATTATATTTCTCCTCCTTGATGCATAAAAAGAGGCTGAACTTCTATATGTCATAACTTTTGATCTATAGCTCCATTTGAGCCCATCTTCACACCAAAATGACAAGCTCAAAAAGATAAATTTTGACATAACATACCCTTATAATTACGGAACATTTTAGTTATTCTTTAGAGATCATACATGACCATTTGAAGGTAAAAATTTACAATATAATAATATTCTCTAGTTTTTTCTAAATTTGGAAATTATCTATTTTTTTAACTAGACTTGAACATTAGTTGAAATTCATTTGATAGGTTAACTTTAGATTTTAGTTTATTTTTGGAGAGTTTTAGATCTACATGTACTTGTATGTGAAACTTACTATAAATATTAGCTATTATAAATAATAGGTTTAGTTTTGTTTATTTTTAGATTTATGAATTGCACATGTCAACTCCAATTCTGAGATGGGGCTTGTTTAAGCATGGTTTTAATTATTTGAATCATTCAATAAAAATTACTACTAGTTATTTTTCATAATCTAAGATTATTGTATTTTATTTTCCTTAATTGTATTTTGGTTCATTATTTTGTATTAGAGCAAGTTCAAATCTTGGATATGTAAGAAATTGTGAGAAGAAAAGGAGGAATCACTCAGATGAACCATACTAGGCAATAGCTACAAAGGCAACTAGAAAAATTACTCAAGACTATTTTGAATCAAAGATTTACAAAAACATAAAATGATGTATGAGATGGCACAGATCATGAATAATAAATTTTGTAAGAAGACTATCAATAATAACTTACATTAATAGAAGAGAGGATGGCTAGAGCTTTAGAAGGAAGGAACAAAGGAATGAAAGTTTATGTTATAGATTATGGGGGAAGTTTAAAACAAGAGAAGTTTATAGATTTGCTGAACAACATGGAAAAGTTTTAAAAATGGAGAACTATGAGAGAAGAAAATAAGGTAAAGTTTGCATGCACAAAATTTAAGGGTCATGTAATGATTTCATGGGATCACCAACATAAACAAAGACAAAGAAAAGGTAAAGGAAAGATAATCTCATGGGAAAATATGGGGAATAATATGAGGGATAAATTTCTCCCTATGTATTATGAACAAACTCTATATAAATTATTTTAAAATTTGATACAAAAGGATCACAGTATACAAGAGTATATAGGTGAGTTTTAAAATCTTTCCATCATTGTGGAACATGATGAGATAGAAGAGAAGATCACTACAAGGTATGTAAATTGTTTGAAGTTTTATATTTAAGATTAATTAAGCATGCATAGAATACTTTGCATGGAAGAATCTTATCAATTACTTTTTAAGGCAAGAGAAAAACAAAATAGATAGAATTTGAAAAGAACATCTACTTGTCCAAGAAGAGTACAATCTCCTCCACTAATGGGATAAGGTGGATTTACTACAAATAGAGGTGGGTTTAATACCACTAGATGAGAAGCATCACCTAGTCTATAAAGACAAGAAGATAATAGACAAGGGTTTCAAAACCATTAAATAGGAAGAGGAATTCAAAGAGGATGAGTTTATGTTGGTGGTAGAGGATGGTTTCAAAATCAACTTAGGTCTTATGTTTGCTACATATGTGTAGAAGAAGGTCAGAGAGTGTTTGACTATCCACACTACCAAGATAAAAAAATGGAGGCAAGAAGATAGACCTAGAGTGAATTTAGTTGAATCTGAAACATAAGAGTAAAATACTAGAGTTGTAACAACAAATATTTGAGAAAATCTCATGACGTTAACATTGATTTCTCCAAAGAAAGAACATGTTAATATTAAATTAAGTTGTGATGTATGGTTGTGAATAAATATATTTCAAACCAAGTTTATGTTAGGAGGTAAGATATGCAAGGTAATTATACATGGTGGTAGTTGTGAAAATATGGTTTCTACATATATGATTGAGAAACTAGGTTTGCATTATCAAAAGTATACTAATCCTTATTAGATTTCATGGTCTAAGAAATAAAATGGAGTTACAATAGATAAATGGTGTTTAATAAAGTTTTATATAGGTAAAACATACAACTATGAAATATGGTGTGATTTTATATGAATGGATTCATATCGTATGTTATTGGGAAGGCCATGGCTATTTGATAAAAAAGTAGTTCATGATGGATAAAATAATATGTATAGTTTCTAGAAAGGAGGTATGAAGATAGTTTTTTTACCTCTTAAATAATAAGGGTAGGTTGAAATCATGATGACTCCAAAAAAATTTATAAAAAATGTGAAGATGTTAGGTTGTTGATATGCATTAGTATCAAAGAAAGAAGACACAAAAGTGGTGCAAATACTAGCAGAAGTAGTAGTGTTGAAAAAAAATGAGGATTTTATACCTGATGAGTTTATAGATGGTTTACCACCAAAGAGATAAATTAAGTAATATTGATGTGATTCCAATATCAACTATACCTAACCATGCATATTATAAGATGTATACTATAAAACATATAGAATTAAATAAATAGGTTATTGAATTGGTGAGGAAGGGTGTAGTAAGGGAGAGCATGAATCTTTTCATAACACCAATGTTTGTAACTCTAAATAAAGATGGAGGGTGGAGGATGTGTGTGGATAGTATAACAATGAATAAAATTACAATAAATTAAAAGTGTCATATACCACATTTAGACTATATGATGGATGTTCTTGTAGGATAAAAACATTGTACCAAGATTGATCTACAAAGTGGATACAAAAAGATTCAGATTCGTGAAGGAGATGAATGGAAAACAACATTAAAGATAAGAGATGGTTTATATGACTCTATGGTGATGCCATCCAGGTTATCTAAAACACTTAGCACATCTATAAGGGTGATGAACACAGTGTTATGACAATACAGTGGTAAGTTTATGGTAGTTTATTTTGATTATATTTTAATATTAATTAATACTAAATAAGAACACTTAAAACATTTGAGAATGGTATTAGAATTGTTAAGAAAAGATAATCTCTATGAAATTTTGAAGAATTATAGGTTAATGTAGAATAATTTGGTGTAAGAATGGATGAATAAAAAGTAAAGGAAATTATTGAGTGGCTTATACCTAAGGGAATCACATAAGTAATAATTTTCCATGGTTTAAAAACTTTGTATAGAAATTTTAATAATAAATTTAGTAGTCTTGTTTTACCAATAACAAATTGTATGAGAGGAAAAAAAATTACATGGAAAAGGGTAGTAACAGAAAGATTTGAGTTATCGAAGAAGAAAGTTATAAAAAATCCTATTTTAGCATTACCATATTTTATCAAAGTGTTTGAGATTGATTATGATTCTTCATTTGTATAAGTTAGTGATGTGTTGAGTCAAGAAGGGGAGCAAATATATTATTTTGTTGATAAATTAAATAAGGTAATAATGAATTATTATATGTATGATGTTTAATTTTATGCCATTGTAAAAACATTAAGACATTGGAGGCATTACTTGGTGCCTAAGGAGTTTATCCTATTTACTAATCATGAGGCTTTAAAGTATGTGAACACTCAAAAGAAGTTAAATTAGTAAGCATGTAAAGTGAGTGTCTTTATTTTATGTTTATACTTATGTGTTGAAGCATAAATCAGGAAAACAAGATCAACTAGCTAGTTCTTTATGAAATTGAGAGGGGTTTATAACTACTATGGTGAGTGAAGTAGTTGGATTTGAAATTATTAAGGAATTATGTGATACTAATCTAGATTTTGGCAAGATAGTTTAGAAATGTAAGAATCCATTGATAGGTGATATAAGTAATGTTTATGAAGAGTATATTATGTAGGATGGTTATATCTTCAAAGGGAATTAATTATGTATTCCACTTGGGTCTCTAAAAGATAATATTATAAGAGATTTGTGTAATGGTATTTTGGCTAGAAATTTTGGTAAGACAAAGATAATAGCTTTTATGGAGGATAAGTATTATTGGCCAAAAAAGATTATATATGTGACAATATATGGTTCAAGGTATTTGATATGTTAGGTGGATAAAGGAAATGCATAGAAAATAGGGTTGTACATGCCATTACCATTTCCAAGAGGACCATGGACAAATTTTTCTATGGATTTTCTATTTGGATTATGAAACACACAAATAGGTAATGATTCAATTTTTGTTTTTGTAAATAGGTTTTCCAATATGGTTCATTTTATTACATGTAAGAAAACCAATAATGCCACTAGATTTGCAGAACTATTTTTTAAGGATATTGTGAGATTGTATTGTGTTGGAAAAACCATTACATCAGATAGGGACATGAAGTTTCTAAGTCATTTTGAGAGGACTTTGTGGAGGAATATGGGGACTAACATAAAATTCAATAGTTCATACCATCCCCAAACATATGTATAGATAGAAATTGTAAACAAAATCTTGTTAAATTTATTGAGATGCATAGTTGGAGAGAAACCCATGTAATGGGACACGGATTTACAAGTAGCTGAGTTTGCATATAATAGTTTAGTGAACAGATCGACATGTAAATCATTATTTTAGAATTTTTATGGGAGAAAACTTATGAGTGTTTTAGATTTGGTATAATTACCAATTACAGAATGGATTAGTTATGATGTAGAAGCATTTATAGAATATATAGAATAGTTATAAGAAGTAAGAAGAAAATTGTTGGAAAGTAATAAGAAGTATAAAGTAGCAAAAGATGTTAGAAGAACGTCAAAAATATTTGAAGAATGAGATTTTTTGATGGTGTAATTGATGAAATAGATATTTTCTAAAGGCACATATAACAAGTTAAAGTACAATAAAAATGGAACATGCAAAATTGTGAAGAAAATCAATGACAATGATTAAGAGGTGAGTTTACCACATAATTTTGATCTCTCTAGTATCTAATGTTTTCAAATTTATATGTTTTGAATATATAAGAGGGTGGATGTGAATAATATAAAAAAGTAGATTACCATCAATAGGTGCCAAAGAAGAAGCAATAAATGTTAATGTAGGTTTTGGATAAGAAGATTATAAACACAATGAAAGGAAGTTCTGATAAGTATTTAGTACACTGTGAAGATTTAAAATAGTAATATAACACTTCGATTACATAATAGGATATGAATAATATTGATAAGAAAAAATTGTAGTAGTACAACTATAAAAACTTAAAAAATCTAAGCTATTTTCAACAACAGGGGAATGATGTAGGAAATGAGGCCAAGCTTTTAAATTCCATAGCTTTTCATCCATTGCTCTGTTTGAACCCATATTCATGCCAAAATGACCAAATTTATCATTTAAGAGATGTTATAACCCACCCTTATATTTATGAGACATTTTAAATAATTTTTGGAGATAAGAAGTGACCATTTGAGGGTGTAAAATTACCTTTTTATTATAGAAATTATCTATTTTTATACCTAGACATGAACTTCTATTGAAATTCATTCAATAGGTGAATTTTAGAGTTTAGCATATTTTTGGATATTTTTATATCTATGTGCACTTTTATGTGAAACTTACTAAGAAATGTAGCTACTAAAAATAATAGGTCTAGTTTTATTTATTTTTAGATTCCTTAATTTTTCATGTCAACTCCAATTCCATGTTGAGGCTTATTTATGCATGGTTTGTAATTATTTTAATCATTTAGTATGAATAAATAGTCATTATTGTTTATAATCTTATCCTATTTTATTTTAATTTATATTTATAGTATTTTAGTTCATTACTCTTCCAGAATATAAATGTGATGATAATTCCAAGTTAGGTAATGATGTTTCTAGAAAGAGTAAATCCAAGTTTTAAATTTATAGTTCTAGGGAGTGATAATCCTACCAATTAAATGATAAAATTTTTTGTGATGAACTTCTTATAACTATGTCTAAGATCAATGGTGAGACAAAACTAATTAATGGATCTTTCCAAATCAATACTATCACTACTAGTCATATTATTATTGTGATATATGTCATAGTTGATATAAAAATACATTTTATGTGTTTTATATTATTATCTAAATCATGCCATGCTAATAGAGACACTAATGTCAACTTAGGAAAACTTATAAAATTAAGCGCACTTAATTATAATTATCCTAAAGGAGTTGTGATGCATAGATTTCAAATATGTGATGGTCATGGAGATTCTAGGAATCCCATAACTCAATAAGTTATATATTTTTGAAAATAGAAAATTGATGACTAAATATTATGAAATAATTCTTAAAAACATTAATATGATAATATTTAGATTGGTCTTTTAATATTCTTAATATATCTTAACAATTATTTTAGAGGCTAGAATAAATTTTCTTGACAAAATTTATACATAACAAAGTTACTAAATTAAAATTGGAGCATATTCATAGATTTGAACTAGGTCATGACAAAGCTTTTGAAAATGTAATCTTATAGAGTTAAAATAAAATATAGGGTTTAATATATTGATCCTAAAATTTTGAAAATAACTTTATCTTTAGAGAGAGTATTATGTATCTACTCAAGGAAAGATAATTTTATACTTCTTTCCCTTATTTTTATAAATTTTATATGTATGTTTTTTCTTGTGTTGTTTATTTATTTCATGCTCCTAATTTTTTTTCACATAAGTCAACAATTTAAAGTAATGAAAGTGGATCTTCACCTAATAAATAAGTTCCACATAAGGAAGTTAAGCCAATCACATCATATTATAATTAAAATATTCTAGTTAAGGTTCTTGATGAAAGGAATGATTCAAAACATGTGGTTTATAAGGAAACAACTCATATGATTCCTCCTTAAATAGTGAATAGACTAATTAACCTTTAAAGATTTAAATATCTACCAAGTAATATTTTATGGAATTTATTTTAATAATAAATCAATCACCTTACTTGATAATTAGTATTACTTTCCCATCACTGTGAAAAGTGGGATGAAAACCATTTTGAAATTATCATTGGACATAAAAAAATTATAAATCTTATGCATTGTGATAAAATATTGAATAACTTGTGGTTAAATGGGTTATTAAATTTTATTCAATTAATGATAATTCAACATGGTCCCCTTATATATTTTATTATACCACTCATCCAATGATAAATTATATATCCCAAGACATTCATATAAATATTCCATTACACCCTTGGGATTCTATGGAAGGTAATACTAAAAAAATACCTATTTATATCTCACGTTACACAAGAAAGAATATTTCCTAGGATGTTTCTAAAAAAAAACCAATGGTCATGAAAGCTTTATTAGATGTGAAAATAAAGAAGGCATCATTATGTATAATAATGTAGCACATAATACATTCCTAATTAGATTCCTTACATATTTACATTAAGATTACTAATACATACATGAATTCATGGGACATGTTACAATTTTTAATTTTTTTGTCATAATACAATCAATGCATTATTATGAGTGAAGAAATTTAATACAAAATGAAATGTGATATTAGGTAAATTGTGGTTCAACAAAATAGGCACATATTTTATAACATTAGTATGACTATATAATTTAATTTCCAAAGTGACTTGATTTCATACCAAACATATAAAATAACTCTAAATAATATTATAAATTAATTTATCATACCAAACATCTCATAATATGCAAGTGTGGGTACAAAATATAAACCAACTAGTTAAAGAGAAAGAAATGGAAATGATAAGGAATAGAACACAAAAAGATAAATAAAAGAAAGTATTTATCATAATGGGATAGATACATTAACTAATTTAATTTATTTATTTATATGGTAACAGTTAAACCTTAGTTTTGAGTAGTTTGTTGTAATATTTTACTATGACTAGTAAAAATGTTTATTGGTATTATGTTGGTTAGTTCATTTAAATATTCATTATTCTTAAGGCCCGTATCATTTAATAATTCCATAAATAATTGAATATAATAAATGAAAAAATAATATACATAATATAATTAAATAAATTTGTAAATCATCACATAAAATTTAAAACTCAAACAAAATATGGAACAACAAAA
>JARHVA010007769.1:175000-190000 GCA_037957365.1 Torreya grandis
AATATTGCATGTATCTCATGAATTGTACAATTTCTCATTATGTAATAGTACGTTACTTATCATTTTGTTGATTTTTGTGTGGTATAAGATTTCAGTTAAACTCTAATTTTATAAAAGCATAAATGTATGATTCAAACAATAAAATATTTCACTTTATTTTTCATAATTTTTTAATTTTTAAGAAACTATATTCTGGTAGTTTTAAAATACCTTAGATGTTGTTTTGAAGGGATATGCATTATTATATTTACATAAATAATGACATGAGTGGATTTAATCCAATAATAATATCCATAGTATATATCTAAACACAAAATTTAGTTTCCTTGTACCCTAATTTATATCAGAAATGACTAGGATACCTTTTTTACACCAATAAGAAGCCCTTTGCCATTTTATTTTTGGTGCACCTGAGAAGAGTGCAATGACAATGGATGTTACTCTAAACTTACCCTTGAAAATGGGGTTAGTGGGATATAAAAATGGTTTTAACTCTATAGTTAGCTCACTTAAACATTGGGATGATACTAATCAAGGAATGAACAAGTTAATCTGAGATCTTACATCATTCGAGACCGTTTAATCTATTACTTATCATACCTTTATTGTTACCCGTATTATGTGTTTAATCACTAGTTACCATGTATATGATATTTTATTGGTTAACTTTAAGTATTTACTTATTTTTTATTTGAATTCATTGAATTTATTATGGATGATACAAAAATGCATGTTGATAATATTTATCCTCTTGATAAATTATTTTACGCTCGTGTTGTACCATTTTCTTATGATCAAGTTGAATGGACAAAGAGAAATAATCAAAATCTAATGGAATATGATTATATGTATTATTTATAACTTGATATCATCAAAACATATAAATCATTTGAATCTAAAACATCTAGATATGAATTTATTCAATCACCTAACCTACTTACCCAAGATGAAGATTCAAAACATCTAGATATGAATTTATTCAATCACCTAGTCTACTTGCCCAAGATGAATAAGTTGCACCTTTTGAGTCATATTTAGATTCCTCTTTAGAATATACTATAGAACCCTCTTTGGGTTTTTATTTGGATATACCTTTGATCATACCTCTCTATTATCCTTTAGTTTCTTTTATATCTTCCTATTTAAATCTACCTTCACCCACATCACTAGATACTTATTTAGATTCTTTCTTTTATTACTCTCTAAATTTCCCTTTGTTCAAACCTATATATTCCTATTTGGATTATCATTTAGATTAATCCTTAGATAAAAATATAAATTCCTCTTTTGCACATCCTTTATACACCTTATTTTCCCCAACACACCCCATTTTAAAAATTTCAAATAGGGACCCACTTTTCTTATTAAATACCCTATACATTTTCTTCGATACAATGTCTAGACACATGATTCATCAAAAATACAACCATATAGATGAAAATTTAATTCATTTAATAAATTATAGGTTTAACTTGTTATCTTATTTGAGTGTTATATTAACTTATTAAAAGTCAAAGTTAATTCATTAATATATTATTTATACAATATTTGAGATTAAAAATGAGCCTTTTGAAATTTGATGACTAATGAGACTAACTATGTTATGTTTTAGTCTATTTATGATTGTATTTTTGTCTTATGTAGGGTTAATCTACGTAGCCTATGTTTTCTGTTTTCATCATCTCCATCCACATAAAATTTTTGCATGCATCCATGGTCTTTGGTGATAAACCAAGTCTCTATTAATTTGGGTCAAAAATATTTCTCAAATTTTCTTATTATACTTATATGATTCAATGATAAAGTTATAAAATATACTAGACATATGAGTTGGTGAGATTACATAAAGTGTCAACATCCTAATCTTCCACAATGATCCAATACTTAAGTAAATTTAGACATATTCTAGGCATCCAGATCACTAAGATTACACCATTTGTCACCATCCTTCTAACCTTGATCCCAAGAAATGACAAAAATTCATGAATTTGTCCAATCAAGTGAATATTAAAGGGTATTCCATGTGGAATCATCCCACTCATCTACACCTAAAAACTACTTATAGAGTTTAAAAAGTTCAATAAACTTATACGTTACCAATATTGATCCATATCCCATGATATTTATAGCTAGTGGATAAGTATGCATATATTATATGGTCATTTAGGATAATGGACTAATGATATCCGTCCATGTATAAACATCCCAAGAACCCAAAAACTGACAGAACATGCTACAAAGTCCAAATTTAATGATCCTTTAGGTCATTGAGATTGATCCATGTGTTATAATCTTACTAACCCATGACCTACCCAAGATATGATAAATAATTTTAAACTTTGAAAAAGTGAGTCATTGAGCTTGTTATAAATGTCAACATCTTAGGATCCCTTGGCTGAATGATATATGTATAAAGGGACATAACTTGATTCCTATCAGATAAGTTATATGCAACCATGTGTATCTAATAAAATCAATTAAATAAAAATGTAGGAAAATAAGATTTTAAAGTGCAAAAAGAATAAATTTGTAATACTAAGATTATGGGGTACTTAGATGTAGGAAAAAGATGCCATGTGGCAACTAAATCCACTACAGTTGTCAATGTAAAATGAAAATTCAAATAAGAAATTGATAGAAATGGAAAAAATCTAAGTGATATATTCAGTTTTCAAATCATGATTTTATTACATTCCCCTCTTGCTACTCTATGTCAACTTTGAATTCAAGTTTCCTAAAAACTAAGAGACTTTATATTTTTAGGGAATATAGTATATTTTTACTTTATGCAAAAAAAAATATATTTGTTAATATTAAATAAATATTAACACACATTAGCTAATATATGAACATTAAAAACACAATTAAATGCTATGGGGCCTTTATCACCAAAAATGCTAGACCTTTAACATCAATCATAATATTTCCAACATTAAGTCTATTTTTAGCAGCTACAGGTACTTGCTTATCAAGGATCTAGATATGTAGAATATGAGACACTTGTTCATAGTCATTCATATCTACTTCTACGTTAATATCCAATCATAGGTCTTACCATATATTTAAAACCAATCCATTTAATGGTAATTATATATCTATAATATTGATGAAAACCTATAGGATATATAGTCTTGTCTTGATATATGTTGGGTTTAAACAAAATTATCCTACATCAAAAGCTTGTGGAAGCCAAGGAATTATTGTACGTAATGTTTAAATTACAAAAAAACTAATTCTTCATTCTTTGGATCCTCCAATAGAGGTCTTGGCTGAGCTTTAATGGTGTCTTTTGAAATATTTTCCCTGGTTCAACCTTAGGTCATATTTTCTCTCCATTGAAGTCCCTGGATTTTGAATTTTAATTTTTACCACCAATCTTGATCTAGGTCTTTGACACTAAGACACTGGGAAATATCACATTTATACTTAAGATAAACTATTAGTTTCATCTACTCTAGTGTTTGTGCCACATGTCAACCTCACATTTAATATAAACTCATTGACTTCTTGACCTCATGTGCTCATTAATGTCAATCTCATTTTTATTAATGTCAATCTCATTTTTATTGGTCAGGAATACACTATTGATATTATTTTTTACCATGATCATGACACTTATCATTCCCTCACTCAATCTTATGATCCTTTGACTTTTTTACTATGAGCTCATCATTGATCTTTGGATGCATGATCAAGTATGCACCATTGGATATTCGAGACCCACTAACTAGTTAGATCATCACTCACAATTAGATCTTTACTTGATCTCCCATAATATTGACACTATTTATATGTGTGTTCATCCTTGGAATATTTAAATTTAAATGAATATTTCATGAGGCCCAAATTTGATGTCTATGTGTGTGTCTCATTCTTCTTGTTTAACTTTAAATGCTTGTAACTTGAAATAGAAAAGTCATCAGGTCACAAAAGTTGTAGATAATGTTCAAGGCATGAATAACCTCATGTCTATGTGATATTAGACCTTAATTTATTTCCCAAGTTAATTTATTAAACATGAAACTAGACTGACCTATCCATTTCTACATGATGTTTGATGATGGTCTAGTCCATCTTCCTCACTTGATCAAGTCATTTGATCATTTATTCAATCAAGAAATTTTCTTAGATGATCTATCTAACCATAATTTTTGGTATGTGAGCAAAAATTGGCCAAAATATTTGGAGACTCATAGGGAAGCATGACTGCTATGCTTGAGAACCCAAACTAGTTGCCTTATTTGATCCATAAGGCATGTAATCATAAGTCTTTACTTTTAGCTGACATTAAATGATGCAAGGTTTCCCTTATAGATAAATTAGTCCTTAATAAATTATAATAATAAAAAATAAAAAAAATAAAGTGCCCAATCCACTTTGAAAAAAGAAACACACAATAATTAAATAATCTGCACAAGGCACTTAGAGGAAAATAATAAAAATGCTCTAATATACATAAGGTTGTAACTTCAAATTATCTTCTTCCTAAATCTAATGTAAAATATTTATCATCACTTAATTATGATAGATGAGTATGGAAAACACCTTTATTTTTAGATCTCATGATAGGTGAGTTAAGATTTTTGATTGCTAACTCTTTTGGCATGCTCTGAAGAGGATCAAATTGGATAACCATGTCTCCAATGTAGACATATTGGTTTATTTCTTAAAGTATTGCTCCAAAATGGACTATAAGAGCACTTAAAACCTCCTCTTCTTATGGATCCTTTGAACATGAAGGTTGACTATCTAAGCTTAGGCAAAAAATCTCTAAGTCATCCCATAAGGTGTTTTCCTCTTGGTCATCTAGGATAATGCCAACTTCAACACCATCCTTTATTTTCTTACATTGAAAAAATCCATATGGTAGCTCATCAACCCATCTAATGTTTGAAATGTCATGTTCTTATGGTTCTAGATCTGACCATTCTCATTCATTCTTAAAGGCATCAATATTGTTTCCAATATATAATTCGTCTTAAGACTGGTCTGATTCTTCAACACAATTTGCATTTATATTTTCATGCTCTAGACGATTCGTAGGTTAGTTTATAACCTTTATTTGGTCTATGAATTCATGGTATAGTTGTTTCCATACTTCATCTTGATCTTCCTTTTTCTCTATTTCTTCCTCATATTTATCCTTACCCATACCAAATGGAATGTCTTAGAATAAATCAAGATCCCCTTTTCTCTCAAATGCATCTTAAATACACCTCCCTTAAAATATGAAGGCATCAATATTGTCTTTAGGCTCTAATTCATTAGTTTCAAAGCCATGCCATAATAGCTAGTCCAAATTTGATTTATCCTCCTCTAAATGGAGTGGGATGCCTATCATGATCTCCTCATCATAGACACTTGTGTTTTCTTCTTCAAGTTCACCTATGCTTACATGTTCCTCCTCTATTCTTTGAAAAATAGGCTCTTTATCAAAGACGGAGATGCTGGGAGGGTAAATAATTTCACCTTAATTGTAGCTTAGGAGAGTATCCTTATAACTAGGGACTTAGAATGCTCTCTTGGGTGGCTCTTGGGGGAGGGAAATAGAGTTATGGAATTTTTTTATGGCAAGCTCATTGAGTTGAGCTAACACCTCTTTTTCTTGAACTAGTTCTTGGACTACCTCAACTAGCACTTCCTCTCTCTTCTTTATGCCCCCATGATTTATTTCCATGAGGGGAAGGAATACAGCTTGGCCACTTTCTCCTTTTAATTAATGGGTATGGTAAAGTGTGGTTTCACAAGAGAGGGTATGACATAGTTAGGGTCATTGGCATAGGAGAATATCCAAAATGGGATGGTGTGATATTCTTGAGATAAATCATTTTTAGTGACTTATTTCATTCTTGATGAGGATAAAACTTGACAAGATGGACTAGGGGGTTGGGTTTGAGCATAAATAGGAGTAGGAGAGGAAAATTTGGTTCTAGGGTCAGTTGACCTCATTCTAAAGAATAATTGATAGCTAGTTTCTTTTCTAGCTTAGTCTTGCCTAACTAAGCATTATTCCTAAAACCTTAACTCTTTCTCCTAAACATAAGATTGGTGTTAAAGATTATATTTATTCCTATTTTACTCTTCTTCCCTATCAATCTCTTTTAATTATTTTTCAAGATTAAGCCATATCTCCCTAAGGCTCTTTTTTGGTTGACTAGAGAGGTAAATTTTGACAAGGTTGATACATTGAATCTTGAGGGCCACTTGGGATGAAGCCATGAACATTGATAACTTTATATGAAGGATAAGGAATGAAATAACATGAATTTTGATCAAATGAGGAATGACACATACAAAATAATGGTGATTAGGCACCTCGGTTACTTATAATAATTGATGTTTATAGTGGAGTCATGATTTCGTTGAAAGACAACACCATGAACCTATAGGTGAGATGAAAAATGTAATAAATTCCCACTGGGCATGCTATAAATTGTTATGATCTAAAACTTCCAGTAAATGAATAGTTTTTGAAGCATTATTTCATGGCTTCTCTAGCTAGAGATGCTTGTAAACGAATATGAGTTCAAATGTAGTAGGTGTAGATTATATTTATTTATTTACTTGTAGAGTATATTTCCTACTTTCTATCATTTGCTTTATTATATTATATTTCCTAATTTAATATACTACTTTTCCTATTTTATTAATTTTCTTCCATAGTTCATTTTTATTTTTTCTAAATTAGTTTTCTTAAAATTGCAGAGCAATCAAATCTATTTATTATGTTGAAACCATTATAATTATCTTAACAATGGGTGAATAGAAGGTATAAGCAAATTTTTATTTATTAATGTTTTCTCTCAATGGATCTAAAGTTGATGAATCAAGGTATGTAATGTGGTTAACGTTTAAATTTGGATCTAAACTAAATGAGGTCACCAAGTTATACAAGTTACTCTAACATATTCATGCAAATTTCAAGAAATAATTTTTAATTTCAAAATATAAATTATACATAAGCATGATTAAGTCTTAAATGTGAAATAATACATATTGAGATAGATATAATATTTAAGGATTTTTTTGTGTCCAACACACCCCATTTTCCTTAGATTGGGGGACCCCTTTGTTAAAATTATCAAAACTAGATCTCATGGTTCCTTTCTTTTATTCTCATCTGCTTCAATGGAACTAAACCCTTGGAATATTGTGTCACTTAAATTTACCCTAGAAATGACAAGACTTATTTATTTTATGACTAAGGTAGACTTTTTATTTTAAGGACATAGGGTGTTAACATTGTAGGTAGGCTTTTAAACGAAGTTACCATCATATTTTTCCTTTCCCAGAGCAACAGACCTAATGTCCTTCATAGTAAATACAAATCTTAATGGTAGTTAGGTAAGTTATTAATTCAATGCATGTATTTTCATTTCTTAGTATTTTTATGGGTTTTTTAGGGGGAAATAGATAAATCAGAGGGTACCATATCACTAGTTGTTAGAATATACAATCCCTAGACATGTTAGAGATGTTAGAGCTTGGGAGAGCTTAGCCAATTTAGAGAGTACCATGTTTCTAGTTATTAGACTAGACAGTCCCCCAATCCTATCAAGGATGGTATAGCCTGTGAGAGCCCAACCCACTCAAATTTCACCACATCACTAGTTGTTATAAAGGCCAATCCCTTGGACTTGTTAGAGATGTTAGATAATAGGATAGACTAGCCCACTCAAAGGGTACCATGTCGTTAGTTTTTAGATCATTGAGTCCCTCAAAATTGTTAGAGATATCAAATCTAAGGGGAATCTAACCAAATCATATGATGCCACATATCCCTAAGTGATACCTCACCCTTCCTAAGTGTATGACATAGAGTATGAATCCATGCTTAGTTGTTAATTATTAACAAGAGGGTAAATATGTGTATGACATGTGTCATAAGGAGGGAGTTAATCAAGAAGCCTTGAGAAGATATGACCAAATTATTAATAGGCATTGGTAATTAATTAAATATAAAATTGGGTTCGATTGGATAATTTTAAAATGTCGCATCACCATTGCTAAATCTAGTTCATGATAGAGGATAATTAGCTATAAATTTAACTCTGTATTGGGAAATAAATAGAAGAGATCTAGCCACTAACTCAAATTTGAATTGTAAAAAGTGCACTACCAAATGCCATTAATATATTAGTATAGATGTGTGTGCTTATAAAAATTTAAGGAAAACTCACTAGCATTTATCATTGTATACTTTCAAGATCACTTCAACTCCTTATTTTCCAATTCCCATTGTATACCCCTAACTGTTTTACCGTAAACTCAATACCTTCATAGTGCCTCTCCATCTTACTAAAATTTTCATTTCCTCTTTCAACCCAAAGGCTAAGATCAAGTACTAAGATACTCTATTCTCAGAAGGTTTGACCAAATTCAATCACTATAATGACATCTTCAAAGCAATCAAATAAATACCCAAAGACATGATCTCTAAAAAGGGTAAACAAGGAGAATTAGAAGATGCACTTTAAGACTACAAGAAATTTAGTCTTCATAGGTCTATGGCTAGACCAAAAACATTACCCTATACTAAATTGTTTAGAAACATACTTCTCACCAACATTTGGGTGTAGAATACAATACATGACTAAGTTTTATCACCCAACTTTTTTATCACCCAACTCTCGACACCAGATTGATGACATCTCTGGGAATGATTACAATGTTTATTATCCCTCCTATATTTCACCTTTTCTTATGATGTTGTAATGGTAAAAACCTATATAGATGCCTCTCAAATATATGATGTCCTATAAGACTAGGCTAGGAACCTAGATGATAAGTGTGTCAACAAGGAGAGCATTAATATGTACATAGTTCACACCTTCTGAGAGAAGGTATGGGTAGGAATCATTATGTTGAATTGGTTGTTCAGGGCCCAAGACTACTTAAACATTAATGAATTATGGTTTCCCCTCCTCTACATGATCCTCATAAGATCCAAATTTTTGGACATGGGAGAACCAGTCAACTTCAAATTGGTCAATATCATAATGGATGCCCAAGATGAAGGAAAATTATGTATGATGATATATCTTGTGGATGTGGTTTGCAAGATGATCACCTTGAAATTTTATTGTTTGGGTTACTAGGGGATTTTCAATCCATGTAGTCTTTTAAAAACTATATGGCCACTAATACATAAACCACATTAAGGACATCTACAAACACCTCTACCCAATTTTCTTCAATGTAATGAATGGTTACAAAGTTGTGAACACTATAATTAATATATAAGGTGACACAAATGTGTAGTAGTTATTTGATAGATTCTTAATTATCATGAATAGGACTTTAATGTAGAGGTTTGTCTATGAGGATAAATTGGTAGTATGGAAAACCCATCAGGATTTGGTTTCCCTCACTAAGGTAAGGATTTACACTAGGGAGGAAAGGATGGATGATGATCCACTCTTAATTCTTTGGGAAACTCAAAATATGGTAGATAATCTCCTCTAGGACATGAAAATATAGGTTTAAAAATTATAATCCCAAGTAAATAATTACATACTCACTAGGATGATTGGGCACATCAAGTATGCCCTCTTACTACTCTTCTCAATTCTAGATAAAGTGGTGGAGATAATGGTAGATACTAATGTTATTATCCAATAAGCTTAGACTTACTTGAAGAGGATTTTTGAGATAGCTAAGTGTAGGAAGTTATTGGTTGTGATCAACAAAGTTATGTTCCTAGAACTAAAACTAATTCCCACCATAGACTTGGGGTTGTATTAGACATACACTAAGAACATAAAGGTGACTATGGAAGAATGGTTGGATATGGATAGTATTATCAAAGTACCATTGAAAAATGGTAGGAAGAAGATATTTACTTACTTTAAATTGGTCAACATCTCTATGTTATTCCACCTAGATGGAACCCTAGTAAATAGGGAATAATTTGGAGTCTACCTAGGTCAATTTAACCATGTCATGAAGGATAAGTTAAATAAATCAAACAAAGAAGGGGCCCAAAAACTTATTGATATATCAAAGAAATCCATGATGAAAATCAACCAAGTATTTAGGGTTTAAGTGTTAATGGAATCTACCTTTTAGGTTTATCAGAGGCATGTGACTCAAGCCGAAGTGATATTCATGGAACCTTTGATGAACCTTACTAAGCTAGATAATTAATTTAACCTCATGAAAGTGATATTGGAAGCTATTAATATGAGATCAAAGTAATTAGGATTTGTACCTTCAAATATACCGTCATCTATCAACTAAGTGATCCCCCATGGATCTTTTTTCATGCTTGAATAAATTTCATTCTTTTTTTAATTTTTAATTATGATTGTAACTGTCATGAGTGTCCATCATGGCCTAGGATGGAAATCTTATGATTTTTTTAGGTGAATTTAATCCTAATTTATATAAGTAAAATATGTATTTTAATATAGGAATCGAATAAAACTTGATCAAAAGTGTTATTAGATTATTACCAAGATTTAGCTTGCTTTATCCCTCATCTATTTGGACTATAGAGTTGTCTAGGATTGATTATTGTAAAAACTTTCTTTTTAATGAGAATAATTCCTATTTTATATAAAGGGTTGGTTCTACATCATAGATATATTTCATCTTCATTTTGAATAATTATTAATGATAGATTAATTGGACTAACACTTTACTATTACATGTATGTTGTGATTATTATGTGCTTGCCTATTATAATCCTATTGTGAGATATCTTATTTCTCTTTTACAACATTTTTAATTTTTGTGTTAATCTATAAGTTACCATTGGGTGTTTATGTGTAGTTTACTATAAACTTCTAGTACTTATATCTAGTGAGGGTTTATATCTGTGGCATACTCTTCTATTTTCACATAATCATCCCAATGTGTGTTCTTGGAGGTATAAATTTAGTGAAACTTAGTATATAATGGTATAAATATGGCAAAGGTACTTGGATCAATGGTTAACACATTTATTTCAATCTCAACTTAGATTTTTTCTTTTCTACCTTTCTCTCCCCTCTCTTTTTTTGTTTATTTTCAAATACTGAACTAAACGCTCCTATTATATTCATAAAACATAAGATCACAATACATGAACAACTATAATTAAATTCGATAATTAAATTTATGTGAAATAACCCCATCTTGAAATTTTAGTGGTGACACTACATCTCTCGAAGACTATCCATGAAAAATCCATTGTCAAGTCAAATACCCATAGCCATACCCCAGGTTGATCTTAGATCAGTCCTAAAATAGAGGATGAAAGTTCATCATTGTTTCCATATTAATCTTAGGGGAATACCTAGTCCCATGGGTATTTTATGAACTAGGTTTTGGACATAACACCAACTATGTATAGGAGGGTAAATATGTGTATTTTAAACCTGTTATTGATTCATTAGTTTATTTGAAGATTGTGATTATTGATAATAACCTACTAGTCACTATTTGATTATGAAGCATCTTGAAAATTAGTTTGCCTATTACTAGGGCTAGGTCCAACTATGGTTGATTGGTAATATCACCCCTTATTTTTTAAATATATTTTAATATCAACCAACTTAGATGTACCATGATTTTAATTAGCTTATCCTCACAACCTTTTTCAAATTTGTAGCCTAAGATGGCCTAGTTAGCTAAATATACCATTAATATCCTACACATTGTCCATGATTTACCTAGGAACCCTGAAAGGTATCTTCCCCATTTCACCCCTAGAATGGGATGAAATACTCAAAAGAAAATAACTTCCTATAATATTTCCCTAAGGCTTCTAAATGTAAAATAGGAAGATGTGTCATGTAGGATTTTCCCCTTCATACTAATGGACTCAATATATGATTGTTTCCTCAACCTCCCTAAAGACTATATATTTATTTGGGACCATTATAGTAATGATTTCCTCACCCAATTTGGGCAAGTGATAAACCCTACTGTCCTATTCCAACACTATGCTTGTATCAAAATGGAGCTTAATGAGCCTATCATGTAAATCAATACTAGGTATTAAAATATGTATATCTAAGTCACAATGATTTATGAACCTAACCCTAAATTATCCCTTGAAATGTATATAAATGTTAGACCATTAGATAGTCATATTCTAAAGGTGAGACATGATAATTACAAAACAATCCCTAGATTATTTAGGAGCCATCAAGGTAGATAGGAAACTAAACATCCAAGGCCACATGATGGCCCCCACTCTCAATGTGCTAACACAAATTCCTATGTTGAGATCATTACCCAATGTTAATCAGAATGTCACAATTCTTAAGCAACTCCCTATAATATATCAACTGCCACTAGGCCATCCCAATTAAAACTAGTAACTACGTTGTCTTAACCCAATGGGACTGAATTAATTCCTTAGACATAATAGTAGGTAAATTTGGTAGCTACTAAAAATAAATATACCAGACCTTAAGAGTCTACCAAAAATGCATTAGACACCATTCAATGAATGCTAAGAAAACTCAAGAATGATTTTCTTGGGATACAAGTACATGTAACTCTAACATAGAAAGTTCCAACAAAAACTTCCCATATCAAATACCAAACAAGAACTATAACCATCCTCACAATACCCAAGAACCCTCACCAATTAGGTTGAAAAAAATCAATATCTTAGAGATAGCCTTGTCTAACAAGTGTCTATTCCATAACAAGCCATCCCATTAGGAACTATACTACAAAAAGTTTAGTTGTTCTTTTGAAATATTCTAAAAGGAAATAGAGGAATATGAAGTGGTCTTAATGACCATGAAACCTACAACATGTGCAAATCCCCTAGTACTAATTTGGTTTTAGAGACCATATATTTCCCTAGCTTGGAATAAAATGAACCATAGGAGGGTATTAGTGAGTTGAAAACATTACATCATTTCTAAAGAACCAACTATTACCTTAGGAATACACAATAATAACATCCCCTTACTTCCTCAACTCTCCCTAACTATGATACAACCCCACTGGATCAAAATTCTAGGAATGATCCCCCACATTTAAAACCTTAATAACCTAAGGCACTTGGGGAAAATACACTAGTAAAAAGTAAAGGGGGTTATAACATAGTGGAGGATATGAAAAATATCAAATCTAATATCACAATTCATGATCTTTCTCAAATCACTAAGCAACGAGATCTCTTCCTAAAATCCTTGACTCAAAAATTGACCCCATCAACTGATGCAAAACCAAGAGCATCACACACCAATGTGTTCATTCACAAAAATAATATGGAGGTTCCACCTTTACTCTTTACTATTCAATTATTTGGTAATAATAAACATGCTTATCATATTTAAGAGCCTCAACCAATGTGATGTTAGAAGGCATATGTGAGAAGCTCATGTTGGTTTCCATAAATTTAGACAAGGTAATGGTACATATAGATTAGTCACAAGTAAAATTGATAGGTGAATTGATCAATGTCCATATATAGTTAGAGTTGAGTTTGAGCCTAATATTTATCACTTCATATACATCCATGTAGTGGAGATTCATGATGCTTATGTCATGCTCCTCAATAGATATTGGTTTAAATCCCCAAATGGGTATATGGGCACAAATTTATCCCATTTGTGGTTGCCATGGAGAGGATTATCCAACCAAATATGGGTGGATAGAGAAACCCACATGAAACACATGATAATTGAATATAACACCATTAATGAGAAGGTAAACCTATTTTCCTTACACCTAAACATCTACACATTGAGAATAAAGACACTCAAAGATCAAAATACTCATTGCCCAAACCTACCAAGATTTTGGATTCTATATATAGATAATGTTAATTCAAAATAAGTTAATGGGTCTAGTGTTCTTATTATATATCCCCTAGGAATAAAACATTTAGCATCATAAAGGTTGTAGTTTCCCTACATGAATAATCTATGAGAGTATGAAGCCCTAATATTTGGAGTGTAATTTGCATTGAAATATATGGAAAATGAATTGAGACTATTTAATGTATCTAAGATGGTGGTCAATGAGATCAAAACTAAATTTAAATGGAAGGTATCATACCTCAGAAGGTATAAATATATGGCTTGGGACTTGATCTATATGTGTAATGCATTTAATATCTTCCATATTCCCTTGGATGAAAACTGAGCAGTCAACTCACTAGAGTCTGTAATAGGTAACTTAAATGCCTTGGCTAACACAAATTTACAAGAGTTACCTATGAAACTTGGATAATTCCCCTTTGTCCACAAAAAAGTGAAAAAAATTTAAGTCTTTGAGTATGGTCAGTAGATCATCTAATTTATAAGTAAAGAGGGAATATTTGAGACCCAAGTTATAGATAAGAAAGATAAAAGACAAACTTAGGAATGATCTAGATAAATATTGGATCCTAAATATTCCTAAGAACTAGATCTCAAAGGGTATGATTTCATTGGAAAGGGTATTTGAGTATCTAGACCCCACCTTCTAAAAATAAACCAAATTTTGAGAACCAAAAGTGTCAAACTCATCAACCTTGGTCATGAAGAAAATCCCAAGACAGTTAATGTGGGTCCTAACTGGGTGGACCATGGATTGGAGCATTGTCAAAATTTACTACTAAGTTATAAGGATGTGATTTCTGAGTCTTATAGAGAGATTAAGGTCTTCAACCTAAGAATGATCACTCACACTATTCCCCTAAAATCCAGTAAATAACCATATAAACAAAGATAAAGGAAATTAAACCCAATCCTAGAGCACTTAATACATAAGGAAGTAAATAAGTTAATTTTGTATGGATAATTTTATAGGTTCACCACTCCACCTAGGTGGCCACCATGGTGCCTATACAAAATAAAAATGCCAAAATGAACTTATGTGTGGATACCCAAAATTTGAACTAAGCCTTGGATAAACACAATTACTGATTACCCTCCCTTGACAAGGTGATCCAAATGGTGAGTGGATATCAAATGATGTCCTTTTCATATGTCTTCTTTGGATACAACTAAGTCTTGGTAAAATCCAGAGATAAGATTAAGACTATCTTTACTGCTAAGTACAACACAT
>JARHVA010007769.1:197500-611661 GCA_037957365.1 Torreya grandis
TTAGAAAATTGTTTTTCTCGTGTACATAGCATTGACTATACTAAGACATTCACCCTAGTTTTTAAAATGAACTCAATTTGACTCACTCTCACCATTAATACAACACATAAATAGGATGTTCATCATATGGATGTGTAGAGTGCCTTTATTTTTGATGACTTCAAAGAGGAAATATACCTATATAAACCATAAGTATTTTTCAAAGATTCCTCAATTTGTACATTTTAGAAATCTATATATGGCCACATACAAGATCCTCAAGATTGGTATTCTAATATGGACTCCTATATTATTTCATTTAGGCTTACTAGATGTCATTCTCATCTAAATGTCTACATCTTCTAGTAGATGATTCACTGTTGATTCTAGTTCTCTACATGCATGACTTATTGATCATAGGGAGTTGTTCATCCACCGTCGATTTAGTGAAAACTAATTTATGTGATAGGGTCTCAATTAGTAACATGTATTGTTGCATTAATTCCTTAGGATTTAAATTTCCTAGTTAGAATCCATAATAACTATTTCACAATACAAGAATTCTCTTGATTTAATTGCACAATTTAAAATGGCTAACTATAAGCTATATCTAACTCCTTTTATATTTGGTATGAATATTGAGTCTCATTATCAATATCCTTTCACTGATGTTACCTTGTATCAACAAGTTGTTATTATCATCTACTTTACATAAACTAGACTTGATATTTCATATGCAGTGGGCATGTTCTCTAGATTTATGTAGAAAACACATGAGCTGGACTAGAAAGTAGCTAAGCAAATCCTCCACTACATTCAGGGTAATCATAGATTCATAATTCACTATAGAGAGGGCATCAACATCAAACTGATTGATTATATAGATTTAGATTCACATGGTGACATTCAAAATCATAAGTCTACTTTACACTATAGTTTCTCCCTCAGTGTAAGTCTAATTAGTTGGTCAAGAAGAAATTAAAATGCTATTTATTTATCCTCTATATAGGAAAAATACATAGGAGTTGTTAATGTTTCCACTGAGGCTACTTGGATTTAGGTCATTCTTCTCGAGTTTGGCATCCATTTTTTTATGACCAATAATCATATTCTATGATAATAAAAAAATCACTATTAATATCTACATGAATTTAGTCTTCCATCAATGTAACCAGCATATCAAGATTCACATGCATTTCATTTGATAGATTATCCATAAGAAAGTTATTTATCTCTAATAAATTTACACAATGGATAAATTTTTTGATATATTCACCAAATATTTCATTTAGATAAATTATCTTCAGTTTTTGACTCTTCTTGGGATTAAATTAACTTTGACATTGATCCAAGAGCATATTATATGGATGACAAGTTTTGTGTTGTTTTAATATTTTTTTCTTAGATCAAGTGAATAGGGGTAAATAAACATGTTTAGGCTGATTAAAATTGTTTTATGATTCTAAACATGCACCTTTGAATTCCTTTCAAGTGTTTAGGAGTGTTAGGATATGGTAGAAATTCAAATTTGCATTTTCTTGCCATTTTGCAAATTTGAATTTTTTAATATTTTAGCATGGAATGAATGTGGTATGAGGTTTTCAAGAAGACATAAAGTTACCAAATGAATAATAAATGTTAATAAATAAACCATGGGTCATAACATGGGCCATAGGTCATCCTTGTAAAAAAAATCAACCTTGAACTTTATGCAAGGTGTAAACTTACTTGTTAATGACCATTGGAAGGTCAAGGATTGGTAAAAGGTAGTTAATCTTGATACAAACTCATAGTTATTATGTTTTTTTATTCAATTTTAATAATATATTCAATTTATAATGCCCATGATTCATGAAATATGTATGTAAACTCTCAATATAAAACATGGAATAGAAATAACTCTATTTTTTGCCTATGCTTGCATATGAAGAAGGATTGTCTTTAAAATGCTCAAGGAATGAAATATCCATATTGACATTATTTTATGCTTGGAATAGAAATGGTGAGTTTTTTTTATTTATTTAATGAGTTTGAGTAGTTACATTTCTTATTTTCATGTCACTTTGCTTATAAGTCCCTATAGTTATATTGAGACTATGCTTGCATAGACTATCAACATATAAAACATCGTAAAGAGTTATATAAGAGGTGATAAGGTGTTTTTTTTGGTTATTAAAAGTTATTTTTGAAGTTTTATGGACCAATTCAATCATTCAAAGAGTTTTTAAACTATTTGGTAGACTAAAATCCTCAAAATAGATCCTACAAACCCTGTCGACTATGTCTGTATATGTAATTTGAATAAGATCTTTGTAGAAATGTGAAATAGAAGATTTGAGAAATAAAATTAATGCATATAAAGGGTGTGTTGGAGTTATATATTCCTTCACAAAATTTCATAGATAATTTAAACTTCTTATGGAATTTTAAAACTCAAAATAAGAGCTCTTGGGTCTTATAGACCATTATCAACCCTAAACATGGGTTTTGAACAAAAAATGAATTTTTAAGGATATTCAATAGGTAAAACGTTTTAAAAAAATTGATTTTATATCCATGAGTATCCTTAAATATATTATGAATGTTTTGGATTTACTTTGTATAGAAATTTATGATTAAAAGTAACTGAGTGAAAACATGGTGGTGAAGACCTAATTAGGCCTATACAAAGAGCAAAAGAACTCTAGGTTAGTGTCTTAAAAAATGAGTTTGGAGTATAAACTTCATGGGAAGTTTTAAAATGATATATGGTATCCTAATATATCACTAGTTTCTCAAGGGACATTTATACTTGTCTGTACTAGCAAGAAAGGCCTTAAAAAAGGCTACAAGCATTATGTGGTAAACATGTAGAACTTGTGTAATAAAAGACAAGAAGAGTTTAGAGGTTGGTAAGTGAATTGAGGGGTCTGCATAAACCATAAGAATCATGAATAAGATAAATATATATATCTAACAAACCAAGCATTTATGAACCATTAAATATCGACTTTGAATTAATAAATCATTGGTAAAGAAGTGCATATTGAAACAAGGTAAAGTGTGAGATAGGTTGTGTTATCCTTTGCATCAGACATCCTATTTTGGGTTAATTTATATTTACTTAGGTACCTAATTAGGCATTTATGTTAGGACTAAATTCTACTACCCACCTAAGCTATGCTTAAGGAAGGGGGGGTGCATGGGTGTTAGTGTACATTTTTAATCAATTTAATTTTTTTCCCTGCACATGTTTATTTAAATTGCTTCAGTGTCTTTTTAGTTCATTTTTAAATATAATCTCACATTCATGAGGAAGTGAGGATATGTTTATCCTTCACCTATATAATGTAACTTCTTAAACTTTTTTTGGCTAATATGTTAATGCTAATATCACAAACTTTTGAAATTTGAGCAATTTCTTCTTTTGGATCATTTTTGATGTAATTACTACATATAGGTAATTTATTTTTACATTTTAATCTATCTAGTATATCCTTGATTGTGGACCACTCTAACATATAAAATGCCAAGTCAAATTCCATATCCATGGATTTCAATGATGAATTTCTTGTATAAATGTGGCATTTATAAAAAAAGGTTTAGTACACAAAGCCTCTTTTGATATAACAAAATTAAGATTTTTTTTCACTTACAAAGAAAAAGAGATATCTTTAATGGTAAAGTTGATGGGGAGAAAGCTTTTACATGGTCATTGTAAAATATTTTATAGTACCTAATGAGGCCCAAAAATTAATGAAATGTTATGATCATCTTTGTATTTGGAAGGTATTACATGGAATCTATTTTATTAAGGTCAAATTTGTCTCTTTTTAATGAAATTACATGCTTGAGGTTCTCAAATTCATACTAAAAAAAGGAGTACTTGAATCATTTTTTACATAACTAGTTTTAAGAGAAAAGTTGTAATGTTGTTTCAAGGTGATGTAAGTTATCTCTTCATGTTTTTAAATGGATTAGGATGTCATAAAATAATACCAAGATGAATTTCCATATAAATGGTAAAAATATTTTATTCATCAATCCTTGAAATTTTGACAAGGTGTAGGTAAGCCTTAAAGGCATGAATGGTAATTCGTAGTGCTATTGTGAATAGGGATAGTTATTTTTGGAATATTCTATTCACTTATTTATGATAACGTAACCATAAATCTAGTTTTAAGAATAATTAGGTACTATGAAGCTCATTTAGGAGTTCATCAATTACTAAGATATGGAATTTGTCATTAATAGTATGACTTTTAGTTCTTAGGTATCGATGTATAGTCACCAAGACCCAACCATTTTTTGGATTATAAAATATAAAAAATTTAATATATTTTTTATTGGGAGAATTAGTAATATGGAGATTAAATCCTAAATTAACTAAATTTAATTTATTTTCTTTTGAATGAAATGTTAGTGGTAAAACAAAATGTTTAGGGTACGCACCCCACAATTAATTTAATAAGATTATCTTGAGGGTGTCAATGCAGTAATACTTAAAAACATTTCATGTCACTAGGATTTATATAATTATGAGACATATTAAGCTCAATAAAATATTATTAAGGAATTATCTAATGATATCCCTTTATAAACTTCTCCATATAGTGCAATCTTAACTCTTATTGATCCTAATATGATGACTTTTAATGCTTAATAATAAATATTATCATTGAAATGCATTCACATTAATAAAAAGTCCCAAAAAATTGGTACATTTATGTATAGACATTAATATCCAATAAATACATCACTTCCTCTCAGGAAAATAAATATTATGTTATAGTCCCCCATTGAAATATGAGAATTACATATAAATTATTTTCCAGGAAAGGCCTGCCCATCATAAATCATAACTTTAAAATATGAATAAAGGTATAAAAAATAAATGACTTGTTTTTCTAGTCTACGGTCAAAAAACTTATGCATGACTCTTGAGTCAATGAAAATAATGAGGGTGTGTTTCTTGAAATTACCATTTTACTTTTCAATTTTAAGGAGTGATTATGCCCACTAAATATTGTAATAAAATTTTTGATTCCTTTTCCTCTCATGGGAGTCTTGATGATCTTCCATATTAGGAGTAGACTTAGAATTTAGTCAATACAAATTATTTCTAACACATTTTTGTCCCCATTTTAAATTTTCATCACAATTATAACATAGACATTTTTCTAACAATCTCACAATTCATCATCTATAACATGTTTAATGTTGTTTGTGGAGATGGGTTTTTTTTATGTTGTGTTGTGACTTGGATATATTGAAGGAAACAAAATTTAAATAATGATATGTTGGGTTGTGAGTTATCTTCAATGAACATGGTCAATCCAATACCTTCCATCATGTCCTTCTGATTATATTTTAGCTCATTTTGATCTTATTTTTAGCAAAATTTGTATTAATATGTGAACTTGTTGGTTGAATATTTTGTCTATCAGCATACTGGTAAACAAAATAGGTATAATTAGCCAAAGCAAGAAGATTAGTCGTCCAAATGTGTAAGTTTATCACATCAGAAGGAGACTGCTCTCTCCTCTCATCAAGGGGAGGTTCCTTATATATATATATATATATATATATATATATATATATATATATATATATATATATATATATATATATATATATATACATACATATATATATATATATATATATACATATATATATATACATATATATATATATATGTGTGTGTGTGTGTGTGTGTGTATATATATATAATAATACTTAGGGATAGGACAAGCCCTCCATCTCTCATTATTTAGAGATGATGGGTACAAAAACAAAGGAAAAACTCAAGGGAATGACAGACAACACTCCTCTTCTTTCAAAAGAACTATTTAGCCAGCCACAAGAATAATCCTAGAAATAAAAGTAGAATGTAACTGAGGGTATGGTAACTAGAAAATCGAGACATAGTGCAAAGTCTCCACCTAAAATGTTCAAGAGTAATATACGAAAGACAATGAAGGCACAAAGTCTTCTCAAATTCTTTTACACAATAATGAAAAGAAAACACACTGAAGGCAGCTATGGGGGCACAAAGTCTCTCCATAGTTGATTCTTCAGGACACCTTCCTGACTAATTTTACTAATCCTACTTGTTAAATTAATGGAACAAAAAATATATCAAGCAAAAAGACATAAGAACAGTTTCCTCAATAACAAATATATCATAGCATAAAGTCTAAAAAATTCCCTTGATTTCTTATTCTAGTAACAAAATATGATCAATAGACTGAGCATAAAGTCTCAATGATGCCTCTCAATTTGGGCAGAGTTTCATTCAGATTGTCAAAAAAGAGATATATTTACAAAGAAAGAAAGTCCCTTATATAGCCACTTTAAGAAGGACTCAGGAACATTAATACATCATGATGTGTTGGGAACTATTAGGAAGATAGGCTAGAAATTTGGGGCATTTTACCGATTTCATCTTCTCAATGTAGATGTAATTGAAAGATTACAACTTTCAACATCCACCTGGCAGTCTAATCTTGTTTTCATCATTCCTCCTTTTCTGGTTAATTGAATCGAGTCCTAGATTCATTTATTGTTCTATTTTTCCTTGCTTTCTATTGGTTTTGATCTTGAATTTTGGGAATGCATTTAGGTCTATAAATCCAAAGGATCAATGGCTATTTCATGGGCTTTAAAATTGACGTTTACATGCCCATCAATGTGCTCTCAACGGCTAGTTCACTGTCTTAAATTTGACGTCTTCGAGTGCATCACCCCTTGGTCCTCTTTTGGCTTTTGGCTTTGCCCTTTCGGGTCTTAAGAAATGATCCTTGAATGGGTTGGAAAGAGCCCTTTACTTTGGCCACCAAGAGTCCCCTGCAAGGGCACCTACCCTTCGGGGTCCTTCGACAGCCCTTTGCCTTCACAGTTCTTGCAAACAAATCCCTGGGCTTTCTATTTGAGTCTCCTGCAAACTATCCTTCAGGAAAATTCCTATGTGTTTTCTTTTGTGGGTAATTTCCATAGATATTTATCCCATGGAAAATTACTGTGGATAATTTTCCCAAGGAAAATTCTCGTGGACAAAAGTCTGCAGAAATTTGTTCCGCAAAGTCTTTGACTGGTCTTTGGATTTCTTGCGCTCGCAGCCACATAGAATTCTTTTGTACTTTTTGTCCAAAGGAATTCCTTTAGATAAAAGTATGAAGGAATTAAGTGTTATACAATTTTTATATGCTTTAAACAAATCCGAAAGAATTACCTTTCGGCTTCCTTGAAAAATGACCCTTCTGAAGGGTGATTTTATTGATTAAGTGTCCTCCGCAAGGGAACTTGTCCTTCAAGAATTTTCCTTCTGCATTGAACTGTCCCTTTGAACTTTGCTGATGAATCATTCTATTGAACCAATCAGTTGAACCAAAAATGGTTCAAGCCAATGGTTCCATTGGATGAAACAAGCTGACGAATTAAGCATTGAACCAAACATTATGAACTTGCCTTTGAACCAATAGTTGAACCATTTCATTGAACCAATTGGTTGAACCAAGGATTTGAACCAAGTTTTGGTTCAAGCCAATGGTTCAAGCTGATGCTTCAATTGAATGAATTGACTGAGTGAATGAACTTGCTATTGAACCTATTCATTGAACCAAGACGTTGAAACAAGTTTTGTTTCAATGGTTCAAACAAAGCTTTGAAAAATGTCTTTGAACCTGCTATTGAACCTGTAGATGTTGAAATAAAGGATGAATTGAAAGAATGAACCAACTGAGTGAAATATTTGGTTGAACCAAAAGACATTGAGTGAAATAAAGCATTGAATTACTTGGTTGAACTGAGCCATTGAACTGTTCCTTTGGTTGAACTTGCCATTAAACCTTTAACTCATTGAACCTTTGAACCAAAGTGGTTGAATGGTTCAATGGTTCAAGCCACCTTGATTTGGCCAAGTGTCTTGAAGCTGATGAACCAATTGAAGTGATTGAACTTTGAACCTTGATGAAGCACTTAACTCTTGCCAAAGATGTTGAACTTGTTAAACCTTGAACCTGTTGAACCTTTGAACCAAAGAGGTTCAATGGTTCAATAGTTTAGTGGTTCAAGTCTCCTTTTTTCACTCAGATGCTTGTTGATGGAGATTTTCTATTGAACTGAGGCTCTGAACTAATCTTGGAAAATGACTAAGTGTTGAAAACCAATTCTTTTGACTGAAACCACCTAAAAGAGCCTTTGAACCTGTATAAATGAACTTGCCTGTAACAAAGTCCATAGAAATCAACATGTAAAACCCATTGAACTTGACCTGTAGAGTCTATAAATTTTTTGAGAAGCTTGGAAAATGAGGAATTTGAATGTCTAGGACAAATTTTAGAAATGGAAAAGAAAATTTTGGTCTGTAAGACCAAAATAGTTCAAATGTTGTCCCAAAAATGACTGCTACTTTTGGGAGACAACAACTGGCTTCAGTTGGGGAACTTCTATCAATTGCAAAATGAATTGAAAGGAGTAGAATCTAGAATCTCTAGTGTCTCAAGTATGCCATTGGGTTATGGAGTCGTGCTACCTAGAAATGAAAGACATAAAAAATAGAAACAAACAAAACAAAATAGAATTAAAACTGTACAAATTTACATATATACAAAGGCAATGATCTGATACTTCAAGAGTTGATGTGTTTCAGATGCTACCCATTATGGGGCAGAGAAAAGAGTGTGCCATCTTGGTATTTCAATAGAAATCTATTTTCACCAATGTGTTGATGAATTATAAATGGGCCTCTCCAAAGGGAGTCAAACTTTCCATGCATCCCCTTTGGTTATCTTCTTTTGTCCCATAGTAGGACTTGATCCCCAATCTAGAAATCATAATTTTTGGCCTTCTAATCAAAGAGTTTTTTTACCAAAGTTTGATGACTAGCAATTTTGTCCACCACCATGGTTCTCTATTCTTCTAGCTGAGTCAGGCACATGATTCTTTTGTCAAGAGAACTCTCATATGTCTGATCTTCAATGGCCTTTGCCAATTTCAAGGCTGGTAACTCTAAGGTGATTGGTATCTCAGCATTAATACCATAAAGAAGTTGAAAAGGGGACATACCAATTGCCTTTGTTGCTGTGATCTTGTCTACCCATAGAGCATCAACCAATGGTTTATGCCATGTCCTTTGATTATCATTTGCTAGATTTTTTTATAATAGTTACATAATTCTTATTGCTGGACTCAGCTTATCCATTCCCTTGTGGAAAATAATCAGAAGAATGAGAGAGTGTAATTTTATAATGAAAATAGAATTGCATAATCTCTTGAGAGGTGCAACAAGCTACATTATTAGTAAAAATTTTGAGTGGAACTCCAAACTTGGAAATGATATTCTCTTTAAGGAAGTTGCATACAATTTCTGAAGTAGCATGCTTAGTTTGGATTGCTTCTACCCACTTGGTGAAATAATTAGTTGTTGTAAGGAAATTATCATGTCCAACACTTGAAGATGGGTTTATTGTCCCAATAAAATCAAGTCCTCATTACTGGAAAGGTTCCTCTATGATTACTGGCTTGAGAGGTAGGGCAGCCAACTTGGGTCTTTCAAAAAATTGCTGGCAGAGTTCACATTTTTTGACCCACTTATGTGCATCTTGGAAAAGAGTTGGCCAGTAATACCTGGCTCACAAAATTTTGTGAGCAGTCATAGGAGCAAAAAAATGTCCTCCATATCTTATATTATGGAAAGATTTCAAAATTTGGGTTTGTTGTTCTTTGTCTACATAGTGAAGGAATACTCCATTTATGCTTCTCTTGTACAGGCCATTTTCCCAAAGGACAAAATTGGTAGCTTTCAACCTGATAGTCCTCCTTTATTTGTAAGACAAATGAGCAGGACATTTACCATAAGTCAAAAAATAAGCAATATCTGAGTACCATTCATTGGTAGTGGAGACAAAAAGTACTATTGGCATATCTTCAACTTCAGCTTCTTCACGTTGTGTATCTTTTGGCTTATTGTCAGCCATTAATTAACAAAGGCCTTTACCTTTGACCAGCTTTGCTAGCTTGATATCCATATCAAATTCTTGGATCTTTGTAATCCAATTACCTCTCTTTGTGCCAAACTCCTACTGAGTTAATATAGACTTGACTGTAGTGTCAAGAACTAAGGTAGTAGTATGTGAATTTAGAATATATAATCGGAAATGTTTGACTACTTTTACTAATGCATAGGCATGCTTCTCTATATTTTAATACTTCATTTCATGGGTTTTGAGAGGGAAACTCATGAAAGAGATAGGGGATTCCATACCTTCCTTGTCTTGTTGAACAAGAATCACTGAAAGAGTATGCTCAGACGCATAGTTGTATATGATAAAATCTTTGTGGTAATCTAGACAAACCAAGGTAGGGGCATGAGCAATGGTAGTCTTGATATCTTAAAATGTTGATTTGCCTTCTTTAGTCTAATTGAAGGTAGTATTCCCTTTCATCATAATCACAATGTGTCTTGTCTTCTCAACAAATTTAGGGATGAATCTCTATAAGAAATTCACTTTTTCGAAGAAAGAGTGAAAAGCATTTTTACTTGTAGGCAAATTTAGCTCTTGAATAGATTTGACTCTGTCTGAGTCAATATTTATGCCTTATTTGGACATAATGTGTCCAAGGAGTTTCCCCTCTGTTACTCCAAAAATGGACTTCTTAGGATTCAAAGAAATATCATTCTAGCAACAACGCTCCAACACTTGTTGTATGTGGCGTACATGATCAGATTGATGTTTTGAAAAGATAGTTAAGTCATCAAGATATACCACTATGAATTTTCCAATCTCATCTTTGAAGTCCATGTCCATAGCTCTTTGAAAGGTAGCACCAACATTTATTAAGCTGAAAGGAATTTTTTTATATGCAAATGTACCCCAAGGTATGGTGAATGCAGTCTTGTGTTGGTCAGCTTCACCAACTTCAACTTGATTATAACTTGAGAAGCCATTGAGCATTGATAACATCTCTGATCCTATTACTGTTTGAAGCACTTGGTCCATGATTGGCAAAGGGTAATTGTCTTTCGGAGATGACTGATTCAGATTCTTGAAATCTACACAAATGCAAATTTTGCCATTCTTCTTCCTTATAGTAACTATGTTTGCAATCCATGTAGAATGATGGATTAGGAAGATAATTCTAGCATTTAACATTTTATGTATCTCAGACATAATAGTACCTAAAATTTTCAGATTCTATTGTCTAGATTTTTGCTTGTAGGGCGTTGAATTAGCCTTGAGAGGAATGTGATGGTGGATTTCATCAGGTCTGAGAGACTTCAGGTCTTCATAAGAATACGCTAAGACATCAATGTATTGACAGAGCAAAGAGGTGAATTTGAATCTTTATTTAGGGGTGCAACACTTACCAATGTTGACCATGTTGGGATTTTCTTTGTTGGTCAGATTTACTTGGTCAAATCCCTGAGAGAAAATTGAATCTATTTGTTGTTGTTTGACAAATCTATCAAGCTTGTCAAACACCTTCTCAAGAGAAACCAGGCCTTTGGGAATTTTATTTCCTTTTAGCTATAGGAATTTTTCATTTATATCTGAACTAGATTCAGAAATAGATTTAAAGTTCTAAGATTCACTAATTTCAAAATATAGCTATTCAAAATTGTCTTTTCATTCCAGGAAAGCAATGATTTGATGATCATCATTGAATATTTGCCAATGATCATCATGGTCAGGAACACTTGGTCTATAGACCAGCTCAATGGTATACTTGGCTTCTTTGAAATCTGAATGAGGAACTAAAAGAGTTCTTGAAATAGTAAGTGCATCAGCTCTATCATTGGACTCTCTGGGTATGGAAAAAATGTTGAAAGCATCAAAGCTTTCAATTTGGTCCCAAACCAGGTTATGGTAGTGGTGTAACCTCCCATTCTTGGTCTGATATAGATTTCTCACTTGATAGACCACTAATTCAACATCCCCTTTGGCATGAAGAAACTTAATGCCTCTTTTTTGAGCAACCTTAATGCCCAACAATAGAGATTTGTATTCAGTTGTATTGTTAGTGTTGTTGAATTGTAATTTATAGGATGAAGGAAACATATCTCCTTGAGGAGATATCGAGACAATCCTAACTCCCAAACTAGTAGAGGAACAACTACCATCAAATTATAGAGTCCAAATATCATCAGACACTGACTTTTCTTCAGACTTTCCCTCATCAAAGATGGAGGGTCTTTCTTCATCTGTATATAGAAAGTAGTTACCCATACCTGCAAATTCAAAAAGGATTTGAGCTTCAGGAGCTGATGTCTAAGTAACTACATATTTTACCTCCTTTTCAGGATATAATCTCTTCATCACACCTTGGATGGGGATCCTTGCTTCAAATAGATCCATGTTTATTTCTCCTCCCATGTCTTTGCATAAATTTCATCCAAGCAAAATGCCATAAGATGCTAGGATGTTAGCCACTAAGATAGTCATTTTAATCCTCTTGTCTGGAAAGGCTGTGAATGCAAATTGGGCATCTTTGATTTGCCCCAGCAATGGTACTTACTTTTTGTCCATGGAGAAACATCTCTCAAACATCTTAGTCAGTGTGAGACCAAGAAACTCAGTGACTTTAGCAGGCATGACATTTTCAGATGTGCCTAAGTCTATAATAGAGTTACTCAGCTTATGGCTATTGATTAATAGGGAAACATAGAAGGGTTCTATTTTTCCAAAAGTAGTTGGAGGAGTAATGACCAAATTATTTGGAATAGGCATGTTCTTTGGAGAATCAAGAATTACTTTATTAGCCTTTTGTCCTGCAGGGATGGTTTGATTTTTAACATATTAGATGAGCTTATTTAGTTTATCCAAATTAGACTGCAAGTATTCAAATTCAGAAATCTATATTTTTTTGTTTTTGACATGATCAATTATGTCAAATTCTTGAATCGAGCTAGGTACAAATAAAAGTACTTCAACTTTTTGAGTTTTAAGAGGGATGGGAGGTAGGCTAGTTTGAGAATTGGGAGTAGAAGGTGAAGGCGAAATAGATGTATTTACCTTTTGGGTGATGACTAGATATTTTGATTGAAAAGGTAGAGCGGTCCAACATTTAGCAATTGTGATTGTTGGTTGAGGTTGTTCTTTTGTCTTCTCTTTCTCAGCTTGCTAGACTGATTGGTTCTTGGACCTGGTAAACACTACATATGATCCATTTGAAGCTTTTCCTTTACTTTTGGGTTCATCCTGGTAATTCAAGAAACCAATGTGGGAGTCGCCAGCTGATTCTTCTTGATTGTCTTCAATGATATCAACATCATTTTCTTGATTCAATTCAGGATGGAAAGAAAACTCTGATTCTACTTCAAGGTATCCCATTGTTGAATTAATTAGAGGATCTTCTAGGGCAATTTTCCCTTGTAGGGGAGGAAGGCAATTTTGTTGCCCTTGGTTCGTGGCAACATTGCCCTAATATGACTAATTTGGGAATGTCCTTGTGTATGTAGGAATAGAAGACATTCCTTGAGCCATTTTATTTTTGAGAGCAAGCAACTCATTTGCTAATTTCTGCACCATTGAATCTGTGGTGCTTGTAGACATAAATTCAAAAGATGATGAAGCTCTATTTCTATTTGGATCTCTTCTTATCTTCCCTACTAAGATGAGATCATCTTCTACTTCAGTGGCCAAAATTTGAGCTACAACGAGATCTATTTGACCAGCATGTCTTAAAATAAAACTGACTTTAGGTAGCTGAGAATTAATGAAAAATCATTTGAGATTCTTAGCTGTAGGTTTAGAAATTATAGGGATTCTATTTCTCAATTTGTCAAATTTAGCTATGAAGTTTCTCATAGGCTCATGAGGTTCTTTTTTCATCTATGTAAGTTGAGCTATAAGTGTATGTGCATCTTCTGCAGGTTTGAATCTGGCTTCAAACTTAGCTTTAAGAGTATTCCAATCAGTCACAGACTGAGCCTATAGATGGTAAAACCAATCTGCAGCAGTGCCTTGTAGTTTTTCAACAAAAATCTTGACTGCTACATCTTCAAATTCTACTCTGATTACTTCACAAGCTATACTGAATGCTGCAATGTGTTCATCAGGATGAACTTTTCCATCACCATATAATTTAGGTAAATTCTTCCTAGAAATGCATGGAAGCTCATGTAGAGGAGGAGTAAGATTGAGAGGACCAAAATCATTACCCTAGGTGCCTTGAACTGCCATTATAGGATTCTAAAAAGGAGAGATAACAAATCTCAAAGGGGTAATTATAGGCAAAACTTTATCAACAATAGAAGTAGATACTTAATCTAGTAATGGGGATTTGGCTTTAGTAGGACGGAAGCTCTTGGTTCATTGGAGATGAGATGGTGAAGGAAATAGATCAAAATCACTTTGTTGTACTAGCACGAACATAGAATCAATGATACCTTCAACCCTTTCGCTTCATGTATACCTTGAATCTGCTAGATTGTAAAACAAAAATGGAAAAGAATTGACCTTGCTTTAGTTAAAGCTTGGGGCCTTAAATTTTGCATTCTTTCCCGATTAATGTGGAGGTGAATGGATAGGCTATAAATGGATAATGGGTATCCCCACCGGAGTCACCAAAAACTGTTGGTTGAATATTTTGTCTATCAGCGTACTAATAAACAAAATAGGTCTGATCAGCCAAAGTAGGAAGATTAGTCATCCAAATGTGTAAGTTTATCACATCAGAAGGAGACTACTCTCTCCTCTCATCAAGGGGAGGTTCCTTGTGGATATGCTTGCTATATATATATATATATATATATATATATATGTATGTATGTATATATAGAAAATAATACTCAAGGATAAGACAAGCCATCCATCTCTCTTTCTTTAGAGATGATGTGTACAAAAACAAAGGAAAAACTCAAGGGAATGATAGATAGCACTCCTCTTCTTTCAAAAGAACTATCTAGCCAGCCATAAGAATACTCCTAGAATTAGAAGTAAAATGTAACTGAGGGTATGGTAACCAGCAAATTGAGACACATCACAAAGTCTCCACCTGAAATGCTCAAGAGTAATATATGAAGGACAATGAAGGCACAAAGTATTTTCAAAGTCCTTTACATAGCAATGAAAATAAAACACACTGAAGGCAGCTATGGGGGCACAAAGTCTCTCCACAGTTGATTCTTCAAGACACCTTCCTCACTAATTTTACTAATCCTGATTGTTAAATTAATGGAACAAAAAATATATCAAGGAAAAAGACATAAGAATGGTTTCCTCAACAACAAATATATCACAGCACAAAGTCTAAAAAAGTCCCTTGCTTTCTTATTCCAGTAAAAAAAATATGATCAACAGACTGAGCACAAAGTCTCAATGATGCCTCTCAATTTGGGCAGAGTTTCATTTAGATTGTCAAAAAAGAGATAGATTTACAAAGAAAGAAAGTCCCTTATATAGCCACTTCAAGAAGGACTCAAGAATAGTAATACATCATGATGTGTTGGGAACTATTACGAAGATAGGATAGAACTTTGGGGCATTTTACCCATTTGATCTTCTCAATGTAGATGTAATTGAAAGATTGCAACTTTCAATGTCCACCTGGTGTTATGATCTTGTCTTCATCATTCCTCCTTTTCTAGTTAATTGAATCGAGTCCTAGATTCATTCATTGTTCTATCTTTCCTCACTTTTTATTGGTTTTGATCTTGAATTCTAGGAATGCATTCAAGTTTATAAATCTAAAGGATCAACAACTATCTCATGGGCTTTAAAATTAATGTTTACATGCCCGTCAATTTGCTCTCAACGGCTAGTTCACTGTCTTGAATTTGATGTCTTAAGGTGCATCACCCCTTGGTCCTCTTTTAGCTTTTAGCTTTGCCCTTTTGGGTCTTAATAAATGATCCTTGAATGGGTCAAAAAGATCCCTTTACTTTGGCCACAGAGAGTCCCCCGCAAGGGCACCTGCACTTCTGGGTCCTTTGGCAGCCCTTTGCCTTGCCAGTTGTCACAGACAAATCCCTGGGATTTCTATTTGAGTCTCGTACAAACTATCCTTCAGGAGAATTCTCGGGTGTTTTCTTCCATGGGTAATTTCCATGGACATTTGTCCCATGGAAAATTCTCATGGACAATTTGCCTGGGGAAAATTCCCATGGACAAAAGTCCCCTGAAATTTGTTCCATGAAGTCTTTGACTGGTCTTCAGATTTCTTGCACCCACAGACACTTAGAATTCTTTCAAAAATTTTATCCAAAGGAATTCCTTCAGACAAAAGTCCAAATGAATTAAGTGTTAGCCAATTTTTATATGCCTTAAACAAATCCGTAAGAATTACCTTTTGGCTTCCTTGAAAAATGACCCTTCTGAAGGGTGCTTTTATTGATTAAGTGTCCTCCACAAGGGCACTTGTCCTTCAATAAGTTTCCTTCTACATTGAACTACCCCTTTGAACTTTGGTGATGAATCATTTTGTTAAACCAAGATGTTGAACCAATCGGTTGAACTAAAAATGGTTCAAGTCAATGGTTCAATTGGATGAAACAAGATGATGAATTAAGCATTGAACCAAATATTATGAACTTGCCTTTGAACCAATAGTTGAACCATTTCATTGAACCAATCAATTGAAGCACGGCTTTAAACCAAGTTTTGGTTCAAGCCAATGGTTCAAACCGATGGTTCAATTGAATGAACCGACTGAGTGAATGAACCTGCTATTGAACCTGTTCATTGAACCAAGACGTTGAACCAAGTTTTCATTCAACTATTCAAACAAAGCTTTGAAAAATGTCTTTAAACCTTCTATTCAACCTGTAGATGTTGAACCAAAGGATGAAATAAAAAAATGAACCAACTAAGTGAACTATTTAGTTAAACCAAAAGAAACTGAATGAAATAAAGCGTTAAATTGCTTGGTTGAACTAAGCTATTAAATTGTTCCTTTGGTTGAACACACTATTGAACCTTGAACCCATTGACCTTTGAACCAAAGTGGTTCAATGGTTCAATGATTCAATGGTTCAAGCCGCCTTGATTTGGCCAAGTGTCTTGAAGATGATGAACCAATTGAATCAATTGAACTTTAAACCTTGATGAAGCACTTAACTCTTTCCAAAGATGTTGAACTTGTTGAACCTTGAACCCGTTGAACCTTTGAACCAAAGAGGTTCAACGGTTTAGTGGTTTAAGTCTCTTTTTTGCACTCAAATGCTTGTTGATGGAGATTTTCTATTGAACTGAGGCTCTAAACTAATCTTGGAAAATGACCAAGTATTGAAAACCAATTGTTTTGACTGAAACCACCTACAGGAGCCTTTGAACCTATATAAATGAACCTGCTTGTAAAAAAGTCCGTAGAAATCAACATTTAAAACCCATTGAACTTGACCTGTAGAGTCCGTAGATTTTATGAGAAGCTTGGAAAATGAGGAATTTGAATGTCTACAATAAATTTTGGAAATGGAAGAGACAATTTTGGTCTATAAAACCAAAATAGTTCAAGTGTTGTCCCAAAAATGACTTCTACTTTTGGGGGACAACAAAATTAACACTAATTAAGATAAATTTAATGGATTAAAAAATGCTAAAAATTGACTTGTGAGAAGTTGAATGAAATAAAATATATAATTAGACAAAGTGCAATAGATTAAAATAAGGTTAACTATAAAATTAAATACCAAACTTAGTTATAGATTTGATATTTTCATAGTCCATAAGATATATATATATACATTTTGTGGATAAACTGTGTATTTATTTTTTATCGACAGTTTGAATAACTCCTTTTGGTTTATCCTAAGGGAAAAAAAAATTCCCAAGAATGGGTCATAGGCAATGATTCAAAACATCAATCTAAAAGTGTTACATTGTTTATCCAGAGAGTAATATTGAGAACAAAATTATTTGTTTTTGTCCTAGATATGATAATTTAGACTAACTGACAACTAAAATAAAAAATAGGAATAGACTCTATAAGTGTCTAGAAGAAGGAATTCAAATTAAAGAAGGAAAAATTGGCCAACTCAAGATAAGATCAAGTTTTACTATTATCCCAAACCAGGTGATCCCATCATCCACTATAGATTAGAAATGTAGATCATGACCTGTATGCATAACCTGAATTAAGTCTGTAAGTATATATTTGACTTAAGTGTGTACAAGGTCTAAAAATATATTATCCAAGATTAACACTAAAATAGTGCATGAAATTATTTAAAAAATGCAAATATAAAAAGGTGGAGTGTTTAATATCTTACCGCAATTACACCCAAAATTACTTAATACTTCCTATGTATAAAATACTCCAAAGAGGGAATTCAATCCCATATAGTTATCCCACTTAGAGTGTTTTTTTATATTGTGCTCCATTGACTATATGAATTCATTTAGGGATGAATTGAATAATTTATCATTTTTTTATTTATATTAGCTAAAATATGAGTTTTACTCATTTTGGGACTACTTCAAATGATTAGAATCAAAACTAGGAAGAATAGGAAAACTTTGCTTAATGTGAAGTAGTTTAATTATTCATATATAACAAGTTCTTAAAATGATTAATTTGAGCACACCTTTAGAGTGATTGAAAATGGTAAAAACTAACTTTGCATGAATCAAATGTACATACCAAACTATAAGATAAGGGATACATTTGAAAAAATTTAGTGTTAGAGGAGAAAAGGACATGATCAACCCATATCTACAAATCCTACTATCAATGTTGTTTATATTGGTCAATTTTGTCCTAAAGGAAAACCTATGAAATTTAGGACTTGGAATGGTCATATAGATTCTTAAGGGTGTTTTTAACAATCAAAAGTTGGTTGCAAAACGGGCGGTACAAAAACACTTCTATAATCAACATATATAAATTTTGAAAATAGAATAGGTAAATTTAAAGGCTTAGGATAGAGTGAGGTGTAAAAATATGTACTAATTAAATAAAAAATATGCTTAAAGTGAAATAGGTCCAAAACTGATGTAATAAAGATTTCACAACTATATTTTGGTGTCTAAAGTTTCTTCCCCTTAAGTATAAAAATTATTTTGATATATCAAATGAAATATATAACTTAGTGTGTAATACACATTGTTTATTAGATTTGGTATTCCAATCATTCAAGGCACTATAGCTTAGTAAACCTTGTAAAACACATGAAGCACTTTGTTCATTTAAAAGTTTTTTTAAATTGAAACTTGAAAATGTTTTTACTTTGACATGTTTTAATTTAAAGGAGATCAAATAAGGAATAAAATTATAGGTGTGAAACCTATTTCTTATTGCCATCATCTTTCTTGGAGATGATGCTTCCTTGAAGCACTAGATAATTGGTGCTTCCCATTAATCACTTGGAGAAGTTGGTTCTTTATCTAAATCAAAGGATAATTTGAGGGTGTTCAATCCCCAATTTGAATTTTCACTTTGTAAAAGAAAAAACACCCATTGATGGATCCATAAACCTAAATTTAACTTAGTCTTGATTACCCCATGACATGAAACATGTTATAATCTAAAAAGATAATACTACAAGGAACCAAACCCTAGGCATTATTAACTAAATAAATAAACCACTATAAATGGCTTATATATATTCAATTTTAACTTTTTTATTGAGTTCACAATCAAAATAGAATGTAGAACATCCATGCTTCTACCATGCCTGTAACTAAAAAATGTAATTGAAAAGTTTACAAGTAACATAGTTTGCACGAACCTATATCATTCCCCATTGCTAAATGTATAATGTATGTCTATATTTAGATTCAAATTGTAAATATTGATTGAAACTTGTATGTGAAATTGTATCATGTACTCAAAATTATGTGAATGTTTACTTTGTTGTTAGAATGTGAGTGTAGATTCATGGCATATACCCTAATAATATATGTTAATAACTTAATCTTAACCATTTTTAAACCTTTAAAATTATATATTGTATCAAAAATAATTTTTAATTTTTAGAATAATTACCTCATGTATGAAAATACCACTGAAATATATACATTTTGATGTTAAGTAATTGATCCCTACAGTCACTCATATTAAAATAAAAGTTAACTTCAACATGCACAATAAGATATAATCATTGTATGATGTAGCATAGGTTAAAAGTATGTTAACATAGTAATATTTTCATCATATGAATTATGTATGTAACATATGATTCAAGGCCTATAGAAATTTGTTAATTAGGCTCATAGTAATATAATTAGTATTGTAGACACTAGAAAAGTTCACACTTACAATTTTCGATGGATAAATTCCATGAGACCCCCCTAAAGATGCCCTAAACATTTTTAACCCTTAAAAACCCCATCTTAACCCAACCAAATTAATATTCTCCTAGTCACATAATATTATTCATAATCACTATTTGAAAGTGCTATTCAAAATTACTATTCACTTTGGGATCCACTATCACTATTCATGATGAAATGGCATATGACATGACAAGTGACACGGAATGTGACATGGAAAGTGACATGGCATGTGACATGGGAAGTGACATGGAAGGTGCTATGGAAAGTGACATCTCTTAGAAGAGACATGGATTGATGTGGAATATCATACCCCATTTGGGACCATTTTTCAAGGTACTTAATGACCTCATTTAAGCATCACAAGGGCCTTCCCTTGAAATTTGATGAATTAATCCTTAAGGGGCCATAATTAAAAATTTATGTTTTCTTCACACAAGAAATTAGCCTTAGAAATGAGATATCTACCTCTTCAGTTCTTTGGGAAAGACAAAGGGCACCTGTTTTTGACTTCTTAACCCAAATGGGAGACTCACCAACCCAAATAGGAACCCCCACCAACCTCATCTTTGACTATTCATGAACCACATGGAAAATGGAAAAAAAAATTGTGTTCCACCTCTTTAAATCCTTGTATGAAGATAATAAAGGGTGGTGAAAAGTCTTTAAGCCTAATTCAAACCCATGTGCATGATTCCCATTCAAAATTGGAATTATGTGCAAGGTGGGAGACTCACCAACACAAATGGGAATCCCCACCAACCCCATATCTGACTCATTAATTCACTAGATGATAAATGGTTCCATATTTCACTATTTCCTTCTTTTGGTATGTTTCTTAACATCAAATGATATAAATACCCCCCATCTCCTTCACCCAGGATTAAGTTGTAAGTTAGTAATTGGTCATTAAGATCTTGTTCCAAGTCTTTAGAGGAGGTTATGATTTTTTAAGTCATCCAAATCTTGGATTAAAATATCATGAAGCAATGAAACTCTACCAAAATCATCAAATATCGTCAACAAGCGAATCTTCATCAACAAACATCTTCAAGCATTGAGGTAATCTTGTTGTTAGTTATCTTAATTTCTTTATTCCTTTCCCTTTGACCTTCTTATTTCACTTGCTTATTTCATCTCCCTATTTTAATTTTATCCTATTAACCATATCCCTTTACCCTCTTGATCACCCTCTACCCCTTTTCCTTCTTGGCCTCATTTTGACCAGTTGCCCCTTTGCCTTCTTGGCCTCATTTTGACCATTTCCCCCTTTGTCTTCTTGGCCCTCTTTTTGATCATTTATCCATATATTTTTTTTAAACATTTAATTTCATAATTACAATAATTTCCCAACCCTAACCAAATCATTATTTTTAACTTTATCAAACCAATCCAAACCAAAAACCACAACTTTGTTTTAGTCAATTTTCAGCATTAGCATTATTTAAACTAGTTGCTTTATTTTATCCATATAAGTAAAGAATTTAGTTTTATTAATTAATTTTTTTTATTAGTTTTGGTTTGATGTCATTTTTTGTAAATAATTTCATTTTAATTTACCAACTTAATTTTTTAAATAAGGTAGATTGACAGCCTCCTAGAAATCTTTCACTTCTAGGATATAGCTCACGCTAGGCAATCCACCCAACTACTTGTCTAACCAACAAGTTTGTGGTAGTGATTTATAATTTTAGGTCATTATTACCTAGAAAAATATTTCTCACAAAGTCTAGATCCAGTATGCATGCATTTAATAGGTATTCTTTTAGACACCCTTCTTAACTAGTTTCTTCTTTTCATGCTTAGAAAAAACCAAAAATTAGATAGAAACATTTTGGCACACCTAGTGGGACCCTTCAGTTTTATTGGGTTCATATATGTTTTAGGAAATTTATAATTACATTAGTGAAATTCATTTATTTTAATTTTAGGAAAATTAATCTTTCCTTCTTTCTTAATAAAAACACAAGTTTTAATTGCATTTTTATTTTAGAAAAGTTAAATTCTATTTCCATTGCATTTTTAAAAATAAATAATCATAGGATTAGGAATTTAATCTAGATTGAATTTAGATATTTTATATGAATTTAAATAAATCTAAAATTTTATTTTGGCTTTAAAATAAACTTTTCTCCATTGTTTTTTTTCTTGTTTCTAATTCACCTAGATTAATTAAGTAAAGCAAATTAACCATAGTTTACAAATGATACACAATAAAACAACTTTCAGAAAAAAAAATAAAAAACACAAAAATTAGTTGAGAAAAGGCCCAACTAGGATTTCATCACCTATCAAATAACCTTACCCTTTCCTGGTTACCATACTTGGATTTAATCACCAAGAGGATAACTAACTTAGCTCTCTGGTTCAGTATAAACTCTGGTAATTATTATATATTGGCTAAGTACTTATACTAGCTATGGGATTGTGAAGTGAGGAGAGAAATATCCAAGCACCAAGCCACATAATTCGTCTAATACAAACTTATTCTTGAGAACCTAAACATAAACCTGAAACCAAAAATAGACTACCTTGTTTAGAACTTATTCAAGCCAATTTCCTCTTCATGATTTTCTAAGAGATAAGCCAAAAGATAGATCTAAAATAATCCTATGATTTAATGCACTCTTAGTTAATTCATTGTTTTCCTTGAGTCTTTTTTTATTTATCTTTATTTGAGGTGTGAGAATGTATCATCATTTTCTTACCTTCTCATATGGTTCTCACTCACTAATAGCAAAAGGATCTCGTGGAATAAAACCCACCACCAAATCAACCATCAACAACTTTCACATCTTCATCCATGGAACACACTTTTTAACCCATAGTCTCCACTCACTCTTTGATAAGTCGTAATTGGGTAGTCTAAAGAGATGTAAATTGTGTTGCTTTCCTAAATAATAGCCATGCAACCTTACAACACTACCTAAGAATCACATCTTACCAAATCTTGGTTTTGACCCCTCCTATAGATTTACCTTATGGCATATCTCTCCATCTCATGGGGAATACCTCCAATACCATGGGAACTACTCAACCTATAGTTTCCTAAACATTATCATCAACTAACAACTTCCTCAAAACTAACCCACCAACCCAAACTACCACTACCCTTATACCTCTTACTAATCACTTCCCCACAATAGGAGTGTCTACCTCTAACTCTACCCATATTCCTTTAGTTACCTCTAATCTATCAAATATTACTCCACTTTCAATCATTGAGGTATCCATACCCTCCATGTTACCACTAATTAGCACAATGGTCACTACCCTTCCATCAGCCAGTAACCCAACTACCACTCCTATCTAACAAGAAACCTTTGGTTATCTCCATAACCCATAAGGACATATGCCCTCTACCCAACCATCCACCTCTCTACCCAACCAATAACATCCACATACCAATATATATCTTCCACCCAACCTCTAAGGGCCACATACCAATATGTAGAGTCATCTCAACCATCCACTAGTTATTCACACATTGCCTAGCCTCAATAAAACATACCATATAACTCTAAATCCCAACAACCTCAAGTAGATTTCATGAATTTTATCATGGTTTATATGACTACCCTTGAGTCATCCATCTTTGAATCCCATAATATCTTATCTTATTATCAAATTTGCAATGATCCTATTCACCCTTTGGTCCCCATCAGACCTTACCTAGCCCAATGGGAACTTCCAAAATTTACCAATTTTAACAGTAAGGAAGACCCTCAACAACATTTAACAGTATTTAGGCATTCATGATACATGATTTCCCTTGATGATGATCTTATCCTTCATACCTTTTCTATGTCATTATCTAGACTAACATTGGATTGGTATAGCACCATACCCAAACATTCAATCCTCTCTTTCACCCAACTAGCCCAAAAAAATTTAGATCACTTTTTGATCAATATATCCTAGAAAGTTTCTATTATCGATTTCTACTCTATTCAATAATTCAAAGATGAATCTATCACCAGTTTTATGTCTCATTAGAGGGGACTAATCAGCCAAATTTTCTTTCAATTGCCTCAACTTGAGCTTATAGAGCTCTTTGCCTAGGCATGTGCAAAACATATTTCATCCGCATTATGTTTCCAAATATTTTGAACCATTGATGAAGATTTTACCATGGATCAAAAACTATAAAATAGAGCCATTGATGATGGAAGGTTGAAATCAAAAATCAAGAACCCAACTTACAAACCCAATTAGCCCTTTTATTCCAAACCAAATAACTAAACCAATCCCAACACTGAAAACAAAGCAACCGCCAATGCCATTGTCCTCAAAGCCACACAACCACCATCGACAAACCAATAGAATGCAAGAAACCAAACCTCTGACTCATCTAATTATTCAAATTGAAACCAAAGGACCAAAATTAGAATAATCATAAGCAATAAACTCAAATTGGCAATCCCTATCCTTCTATCTTATAAAAGTTACTAAAAGCCAATATCATCCAACTTCTACCAATTAAACCACCCTAATAGTTTGATGCTTCTCACCCCATACTAGGTTGGTATAATGAGAATGACCATTGTGCCTTTCACCAAGTCATAATACATGACATCAATAGGTGAAACACCTTCAAATACCTTGTCTAATCCCTCATTGACAATGGGGTGTTTATGTTGGATAATCCCAATACACCACACAAAGCCTTTGACATATTTGGCAAGTCTTTCCCTAATCATGTTTCTTCTATGCCTTACCATGATAATAATCTAGACCCATCTCATGAGGCATATACTATTAATGTGGTTACTGATGAACCCTTTTTAAGGAAAACATTACCTCAACTGCTTCTTTCCCCATCCCCCTAATGGAAGGAAATAAACTACCTTATATTTCATTAGGGACCCAAATAAAGGAAACCACCATACCCACACCTCTATTAGAGGATACCACACCTACCTCCCCTCTTATAAAAACATCCACTCCATATTTTAAATTTATCTCACAAGAGAAGATAACTCCAATCATAAAACATCTAATTTTGGAACCTTATGTTATAGGTAAATACAAATGTAAGGGAACCAAATTAGAACTTGTAACCCCTTCTTTGGCAGACCATCCTATCCCTTCTAAACCAACTAAAATCTCTACCCAAACAACCAAAGCCTCCTCTAAATTAATTGACCCTCAAAAACCTAAACCCACAAAGACAACTAAAGTGACCAAATCCCCTCCAAAACCAACAAATAAAACTACCAAAGAAGTAAAACCAATAAAAGGCCCCAAACCCCAAATTTTATCTCCCTTAACCTTACCCTCCATTTTGAGCCCTCATCCCTCTACCTTGAACATGAAGTCCATAATTTTTACCAAAACCCCACCACCTTTTTTTTTATACCTTCATACTTACTTTCTAAGATATATTTTATCATTATATCAACAATTCCTAAGTTACCTACCTTTCCCTCTTCTACCTCTAGCTCATCAACCATCTTTCCTAAACCAAAACCATTAACCAAGCATACCAATTTACCCAATAAACCTACCATCAAACTTGAATCCACACAACCTTCTACTTTAATACACAAAACAAAAACCACTAAACTTCTACCACCTTTAGTCTAACTTACATAACCATTATCCAGTAGTTATTGTAAACTTGTTCATTGAGCTTACCACCTATCAAACACTTTGACCCTTCATGTACCAAATCATCTTGGTTCAATGATAATTTGATATGTGCATACCATAAGGCACAAAGGCATGACACAAAAAGTTGTAAAGCTCTCCAAACTCTTATTCATAACCTATACGAAGATGATTATCTATTATTAGACAAACCTCCTTGATCCCCATTACCAATCCAACCACCAACTCAACCCATCCAATAAGCAATCTCATCCAAAAGTAAAGAGGAGGAACCAAAGCAACTGTCCAATCTATAAATCCCATTTATCACATGGTTACCTAAGTTTAGGCCTAACAGAAGGATAAGTCATCCATTCTTTGGACTTACCCTACCCCAAACTCCCAAGAAAACAATACCTAACCATCTCTATCTTCAAACAAACCCAAGGTGTCTATCTTATTTCCCTCCCCATATAACCTTCCATACCATAACCCATATGCAATATCTATTTAGAAAGCTATCCTCAAGCAACTTCACCAAACTCTGATAAAAATGATATTATATGACTTAGTCTCTACCTCTCCCCATTACTACCAAGGACTCATAGAAGCCTTGAAATCCATAGAGGTCCAACCCAATGACCCTCAACCTCTCACCACCTTTGTTGGAGCCCTTCAAACTTTCAACCTTGTCACATTCAAAGATTTAGAAATACCTTATATTCATTTAGAGGATCTTGATCTCCTATTCTTCATTACAACATACATTAATCAAACCCACATCAAAAGGGGGATAATTGATGTAGGATCTAGCATCAATATTATCTCCTCTCATGCCTATAGCCAATTGTAATTACCCACAAACATCCTTTTTGAAAGCATAGTGGTCTTTCATTATTTTAATGATACCATGGCTACTACCTTAGGCATAGTTATCCTCCATATGTGTGTAGGGCCACATACCATTCCTAAAAAAATTTATGTTATGGAAGGATAATTCCAATACAATGTTTTTCTCTAGCACATTGGATTCATGCCATGAATTGTGTCCCTTCCACCTTGCATCAATGTGTCAAATTTGAGCATGAAGGGAAAGTTGTGATTATCTAAGATGACCCTAGTCCTTTCACATCGTGAAATATGACATATTGGCCTAATGACATCCTCCTTCCTCCTTCATCCACCTCAAAACCATCTAATAATGACACAGCCCCACCAACCACAATTTATGACACTTCCACACCAAACGTTGATGAAGGTTCCACTACCTCATCTATCTCTTCTTCCTAGATTCTTGTAGAGAACCCTGTGACAACCATGTTTCTATGTCTTTCCCTTGGGGAATATAGAATCTTAGCCTTGCATGAATTGTTTACTCCCCAATAATATTTGAATCTTAGGCATCACTCTTATTATGAGCCTAACATTGGAACCATCATCCCCTTCAGGCTCCCTAACCATCAAAAAAAATTATTTATTGGAGATTTGATCAACCACTTCTAACCCCTAGCACTACTTCATCCATATGACCATTTACATTTAACTTTTATTAACTTGTCAAACCAAAGTTTGCTAAGTTGTATCTTAATAGATTTTTTTGGAAAGGATTTGGTCTTGATCACTATAAATAAGGGCCTCATGAGTTACCCCATATCAAAACTTTGCATGTGTCATTTGGCCTTAGGTATGAACCACCTGAAGAACCCAACAAGTCACCCAAACCCATTACCACCATGTGGAAAATATCCCATCCTCACCAACCCAACCACTTTCCCCACTTAAGGATCCTGACATCATCCCTCCTAAAAAATTTTCCTTCTAGTTAATACCATTATTTTTAAACCACTCATATGCAAAAAGGGTGGCCAAATCAAAGTCCTTCCACTTGTGCACCTTGAAATGGTAGAAAATGATTCTTTTACCATCAAAACCATCTAACATCAAGATGATGTTTTTATTCTTACCTACCTTGATGCATGGGATTATTCTATACATAAATCTCTTCCTCTTAAATCCTCAACCATGTCTAATGAATCTACCATGGATATCAACTTGGGCACCTTGGACAACCACCACATTATCAAATTAGGCCAATCACTGAATATTGAGGAACTTATAGACTTATAATATTTCCTCTAAGACCTTAGCATAGCATTCACTTGGTATTATAGTGATATGCCTAGGATTGACTCCACCATTGCTACCCATAACATAGTCACTCATCGTGATGCCAATCCTATTAAATAAAAACTTTGATTCATTCATCTTTGCATAGCCCTTCTAATAAAATAAGAGATTCAATGTCTTCTCTCTATAAACTTCATTCAACCCATTGACTACCCCCAAAGGGTCTTAAATATTTTACCTATCACCAAAGTCACTAGGGGTCTCCACATTTATGTGGACTTTTATGACCTTAACCTTGCCTACCCCAAGGATGACTTTCCTCTACCTAGCATTGACCAGCTTGTTGATCTCACAGTCGGCCACAAGATGTTATCTCTCATGGATTGGTTTTTAGGTTATAATTAGATCTTTATTTCTCCTAAATATCAATGTAAAACCACCTTTACCACCCCTCTGGGGACATTTTTCTATAAAGTCATACCTTTCAGGTTAAAGAACGTTGATGCAACTTACCACCATGCCATGACTTATATCTTCCATGATATCATTCATAAGATTGTAGAAGACTATATGGATGACCTTCTTAGGAAATCTAAACTCTGAATAGATTACTTGACTATTCTTACAATCATATTTGAATGCCTCATCTGTTATCATGTTCATCTTAATCCTAAGAAATGCATTTTTAGAGTCCTTTCAGGAAAGCTTCTTGTCTTTATCATCTCTCTTCATGGAATCAAAGTAGATCATGCTAAAATTAGAGTGATTTTGGACATGCCTCCTCTACCCAACCTTAAGTAGCTTTGTATCCTATAGGGAAAAATTTAATCCATTCATCATTTCATTTCCCAACTTTCAGACTAGTTCCAACCTTTTCATCACCTTTTAAAGAAGGATGTATCTTGCAAATAGAATGGTGATTGTCAAAAGTCCTTTGATTCTCTAAAATAATACCTTTTGTCACCACTTATCCTCACCCATCCTAAGGATGACCACCCCTTTTACCTATATATCTCTGTGACTAACCATTCCCTAGGGGAAATGTTGGCTCATCGAGATGAACAACACAAACATCAAGCCGTATACTACATTAACTACATGCTTTTATAATATGAGACTCAGTATACACATATTGAGAAACTCTGCTTAACATTGACCTTCGTGGCCACCAAGATCTTCCACTAACTTCTTAACCACAAAACATATGCCATCACTAATACTAACCCACTCAAGTACATGAACTCTAAACCATACCAAAATTAGGGTATGGCTAAGTGGCTTATGCTCCTAGTTAAATTTGATAACTCCTGAACCAAATAGGTTGAACCTTGTCCCCAGTTAGTGTGAGTGCACAACTATTTTATTAAATTCAAAAAATCAAGTACATAAGGGTGCCTTTAATCCGTTAACCCTTTTACAATGCAAACATGGATTTATATAGTTTTTACCAATGATCAATAAAAACAAGTAATCATATAACCAACTAAATACAGGAAAATAACCTGTAAGGTAGTTCTAATTAATAAATATAAAATATGAAAACTACCTAAAAATTAAACTAAGTTTATTTTATGGGGGTGTCTTTACTAAAATATGCATGCCCCATTTACAATAATTATTTATTACCTACCAAAAATCTAACCTAATGTTAAGACTTTGTAACAAGTCCTAACAAACCCCCCTATGATCCAAAGTTGGGTCTTTGGACACATACCAAGAATTTTTTTGAATTTTTCAAATTTGATTATGTCAAGGGGTTTTGTGAAGATATCAACTATTTGATTAGCAGTTGGGTAATATATTGGATCAAGAGTTTTCTTTGCCACCAACACTCATAGATAATGGTATTTGACATGCATATGTTTTGTTTTGGCATGAAAGACTAGATTCTTAGACATCTTGATTACACTTTGATTATCAATGTATAACTATGTAGGAGCAATCTGAGAAACCTGAATATCTTCAAGAATATGATGAAGGTAAACAATTTCTATGGAAGCATCCCATGCTACAATATACTCTAATTATACTGATGAATTTGCCACTATATCCTGCTTCTTACAAAACCAAGCAATGACAGCTGAACCCATATGCATAGTGTATCATGTGGTTGACACTGTCATCAACATATCCACCAAAATCTGCATCATAATATCCAACAAGTTTAAAGTTCTTGTTGCGGCGGTATTCAAGGCTATAAGTTTTTATTCCCTAAAGGTAACGAAGTACTCATTTTGATGCATGCCAATGAATTTATCTAGGCTCATGCATAAACCTAGATAAAATTCCAATTGAAAATGAAATATCGGGCTTGGTAGTCATCAAGTATATCAAACCTCCCACCAATTGTCTATATGTGGTGCCATCAAAAAATGCACTACTATCATCCTTAGACAATTTCAAGTTACTTTCCATGGGAGTGAGGGTAGGTTTGCAATCACTCATGCCAAACCTCTCTAATAACTCAAAAATATACTTAGTTTGTGAAATGAAAATACTATGCTCTTTCTGAGTTACCTCTATGCCTAGATATTAGTGAAGAAGTCCAAGATCTGTCATCTCAAACCCATATTTTAATTCCTTCTTCACAGACTTGTTATAGTTTTCATCATTTCTTGTAATAAACAAGTCATCAACATAGAGAACAAGTATCACCATTTTCTTACCCTACACACAAAAATAGAGAGTATCATCAGATTCACTATGATGAAAACCAATGGATTTCAAGTATGAATCCATTTTATCATACCAAGCCCTAGGTGCCTGTTTGAACCCATACAAAGCTTTTGTCAATTTACACACTTTGTGTTCAGCACCCACCTATTCAAAACCCTGAGGTTGTTTCATATAGACTTCTTATAAATCACCATTTAAAAAGGCACTTTTAACATCCAATTGATGTAATTTCCAACCATTTTGTGCTGTTAAGGCAAGTACCATATGAATAGTGTGTTATTTGGTAGTTGGTACAAATGTTTCTTCATAGTAAATACCTTCTTATTGCGCATATCTTTTTACAACAAGTCATAGCTTATGTTTATCAATGGAGCCATCTGATTTATACTTAGTCCTATAAACCTATTTACATCTGATGGGTTTAACATGTGGAGGAGGATCAACTAAAACCCATGTATTATTGTTAAGTATGGAATCATACTCACATTTCATTGCCTGTTGCCAAACACGTTTAGTAGATGCCTCCTAAAAAGTGAATGGATCAGTGGAAGTAGTAAAAACCATAGCATAGTTCACCTATTTTCGAGATTTCCTGGGCCCTGTTAAACCAACTTCATCTATTGTCAAGTTAGAAAAATTACTTTGAGCCCATTTTGGATACTTGGTCAAATTATTCAAATCAGGGACTCGAGAATTCTCATTATGTGCATTATTCAAAGAGGGACTTAGAGAATTTTCAACAATTTCTATGTCATCAACCTGTGAACAATTTGAGTCTCATACCATAACTTTGAAGAGTTATCCCCATTATTCAAACCCTTATCTCTTTTTGTGTTTTTCCTCTCTAATCTATCAAGTTGAGAATCAATCTTTGTAGTGTTCATAGTCCCAAACTCATCAAATATTGCATCTCAACTAACTATGAATTTGCTTGAATCTTGTGCAAGCAAATGAAACCCCTTTTTATCTTTAGAATAGCCAAGAAAGATGCATTTTCAACTTTGTGGTTCTAACTTAGTTCTATGTTCAATAGGAACCAAAGCAAAACAAAAACTTTCAAGTGTTTAAATTTTGGTTTAAATCCATACCATGCCTCATATGAAGTTTTTCCCAAAAGTGCAACTATGGGGGACCTGTTTCTAAAATACACTGCAGTACCAATGGCTTTTGCCCAAACCTTATCATCAATCTATTTATAGTGCAACATGGCATGTGTTGTGCCCTCTAAAGTTCTATTCATTCGTTTAGATACTCCATTTTGTTGTGGAGTATAATCATTACTATATTGTCGATGAATTCCATGTTCTCGACAATAATCTAAAAATTCATTAGAGGTATACTCACCTCCATTATCTAAATGAAGAGTGGCCAAATGTGAACCTGTTTCTTTTTTGACTAAGTGTAACCAATCAACAAACTTAGCGAAAACTTCAAATTTGTTTTTCATAAATAATACCCAAGTCATCCTAGAAAAGTCATCAATAAACAAGACAAAGTATCTACACCCACCAATGGATGACTTTTTCATATCACATACATCACTATGAACTAACTATAAACATCTGTTAGCTCTCCAAGATGACTATTTAGGAAATTTTTCCTGATTTTGTTTGCCTAAAACACATGACTCATAAATATTACTATCTTTATGAAAAGTGGGCAACCCATTCACCATACCATATCTCTACAAATCCACTAAAGAGTGAATATTTAAATGTCCATAGTGGAGATGCCATAATCACTATGTAGACATAGTACCTGTACCTATTTCAATAACTGCCACAAGTTCTATATTGGGAGGAAGCACCTTACAATGCAATCTAACCAAGTTTCCATCTTCATATCCTATATACACTGTTTTATAATCATCCTTCACTAAATTTATGTAAATGATCCCATTTTCAATCATAATTTGATAACCTTTCTTTCGAATAGTTGCCAAAGAAAGTAAGTGTTTCTTCAATGTGGGAACATAGTAAACATCCTCCAAGTATTTTATAGACCCATTAGGAAGAAGAATCTGAATAGATCCAAGTCCTAGTGGTGTATGCATAGACTAATCTACTAAGGTAACTAGAGAGAGAGAAGATTCCTTGTAAGACCAAAATAAATCTCTCCTAAATGTCATGTGTTTGGTTGTTCCTGTGTCTAAAACCCATACATCTGTGAGCTCATCTCTAGCCTCATATTCAATATAATCAATGTGCCCCAAAGTAGTGGATGTAGATTCATGGGAAACATTACAAGACTCATCATAGTCATGATCAGCATACTGAGTAGAGTTAGACTTAGTCACTTTTTGTGGCCTTTGAATTTTATGAAAATGAATCCTACATTTTGAGGCAATGTGACCAAATTTTCCACATCTATGACACTGAATGTCTGATCTACCTTGACCTCTGCCCCTATATGAGTTGTGACCATGTCCTTGATCACTTATTTCATGTGAATGTGATTGATTAGATTGTTGATTATTTAAATGACCCCTAACTCTATTTTGATATCTGCCTCCTCTGTAACCTTGATCCCATCTATAAGTGTTTCCTCTATTATTTTGATGCCTAGATGAAGATGAACTAGGCTTTGACTCCAAAATATGGGCTTCTTCAGTTTTCTTGGATTTCTTGGGTAGAGAGAGGTCATGTTGGATGAAAAAATCAGCCAACTTATCAAAGGTGATCCCTGTGATCTTGTCAGAGACATGCAACATTTCAACAAAATTCCTATAGGACCCTGGTAGTTCTTTCAAAGTAGCAGTAACAATGAGGTCATCATCTAGTTTTCCAAAACTAGCCTTAGTGTACTCAGTAGTGATATTTTTCAACTTAGACATATATTCTCCCATATCCCAATCTTCATCTAATGACAAATTAAACAACTACATATGAATATCTATCTTCTTATACTTAGGTTTCTTATCATACAAATCTGACAATGTTTTCCATGCAGTGTAACTATGAGGAGAATTTTCAATTTGAACATAGGTATATGAGTACAACAAAATTTAATGAGAGCTAAGGCCTTATAATCATGCAAATTGGATATATCTAATTTATCCTGCTCTGTTGGCAATGTCGGATTTTCATCCTTAACAATATCACATAACTCACTAAAAACTAGTGAAGCCTCCATCAATCATTTCCAATCTGAATAATTGGAAATTGTTAATTTATCACCATCTGAAAGCAAATTTTGAATTTTTGGCATTTTGAAATGAAAATAAGTGTAGTATAGAAAAATGCGACAAAATACAAAAAGAGATGAAACAAATATCACACTCACTGCACAAGACACAGCTTCTATGGGGTTTTGCACTTAACCTCTACATAGAGCGCTAAAAAAACAAGTATTTTTGATGGGTTTTGCACTTCACCTCACCAAAAATCAATGATTACACCCTTATTTCACCAAATTACAACCTTATTCCACCAATTACACCCTTATCTCACCACAATAATGTAAAAGAAATATGATTGAATTCCCCCTTTTTCTATTTTTTTAAAATAACACAATACAATAAGTATGTGTTTTACAATATTCAGATTTATAAAGGGAATATTCCTTTTGAAAAAAATCATATTCCAAATCAAAAAGAACTTTCTTCGAAAAGAAGGGATTTGAACCCTTAACCTCTTCCTTTGCAAACTTCTTACAAAATAGGCTTTACCAATTGCTCTAAGAGCATTTTCAGAACATTACAGTCATATATTTATACTTATACCAGATTTTGTGTATGAGGGAAAAAAAATTACATGTGAATGTGAGTAAATAAATTCAAATTTTTCTCTTTTACAGCCTTCTCTTCCAAGCTTCCTCTTGTGGGACCCACTAATGAAAATTTTTTATATCAAAAAACATTAGAAACATCAAAAATAAATGTTCTCAGTATTATACTATGTTATTATTCCCTTGGATGCCATGACTGCTACTGGTGATTTTATTTTCACCTATTTTCTCTCTCACAAGCCATACAAATCCATATAAGCATGCTAAATTAGATTTTAACTAAGTTTTGGTAAATTTCAAGGTATTTTTTACAGGAAATGGAATCAAAATGAAGCCTAGGCATTGGAAGGCCATACAATAGGCCGTACAACTTAGATTTTTCTAGATTTTTCATTTAGAATGCAAAAATAGGGGTTTTAATGCCATTTGATCAAGATTTACAGATGTTTTGGATTTAAAAAGAGTTGAAATGAATGCAAATAACAATGGCAGCCATGAATGAAAAAATCAGAGGTTTTCAACAAGCAACAGGCCGCACAAATCTGATTTTTGCAAAAAATAATAAATTTAATAACATTTAAATGATAAAAAATTCATTTTTATGCCAGATGAGGAGGTTAAATATAGGAAAATGGAGTATGAATGATCAAAAAAGACCAGACTGTGGTATATGGAAAATATATAGGTTTAAATATAAATAATATTTGAAAAATTAAAATAATTTAATAATTTTTCAAAATATTTAAACCAATACTATATGGCATACCCTATTTCATGCCAAATGATATCACGTGGATTGATTTTTCACCTTGCTCCTTCCAATTTACCAAGCTCCCAAAATAACCATGCTCTGATACCACTAATAACTCCTAAACCAAATAGGTTGAACCTTGTCCCCGCTTAGTGTTAGTGTACAAGTATTTTATTAAATTCAAAAAATCAAGTACATAAGGGTGCCTTTACTCTGTTAACCCTTTTACAATATAAATATGGATTTATATAGTTTTAACCAATGATCAGTAAAAACAACTAATCATATAACCAACTAAATATGGGAAAACAACCCGTAAGGTAGTTCTAATTAATATATATATAATATGAAAAATACCTAAAAATTAAACTAATTTTATTTTATGGGGGTGTCTTTACTAAAAGATGCATGCCCCATTTACAGTAATTATTTATTATCTACCATAAATATAACCTAATGTTAAGACTTTGGAACAAGTCCTAACAAAATTCAACATTGAATTTATACAACAAAAGTCAATTAAAGGGTAGGTCATTAATGACCAATTGGTATAAGCTCCTTTAATAAATATCCAACCACCTCCTCTTGCCTTTCTAGATGAAGCTATCATGACTCTTTTTCATGAGGATGGTATAACCTACCAAATTACCATGTTCTTTGATGGTTTGAAGTGCCAACAAGGAGGGGGTGCTTGAGTTATCCTCATTCCTCTCAATGGAAAACCCCTTCCTCTCTCTTTCAAACTTGGCTTTCAATGTACCAATAATATGATTGAGTATGAATCCCTAGTGATGGATCTCCACACTGATCTAGCCTTGAGAATTAAGACAATCCATGTCTTTGGTGATTCCCAGCTCATGGTCAACTAGGTAAATGGATCTTATCAATGTAACAATGATGTATTTCAAAAGCATAAACTTTTAGTTGGCAAACTCTTAACATCATTCAAAAATTACCTAGTGCAATTTATTCCTTGATCTACCAACAAATTCATAGATATGATGGCTTGATTTTCTTCCCAAATCTCTTCTCAGCCTTCCAATTCCAAAATCCTTGTCACCATTCATCATTTTACCACTCTTTCCTATAACCAATCTGATATCCCTACCATTTGTATTATAGAGGAATCCTTACCTAACATTTGGTATGACCAAACTCTTAACTACCTTAACCTAGCCATCTTTCCTCCCAATGTCTCTAGGAATTCCCAAAGAGCATTTCTTTAGAGTACCTCTCATTACACCATCCTAGGGGGAATCCTTTAAAAATGTGGTTTTGATGGTCTTCTTCTTCATTGCTTACATAGCCATGAGGCTTCCCATGCCATCAAAGAAACACATGATGGTATCTATGGGGGACACTTTAGTGGCCTATTGGTCACTAAACGTATCCTTCACCTTCACTATTATTGGCCCACCCTCAACCAAGACTATTGTGATTATGTAAAAAAGTGTGTAAAATGTTAATAACATACTAATTTACATCATGTGCCAAATAATAGCCTCTAGGTATCTAAGGATATCTAGCCTTTCTCTTAATGGGGGCTTGATCTCATTAGGGAAATTAACCCCCATTATTCATAGCAGCATAGCTCCATCATCACAGCCACCAAATATTTCACCAAGTGGGTAGAATCTATCCCTCTAATCTTAACCAAAGTGGAGAATATTGTTGAATTTATCAACTATCATATCATCTACCACTTCGGTGTTCCTCATAAGATCACCATCAATAATGGTAAATCTTAAAAAAAAGTAGGTCTAAGGGATATGTGATGTATTTGACATCAATTTAATATTTTCATCACCTTACTATCAACAAGAAACTGGACAAGTAGAAGCCTCTAACAAAATCCTTAACAAAATGCTCACCAAAGCCATCAGTTCTTCAGGGGGATTGGCACTTGCACATCCCATTCACTTTATGGGCTTATTATACTAGCATTCAAACCTCGACGGTGCTACCCATTTCTCTTTAGTCTTCAAAATAAAGGTATCTTGCCTCTTGAAGTCCAAATCTCCTATCTTTATATATCTTTACAATAGCTTATTTCTAAGGAAGATTTTCATCAGCATTATTTAGCTCAACTTGAGTTACTGGACAAGCATCATTTATAAGCCCTCACCCATGTCCATATCTATCAAAATCATATCAAATGCACTTATAAAAATTAACTTAAATAATGGGAATTAAATATTGATGACCTTATCCTAAAATAAAACCAACACGTGACCAACATGGAAAAGAGTAAATGAGGCAAGTTTTCTTTCAATTGGCTTAGACCCTATATCATTACCCATAAGTGTAAATCAAGAGCTTATAGTTTGTCCTCTATCAAAGGCAAACCAAAAACTAAGCCCATCAATTCTTCTCACATGTGTCCATTTTTCTATTAAAGATGGATTAAGGTCACTTCTTTTGTCTAACTTAAGCTCATCCCTTGGTTACGAGATTTTAACCTTCACCCATCTTTCTCCTCTCCTTTTGAGGATCATTGATTACAACATAGAACCATGTGATTAACTATCATAGTCATATCCTAATCCTAAATTTGGGTACCATGGATCTACCCATAATATGGCTCTCATGGACACTTTTCATCTCTAACAAAATGGAATCCCATGGTCATTGTCTCTCAAAATCACACCCTTTCACATATCATTAACCTTATTGTGTTAAATTTTTTTCCTCATAAAGGTAAACCTCTAAACCTAATTATACTCATCCATGTCTAAACACATTACATCCAAACATAATTTGGATACCAAAATACTACTTGGGTCAATATCTTAAGCATTACAGACTATTCCCTCAAAGGATAGCTACCCAAAAACAAAATAAAAATTGTCTAATGTAAGGTAGACTTCTCCCTTGAAGGATAGCTATTAAGAAAATTAAACAAAGCCAATAATCTTAGACCACTCTCTTGAAGGATGTCTAAGTTAACTTTGTCAAAAGCAAAGCAATTTATTGGAAGCTCCTGCATCAATTAGCTTCCCATATACATCAATAAAAAAAAGACCCACTATCACAACAAATTCTAAAGCTAGAATTGGGACTCAAGCAGCATAATAAGCTAGATGCCACAATCAATTTTCACATATAGACTTCCCACAATGATCAGTCTGTATCTAACATATGACATGGGCTTGTCCATTACTATTCTTAGGTCACCGATAGAAGAGTGAAACTAATTCACATGAGGTTATCATACATATCACCCATTACCCTTCACACCACCTATCACCCATCTTCCCTTTAATGTATTTGTAAATCAAGGGATTTAGAGCTTACTTGACACCCTGTGATCAATAATTTTATTATCAGCTAATGACCATTCATGCACAATGTTTGAAGGGCTTATATTCATTAATCCAATCCCACATTAGGTTTATTTTTAGTCCTTGTCAAAAACAAAGCATCATGACATATTCTTATCTTATTGTGCTTGGTTGATGTTTTCATCATGCCTTTTACCATCTAGTGTTATAACAACAATAATCATTCTTTTTACATTAAGTGAAAATACAAAAAACCATATCACTCATAACCATAACCATAACATTCATAAGTATCCACATAACCTTAATCATGAAAACATTTGATCAGTGACATCCAACACATTTTTTACATGTTTAAAACAAACTATGTAATATTTGATTTAAGGTGCGAGGAGTTGTATGACACATACATAGTCATCATATTACACACCATTGTCTAAAGTACATACATACATTATTTTACTACCTAAACATTAGACCGATTATTTGATGACTCTAGATTTGTGTTTAGCCATAATTCTACTTGATTACTTCCTAAATGAACATTTGTAGAATTCCCTGTCTTATCAAATACTAAAGGGTATAATTTGTTATCTTTTCCCACATTAATCCCCATAGGATGAGAATCATATTCCACTCTAGTTATTTCACCTTGCTTACCTATCAAATCCATTACACCCCTCTACTCTAGTTTTTCTACTTGCATAGGTATCATCGATTGGTGCTTCATTACACATGCCCTTAGATAGTGAGGATTCCCTCTATATATAGGCTAATGGTAATTTCTCCAACCCTACATCTTGCATAGTGAAATTATTGCCTTCTTCACTATTTTGGAGGTAAGAATTCAAGATCAAGTTTAGGTCATGGATGCCTTTCCCCTTGTTGTTGATCTAATAATACTTCCATTATCACCATTACATGTTGAATTATCTAATATATTTGCACATTCACCATATTGATTATTTTAGGTCATGGGGGTTGTTGAATATCTCCACCATTATTCCCATTATTTACCATCTTCAACCTTGTTTAATTATCTACACTCTCTATAACCTGAAAAACCCAATAACTCAATAATAAACATTTGTCCTTATCATGATTATTTAAATAGAATATCTAACCATTCTTATTTGCCAACATGATTCTCCATTCCACCAACTAGAAAGGTCATATGATGTCATTAATTCTCTTAAACAGTCTTCCCACTTGAAACAATCATGTCTACTTACCTTTTCATATGGACACATCACCTTCGATCTGATTGGTCATCTTGATAAAATAGTATGCACCATCAAGATATCTTTTTGTTGTCCTTATTATCCAATCCACCTCTGATGTCTTTCCTTGCTTTGTCATCTTACAATCCTTGTAGGGTTGGTGGTCATTTTCATCATTGTTAGCTTTAGCCTAGTTGACATAAATTGCCTTCTAATCATGGGTTTCTATAATGATCATGCCTTCATAACTACCACTATTTCTAGTGGTGGTAACTCCAAAATACTTACTACTATAGAAAATCCTCCATCAGAGGTAGGCCACCATGAATTCATGACAAGACATTCACCTTCCTATCCCTTCTACCCTCCTTTTACTACCAGACCATTACCACAAGCTTTGAATGTCAGACCCTAACCATTGGTAGTGTTTTCTCAAACATGATAGTCTTTTCTTTTTTTCCAACTAAGAGTTCATCTATGGTAAGGTAAAGATCACCTTATCCAACTGTATAACCAATAGCCTAGACCACATAACTCCTTATTACCAAGACCTCTTCTAAGTACAACCTCAAGTCATTGGTTCTAAGGAACTGAGACAAATGATGCAGACATGGTCACTATTTGTCTAACCAACCCATGCAACTCTTAGGTCAGGCAAGGTCCATCCTTTGTCAGTCACCACACTACTAACTTCCTTCTTGTAGAATATACTTAGCCATAAAACAAATTATGTTTAGGTCATCACTTCACTACTACCCTTAAAACTTGGCTCATAGCGGTGATGAACCTTGGCCAAACCAACTATGCATATCTTGATAAAATCCCACCTTTTAAAACTTAGATCATAGTGATAGATGTTATCTCCAAGCTTCTACCCTATACAATTTTAGAAGGTGAAATCTCCTCATAAAGGTACCTTTTCTATTGATTATCTATATTGAAGGTCATTTGTGGTGCTTAGCATTATGTTCCCTTCTTATTTATCCTACCTCACCCATCTGTGTCTCTCATCCTACTAAATGTGGGATTATTATGGTAATTATTCCCAAATCTATGCCATGCACATTCACTGTCACCTTCACCAAAACCCAAAACCACTCTTTTATAACTCTTTCTCCATCTACCCAAACCAACCCATGTGGTCCATCAAATTGGGTCATCTAATTTGAACACCACTCACCCAACCCTTGTTGAACTACATTGGCTTGATGTCTATGGACTATGTAGGCACTACTTCACTTCTAAGGGAAGCTCATCCACTAACCACTAATTCCCACCCCCTTTTTCTTCTCAATCATTTCCATCACTAATATTACCATCTTGCTTAGGGCATCTTGCATCAAGGAATATTTCAATTCTTTATTAAGCATCCTTATGTTTTAAAACCATCTAATGTTTCTTCTTAGTATTTCCCTAAATACTAGGAGAAATACATTGGCCTAAGGTATTTTTGGACTATGTAGGTAGTGCTCAGTTATTGAGGTTAGCTTGACCACATACTTTAATTTGTTTTCCCTCCTAAAATATCTTCCTCCACTTCTCTACCTATCCTCTCACCACCTCCCTCCCTTTAGCTTGTCAATCTATTTTAATCACTTTTTTATCCTATCAATCTCTTTTAATGTAAGGGTTGACAACCTTCCTCATTCACCCCTCTTATCTCCCATAAATCTACCATGGACTCTACCTCACTACTCTCCTCATCACCTTTCCTTGTGTATACTTCGTAGCTCACTCCCTCACCCACTTTTCATGTTTTTGGTCCCTCTCTCCACTTATTACCAACTTTGTCCTTTATCCCCTTCAACTTATTTCACCATCCTCATCATCTCCCCTCACCCTTAGTTATTTATCATACCCTCTTTATCACTCTCTTTTCCTCACCAATTCCACATAATACTATGGATCTTGTAATATTTTTCTTTGTTTTGTTGTTTCACATTTGCTTCATGTGTACCATCACTCTCTATCATTTTACCACTCTTCCCACCATAACCATTTTCCATTCTTCTTGTTTGCTTTTTTTCCTCCACAACTAGTTTCTACCTATGTATTTATCCATTGAGAAGCCTTCCATAATTACCTCTTTTCTTCTTCTCAGTTCTTAAATTTTTCCTTTTACATTCCACTTTGCCTTTATCCATCTCGATACTCACTTGTCTTTTGCATCTATATGAGTATCCATGGTTTTTATCCTTGTTTCAATTCTTCCTTTTTCTTCTTATCATCCGTAATCTTCATCCCTTATTCTCATCTCATGCCCTTTCATTGTGTTCCCATATTTTTGTTAGGATGTGGAGCTAAAAGCTTCAACTGGTGCAAACATGGAGGAGGTTGCTGAGTTCCAGGAAGACCGGCATCGGCAGGGTGCAGTATAGAAGGCAACCGATGTCGGCAGGTGTGAGCTGAAGACAACTAGCATCGGCAGGAGGTTGGCCAACATCGATCACCTCCAGGTAGACAGGGACTGACGTCAGTCACCTGTGGCAATTCTAGAACTATTTGTTACACGGACAGTTAGTTCGTTGAACCGAGAGTTTGCATGTAAAGGCTATTTTTGAGTCTTGAGTTTCATGTCTAATTATTGTCATTAAGATAGTCTAATTATTGTAAGTATGAGATCTATATAATAGACTCATAGGATATCTAGTAAATGGGTGCTAGAGAGTAAGAGAGCATAAATAAGCTCCTTCTGAGAGAAGAGAGCAATGGTGTGTTCCTCCTAGTTACCAAAAGGGGTGCTGAGAGTGTATGATCAGAGAGAGTTGCAGGTTGTGCAAGTTCTTGGAGAAGATCCACTAGGGTACTGGTTGAAGAATCATAAGGACTTGGTGAGGCAAGGATAAGGGTTCTTTAGGGGTGTAGAGACATCTACATGGTGAGTAGGGTCTGGTGATTTGCAGGTGGCAGTCGAGAGTAGGAGATCTACTTGGAGTACGGATGTGTACTTGGTGTACTGGCAGAGTGTTACTAGCTGGTGGAGGTGAACAACAACTCAGTATTTGAGTTGGTTGTTGGGACTATGAGGGAGAGGTGGAAGAAGTCCTTGAGGTGTGGCAAGCCTTAGAGGTGGAAGAAGTGGCATCTTCTTTATTGTATTTTCTTTTGTATGATATTAATACAAGATAGTGTATTGTCTCTCATATTCTGTGTTGTTTCATATTTCTAGTTACTTTATCTTTCTAGTTGAATTCCATGTTTATTTACTCATACATAGGTAATCATATATGTGCTCTTATTGAGGGAGCAAGATCCTAACTCAATGGCATTAGAGCATGTTTGTTGTTCTAGGTGCCTGACACATGGTATCAAAGATTTTGGTTGGGTTTACTAATAGGTGGTTTCAGATCTGGTTAGTGTGTGTTGATTACAGGGTACTCACAGAGGTTTCTAATTGAGTGGGAGTATAGAAATGGTAGAAGAAAGTAAGCTATGAATGGAGAAATTGAATTGCACAAATGGTCTGATTGATGGAAAGAAAGAGCAGGGAAATAAAGATTGTTGGTTGGTAGAAGATCAGCAGGAAGGAGCAGGTGTTGCAGGTGATGTTGCACAGGGTGTTCTGGATAAAGTAGAATATTGGTTCATAGATTATGTTTCCTCTTTCCATGCCCAAAATAGAGCATCTTTTCATGAGTATGTCCAGGGAGACCTTGGAGAGATTTATTGAGGGGTTGGTGAGCCTTGTCAGATGATTGACAAAGGGGAAGTGAAGCTGAAATTGTAGATGGATAACACACAGGTTTTGAAGGAGGTCATGCAGGTTCCAGACTTGGAGATGAGTCTAATTTCTTTAAGAAATTTGGGTGATGAGAGATGCACAATAACTCTCACAGCGGATGCACTTGAATTAGATGATGGTAAGAAAGTAGGTATCCTTTATCTATCTACTTATATTGTTGATTCACCTTCTGTTGTAGAGATGTGGCTTCATAGGCTTAGTCACATATGTAGGAGGGGAATGGATGTTTTTAGGCAGAGGTCAAATGTCTTTGACAAGCTAAAGAACTAGAAAGCCTTGGTTTTCATGGAGGAGATGATGGACAGAGATTAGGTGAGTAGACTAAATTATTCTAAGCAAGGCTGTGTTAATTTTAATAGGGTTATGACCCAAAAGGATCTCACGGGTAAAACTTATCACTCACAAGTAAAACACAAAAATTGACGTTGATTAGAAAACTGATGTCAGTGTCCTTGCAATGACCAACATTGGTTATGTACAGACCGATGTCAACAACTCAAGGATAGATAAACACTAGCATCGGTCATGAGGACCGATGTCAGTGATGAGACAGTCGTAGGGAACTAAGGAAGGTCGGGTGCAGACTGAGATGTGACTGGCATTGGTCACTGAGACGGATTTTGGACTGACAACAAGCTGTTAAGGAGTCTCAAATGCCCATATGGAGGACTAAAAGGGTAAGTAAGCCTCAAATTTTTCATCTCCCTTCTTTACACTACTTGTTGCTCACTGATGGTCAAGAATTAGGAAATCTTTAAAGAAGTAGAATAGGTAGATCTAGAAAACAGTGGGAGCTTGGCATAGCTGAGGATTGTGGTTCCTTGCAGAAGAATCAAACAAGAGTGTTTTGGTGGAGTTGCCAGCTGGAAGGAAGCATTGAGAGATGAATGGATGTTTAAGATGAAGAAGAGTGGGAATGGATACGTGAGACAGAAGGCCAATGTATATGGTCTTGAGGTAGCTACAGGACAGTGGTACAGGTTTGACAGGTGGATAACTAAGCATGGCTTTAGTCAATGTCAGTGTAACTATTGTGGTGTTTTTTCATTACTAGGTGGATGATGAGTCGCGAGATTATCTTGTTACTGTATGTGGAGTGGTTTTTTATTGTAGGGTTATATATGCAGGGAGTTTCTGAGCTAAAAGGTAAAGTTAGTTCAGAGGTATGTTATAAAGAATTTGGAGCAGTGAAATTCTTTAGCATAAGAGACATGGAGGATCACAGGTTGATTTTGTCTCAAGAGGGAGCTAATGTGAAGAAGGTGTTGGTAGGGTTCAAGATGTAGGATGTAGAATCGATAAGCACACCAAGGGTTGGACAGTTCAAGCAGAGCTTAGAACAAGTGTTCAAAATCACATGAGGTCTAGTATAGCCCTGAGTTTTCCCAAGCAGTGGGATTTGTCAAAAAGTATGGAGCCAATTCAAGAAAGAAGTACTGGAGGGCAGTTCAGTGGATTCTTAGAGGGACCAAAAATAGGTGCACATGTTATGCAGGGTCAAGTTATTTTCTATAGGTGTTTGTAGATGCAGATGTGGCAGGTTACTTGGATGATAAGAAAAGGGAGAGCATCACAGGGTGTGTGGTGGTTGGTCTTCAGGGTTGAGCTTGAAGAGGGATACAAGCCAGGGTACAAATTAGATGGTGTATAAATATAGGTACAATTGCAGCTATTTATCTCCAAGTGGGAGATTGTTATGATGTGGAGCTAAAAGCTTCAACTAGTGCAAACATGGAGGAGGTTGCTGAGTTCCAAGAAGACCAGCGTCGGCAGGGTGCAGTGCAGAAGGCAACCAACGTTGGCAGGTGTGAGTTGAAGACAACTGGCATCGACAAGAGGTTAGCCGACGTCGATCACCTCTAGGTAGATAGGGACCAACATCAGTCACCTATGGCAGTTCCATAACTATTCGTTACATGGACAGTTAGTTCGTTGAACTGAGAGTTTGCATGTAAAGGCTATTTTTGAGTCTTGAGTTATGTGTCTAATTATTGTAATTAAGATATTCTAATTATTGTAAGTATGAGATGTATATAATAGACTCATAGGTTGTATAGTAAATGGGTGATAGAGAGTAAGAGAGTAGAAATAAGCTCCTTCTGAGAGAAGAGAGCAATGGTGTGTTCCTCCTAGTTACCAAAAGGGGTGCTGAGAGTGTATAATCAGAGAGAGTTGCAGGTTGTGCAAGTTCTTGGAGAAGATCCACTGGGGTACTAGTTGAAGAATCATAAGGACTTGGTGAGGCAAGGACAAGGGTTCTTCAAGGGTGTAGAGACATCTACATGGTGAGTAGGGTCTGGTGATTTGCAGGTGGCAGCAGAGAGCAAGAGATCTACTTGGAGTACGGATGTGTACTTGGTGTACTGGTAGAGTGTTACTAGCTAGTGGAGGTGAACAACAACTCAGTATTTGAGTTGGTTGTTGGGACCATGAGGGAGAGGTGGAAGAAGTCCTTGAGGTGTGGTAATCCTTAGAGGTGGAAGAAGAAGTGGCATCTTCTTTATTGTATTTTCTTCTGTATGATATTAATACAAGATAGTGTATTGTCTCTCATATTCTGTGTTGTTTCATATTTCTAGTTACTTTATCTTTCTAGTTAAATTCCATTTTTATTTGTTCATATAGAGGTAATCATATATGTGCTCTTATTGAGGGAGCAAGATCCTGACTCAGTGGTATCAGAGCATGTTTGTTGTTCTAGGTGCCTGACAATTTCTTCACCACCTAACCTATTTTTGGCTTATCAACCTCTTCTAACAATTTTATTAATGTATAATTTATCTTTTCATCTTTTTATTTACCCATCCTTCACTTCCCCTTGTTTTTATTAACCCATTTCCCATTTTATATCCCGTTCTAATTTCCAAAACCATCATTTGTATTTCTTCATTACCTATCATCATCCATGTTTACTTAGTCAGGATACCACCCACTTCTTCACTCTCATGTAATCCTTTTCATGTCTTAATTTCACTCCTTTTTCCTCCTATTTTCTTTCTTCCATTTATTTCCTTATTTCACATTTTCATCACCAAACTATTTTCTCCTTGGTCTATTTTTAGACTTATTTTCCAACCCTTCATGGCCTCTCATATTTCCCATCCTCCCCTTACCCTTCATGATTGTTACACTTATCTCCCCATCCTTTTAAATTCTCCAATTTGTCATTCTTTAATTCATCCCTCACCCCCATCTTCTACCTCTAATTTTTATTCTCTTTTATCCATTTCATTTCATTTTTTTCTCCCTTGATGACATTCCTTGGTCTTCCTGACCTTCCTATATATATATATATATATATATATATATATGCCCATGCATGTCTCCTTTCATCCTTCTCCACCTTCATATTTATCAATGAACTCAAAATTTTCTTTACCTATCTCTTCATCCATCTCATGGTCCACCTTCACCTCATCCCTTGTTGGATCTCCCTTATTTTTTCCAATTCAACCTCCACCTCTTTAGAGTACAGTCACCAATTGTGCCACTTCTACGTACATCTCCTTATTTGCTTCCCCACATCCTCCATGCCCTTACTTTAAAGCATAAAATCCATAACCTACTCCCTCATTTAATTAATGTTATTATTTACCTCTTTCTCTGAATTCCCTCAAAACTCAACGCTTACTTAATTTAAGGCTCCACTAACTCAAAGGTTAAGGGTTCAAGTCTTCGTCACTTCTCATTTACACACTCTACTCTTTTGCTTCCCTAAATCATTGAATAATACCTTTCCATAGCCTATTAATGACATTACTATGAAATGTGCATAATGTTAGTTTACTTGGATGGTGATGAAAGAACTTGTCAGGTCACCATAAAAATTTGAGTAGTCTGAAATTTTCTAAATCTTGGTAAAAAATATTTTCCCCTTTTTTAAGATGGTGGTATAAATTTCATTCTTGAACATACTTATCCATGGCTACAAATTCCTTTTTCATGGTTGAATCTATCATCTACTTATGGCCTAGGTGATCTCATGCACCGTTTCTACCAAACCAATCAAAAAACTATTTGATAGACATATTTTCCACCCTTTGTCACTTTTGTTTCTCCAACATCATTCAAATAGACCTATCTACATGATACATCAAGTTGAGGTAGCCAAGTTAACCCACACTCCCCACCTCAAAAGAACTACATTTATCCTAACATTCTTTTTGGACTCCTATATATGGAACTATGTAGGTATCATCCACTTGCCAAGTGTAACTAAAGTCAACTCAACCATCCCTTTCCAACCCATACCCAATACACCCATGATTTCACCACGTCCATCTTGATGTTGATCACTTTTGACCTAGACCATTAGCATGTTTTATGATGACTTTTGACTGCACCGACCAACCTTGCCATGTTAAACGTTTGAAATTTTGTACCATCTCATGCTTGACCTAACCAATTGTGTTTTTTCACAAAATCACTTCCTACCCTAGATACTTTAAACCATACTAACCCTACCTAGATGACTTGATAGGCCTAAATTGATCAACTATAACCAATGATGTGGATCAGTTATCCCTATCATGTGTCCTAGGATAAAACTTATTTTTACAAATATTGGCAACTTTAATCTTTGAAAAATCTTGACTACCATGTTTATTCACCTTTCACTCATTGGAATTTCACATGCTTAGCTACCTTTCAAAACCACCTAGTGCCTCCTCACCAACTACTTATCAAACCTACACCTGATTTAGCCTTTCCTCATCAACTCTCAGTTTGAGGGGGAACACCTCCTCCCATACTTTGATTACCCTAGACTTTAGCCAAGTGAAATATTTTTATTTTTTATCTTGTTAATTCTTCCCATACTCAAAGCACCCTAACCTTTTACCAAGTGATTTTTTTTGTAGCTTGTTAATTCAATGCTGCATAATAAAAAAGGGAAAAATGTAGACACTAAAAAATTGAACACTTGTACCTTTGATGACCAAATGCCTTGGGACCCACCTAAATAACCACTAAACCTTCTTAACCATTAACAAACCCCTCTTAACCCAACCAAATCACTATTCTCCTAGTCACATAATATTATTCAAAATCACTATTTGAAATTACTATTCACTATGGCAATTCACTATGGGATCCACTATCACTATTCATAATGACATGGCATATGACATGGTAAGTGACATGGCATGTGACATGGCATGTGACATGGCTTGTGACATGGAAAGTGAAATGGAAGGTGATATTACAAGTGACATGGCTTGTTGTGGGACATCATACTGCACTTGGGACCCTTTTCTAAGGTTCCTAATGACCTCATTTAAGCATCGTAAGACCCCCGCCCCCTTGAAATATGGTTAATTTAATGGTCCATCATTAAACATGTATTATTCCTTCACACATGAAAGTAGCTTTCAAAATGAGATACCTACATCTTTAGTGCTTTGGGAAAGACAAAGGGCACAGATTTTTGACTTCTTAACCCAAATGGGAGACTCACCAACCCAAATGAGAATCCAAACCAACCTCATCTTTAAATATTCATACACCACACTCAAAATGGTGCCACATTTTTTTCCCACCTCTTTAAGTGCTTGGATGAAGATAAGAAAAAGTGGTGAAAAGTCTTTAAGCCTTATTCAAATCTGTGTGCATGATTCCCATTAAAAATTGGACTCATTTGCAAGGTGGGAGACTCAACAACCTAAATGGGAATTCCCACCAACCTCATATCTAACTCATTAATTCACCATAGGAAAAATGGCACCATATTTCACTATTCCCTTCTTTTGGCATGTTTCTTAACAATAAATGCTATAAATACCCCCCCCCCCCTTTCCTTCACCCAGGGTTATGTTTCAAGTTAGTCTTTGGTGATTAAGAGCTTGTTTCAGAGATTTAGAGGAGGTTATCATTTTTTAATTCATCCACATCTTAGAGGAAAAAATAATGAAGCAATGAAACTCTACCAAAATCATCAAATATCTTCAACAAGCCAATCTTCATCAACAAACATTTTCAAGCATTGAGGTAATATTGTTGTTTAGTTATCTTAATTTATTTATTAATTTACCTTTAGCCTTCTTCTTTCACTTGCTTCCTTCATCACCCTATTTTAATTTTATCCTCTTACCCATATCCCTTTACCCTCTTAATCACCCTTTACCCCTTTGCCATCTTTGCTTCATTTTGACCATTTGCCCGTTTGCCTTCTTGGCCTCATTTTGACCATTTCCCCCTTTGCCTTCATGGCCCTCTTTTTGATCATTTATCCCTCTTGGTTTCTTTAAAACATTTCCCTTCACCATTATAAACATTTCCCAACCGCATACAAATCATTATTTGGACTTTTATCAAACCAATCCAAACCAAAAACCACAACTTTATTTTATCAAATTTTCAGCATTAGCATTATTTAAACTAGTTCCTTTATTTTAGCCATCTAATCAAATAATTTAGTTTTATTAATTAATTTTGTGTTATTTTTTGTTATTGTTTCAGTTTTATATCATTTTATACAAAAAAAATCATTTTCATTTACCAACTTAAGTATTTAAAGAAAGTGGATTGACAACCTCCTAGAAAGCTTTCACTTCTAAGATCTAGCTTATGCTAGGCAATCTACCCAACTACTTGTCTAACCAACAAGTTTGTGGTAGTTATTTATACTTTTAGGTAATTTTTCCCTAGATAAATAGGAGTTCTCATAAATTTTTGATTCAACACGTGCAGATTCAATAGATATTCTTCAACACACCCTTCTTAACTAGTTTCTTATTTTCACACTTAGGAAAAAGTAAAAATTAGATAGAAATAAGTATATTATGTTTTAGTGAATGAGATATATTGAAAATGTAAGTTAAAAAAATTAAAAAACTAAACAAGAACACACACTTAAATAGATCAATGTCAAATAATAAGGCCTTGGCCTACCTGAAAGAGACATATTTAAATGTGACAAATTAGATATTTCCACATACAAGGCCAAGGCCCACACATAAGGGACATGAATAAATTTCAAAAACAAGGCACATGTTCAAGTGTCACACATAACATAGACCAAAGGGATAAATCAATGGACATTTTTAAACATTGTACATAATAAAAAAGATCTCGTAGTGATATTAAATAATTTTATTAAACAAGTGACCAAGGGCTAAATATCATATACAAGTAAGACATAGTCAACTATGTACATCTAATTTGATAAAAAGGATAATATAAATATAAATGTATGATAAACCATGTGTATGTAATGTGATCATATCCTAGAAAATAACACATCCATGTACATAACGTAAGATAAAATTATTAGCTATACATTTGTAAGAAGTATAAAACTCAATACTCTAAGAGTCATACAATGATAAAAAATGTAAATACTATAACATGTGGATAATATTCCTAAATTTTAGAAAGGATACTAGGTAGAGGCAAGTCCAATATCTTAGTCCTTGTAAAGTCTTTATGTCCTGCATTACACTCATAAATACTAATGAAATGCATGTGTCATAGAAAAAGAATATGTTGTCAACTATCTATGAAATAAACAACATATTACACTGACATAAAATGTGTCTAATCATCATTAAATAATATTTTTTTATATTTCATAATATTTTAATTTATTTTTTATTTTTATCATATCTTTAATTTTTTATACTTTTAGGAATTTTGAAACTAAAAAAAAGAAACTAGTTATAGGAAAGAGTTCATAGGTAAAATAAATGAGCTAGTTATGAAATATATATAACATGTGTCAATGTGAAATATCTAGTGGAAGTGATGGCATGGCCATATATGAGAAATATGCCTTGACTATAGTTATGTTTATATTTGAAACCATGTACAAATAAAAATGGTATGCAGAGGAAGGATTGTATATCCTTGTTTCATCAAATTTAAACTTTTTGAAGTATGTTGCATGTATTAATAGTATGGATAAATAAAAAAATTACATCAATAAATAGTGGTTTTGATACTGAAACTAAGCTTACATTTGTAAATATTAATGCGTTAGTGATCACTTTTTAAATTTTAGGTGACAAATTGTAGAGGATAGGATTAACCAACTAAGGATAGTAATTTTAGTCATTCCTATACCTAATTGGTTGATTACTTCGTAGACATAAAATGACATTTGATTAGTGTAGACTATGAAAATAAAGAGATTAATAGTATAATATGGGATAAATAATCACTATTTTGAATTGTTTTAGATCTACAAAATGAAAAGGAAGAGCTATGAGGTCAAATTTTCATATAAGAGCAAAGGGATCAGAATAATTTTATTAAGTTAATCAAGTGTGAAAGAATATATAATAGCTTGATGCATCTATCAAGCATATGTGTACAATTAGATTTTTCTTTGTTTTTGAATTATTTAAACATTTTTGAAAAAAATAGTAATTTTTTAAAATCTAACAAACTAACCAATGCTACCATCAATATGAGAATCATAACAAAATTTTATGATCAATAAATGGATTTATTTCCTTGTATGAGATGTGCTACATGGTATTGCATCACAATCATAAAATATATCATGTGTAATAAGTAGGTTATCTAAGTCACAATTTTTGTAATCATGTGTAAGAAAAGTATCACTAAGATATGTATAATAATGTGAAATATGACAAGGACTAGTATTATATTGTTCTTAATGTTTTTCATTGGGAGTAATATGTTTCTTTATATGTATCACCAATTTGGAAGGTGTCACATGTGATTGAGCCTATTTAGAAGTATACACCTTTTTACCATAAAATTACTTTTTCATTTGGTTAATTTTGAAACTTTCACACCTTTTTCTAAATTGGTTGAATTTAAACTTTTTGACTATGTGAATAACTAAAAATTTTATTGGCTATTTCATATATGTTTTAATTAACTATGGTGATGTATGGTGTGGACAAGGTACCATAGATTACACAAGGTGTCCATATATTATTCTTAAATTTATAACAACTTGATTAAAATGAATGTGTTTTAAGAATATATGTATTATATGTGGTACATCAGGGAGCTATTGTAACTGAGGGAATCCTAATATATTTTTGAAGACACCATTTTATGGTAGAACTAGATACAAAGGAGATAAGATAGTAAGGTCCACTTGAAGAGGAAACATAGTGTGTTCCAAATTATTTTTTGATTCCCATTGAAGATCTTGATAATTTTAGATATTGGTTATATATAATGCTATGTTTATCATACACATATTATCATTTGTTCCCATATAAAATAGCACACTATGAATGGGTGATTGATCAATATAAGCTCCTATAGATAAAGCATAAAAATAAAAATCATCCTCCATTGTCTCACTATCATAAAACGTAATCATAGGACATGGTGAAATAGTTTGAATGATTATACAAATAATTCCATCTAATGGATGATCATATGACTCAGGAGGTGGATATGCCTTATAATTATGATGCATTATTTAATTTTCCTATCTTGTATTTTGATTTGGAAATGGCTCGCTAAAAATATTCAATTTAGAAATTTCAATCTATTAAAGATTAATTTCTTTTATAGGAGTTCCTAATTCAATGATAATTTTAACAATAATATGTTGAATAATGTGATTAATCTTGAAACATCTATTAGTAGAATGACCATTGCATTTATGATAATCACAACATACATTCTTATCAAAATATTTACCTTGTCGTTTAGTCATGTAAATGTTTAATGGTGGATGTAGAGTAAAAACATTTTACTCAAGTAAATTATATATTAATTTATTAGGTTATTATGGTAATTTATAAAATTGTCTTAACGGTTGATCATAAAGAAAACATTGTTATAAGGTTGATAAATAACATTAATTATAATATTTTCTATCAACTTTAGTATATGCTAGTTTATATTAGTAAGTTGGTTTTATTTGAGACTTCATTGTGGATGTTGAAGTAGATGCAAGTGAATACTTAAGTTCATTCAAATAAATAATATTTAATTTTTTTTCTCTTATTGTTTGACAAATATCTTAAATTCATCTATATTTATTGAAAATTATTGACACATCCAAAGGTTCAAATAAAATTTGATTGAAATTTTCTTATAATTAATTATCTTCCAATGTGTTAGTCATTTTAGATATCATATTTTTATAAATAACTACATAATAATTGATAGGATCATTAGTTCCTTGATTAAGCTTAGCAATTTGTGCCTAACAAATATTTTCATCAATGTTGATAAAAAAAATGTTTTAGAAATTAATTTTCTAATTGATTGAATAGTTTGAATAATTGAATACATATATAATAAAACCAATGTATGGATTAATATTTTAATCTTCTTGAAAATAACTATGTTAGCTAGTTGTCATCAATATCATATTACAAACATGCTACATGAAAATAACTATGATGTCGTTCTATGTCTCCTTTAAGCTCATATAATGATTTTTTTAGAGCTACAAATCATGTAGGTATATTATATGATGAAATATCATTAGATAATATACTACTATGTATATATTATAAATTATATGATTATCTATATTTATGTATACCTTTCTCTAACATACCCTAGCTTTAAAAAAATTAATAGTTTTATTGATGGATTGGCCAACCTGAAATATAGGTGATGTAGGATGCGTATCTATCAAAGGTGCTATGTGGGTGAGTTGGATAGGTACATACATATATTTATATTTTAAACCTTGTGTTTTAAACAATCCTATAGGTGTAGAACTAATAATAGTATCAACAATAGTAGTATCAACACTTTTGGTGTGGTTAACAATGTGAAGGTGTGATTATTTTTATTTATTAAAACTTTATTTTCTCTTTTTTGACTTTTTGAAGCTGATATAAATTCAAATTTTTTGGGTATATCTTGTGGCATTTGATAATATAGTTTTCAAATTTTGTATAAACATTTAAATTGTGCATAGTATACCCCATTGTATTTATCAAGATTGATCATATTTGAACCTTCATGGGTATCTTGTGTATTATGATCATCTTTAATATATTGTTCATTCTAATTATCTTATTGAAAATATTCATGAGCCATTTTTTTATCAAAAGAAGTACAACCAATGTGTGTTTTACTAGAATCCATTTTAACCATGGTCAAATGGATTTGAAAGTGTTCAATAGGGACTCGACTTAGCCTATCAATTAGACTTAAATAAATATGAGACATAGAATTTTTAGATGGAATATTTAAATAACATGTAAAAAAATTTGTAAATAATAATAGAAAATGAAATGTTAAAAACAAAATAATTTTTTTGTGTATGGAAATTAATAAATTCTTATGAAATCTAATGTAAACAGAAGATACTTTTCATGTTAGATATCATGCCCAAGGTGAAAATAAGTTTCTATAAGTTTCAACAATTATATCTAAGGGGTAAGTGCACCAACTTAGGGGACAAAAAAGGGCTTACCTGTGGTCATGATTTTTTTAAAATTTTAGAAATGCGAAATTCAATAGATAATTAAAGATGGCTACAATCAAAATATGAAGATGGTATAAACACATGAATTGTAGAATTTCAATTCTAGTTCCCAAAAAACTAATTTTTTTGTAAAATGGTTAAGTATAAATAGGTCAAACATCTAAAATTTGAAAAGGACCTCCTATTTTTTTAAGAAAACATAGTAGATAGATGGTCATGCAACCCACCATTTTTTGATCACTGTTAAATATTGTGAGAAGCGCTTTGGTGAAAATTTACATAATATCTTCTAATGTCTTACAAACTTTTTTTTATATTTTTTTGATGAATATTTTTTATTAATGTTTCAATTAAGTATATCCTTAAAAATGAGAAAAAAATGGATAGTGGACCATGTGTCCCACCTTAACTACCTCAAAATGTTTGTTTTTTTGGAATGTGTGTAAAATTAGGCCTAGTTTGTTATCATATAATTTTTTTTTCACTTAGATAAATGAAAAACAAATTAGATAAACATGAATATGCATGTATGGGTGTAATATATAGTGACCTAAAAAAGGTGTTGCTATAAATAAACATAGTTTGAACCCTTAAAATGACCCAAACATAATAAAAACCATACACTTATAAAGAGGGCAATGTGCTCATCATAATAGTAATAATTTTTTGAATTTTAATGCTGAAATACATAGCATATTTGGTGATTGAAATTGAAATTTGTTAGTTTTTCATAAAAATCTCAGTCTCGATATAGATGCACAGTCCCAAGCCTTTGGTTTAGAAATCCAAGCCATTTTTTAGTCTAGAGGCTCAATTTTAAATTCAAATTCAAATAACATGTATGCATTATATAACATAATATATAATGTGTACACATTATATAATGCATACATGTTTCTTTGAAATAAAATGAAACAAACAAATTTCATGTTTGTTATAGGAGAAAGGTCCCATTAACCATGCATCCTTATAGGAGAAATGTGAAATTTCATGTTTCTTATAGGGGAAATGTCCCATTAGCTTTGGATAGTGAATTAAGGTGCCATAACATCGCATTAGACATCAAAAAAATTACCCATTTCAATGTGTTGTATTAACTACTTATAACTAAGGTTTTAAGGTCTAATGCATTATACATTTGAAAATATAACTAATTTTATCATGAGAGGTCATAAAATCCATTTTTTAAACCTATGATCAAAACTTAACCTTTAGAGTACCAATCATTTTGCATGATAGTATCAATACTTGACTCTTGTCAAGATGTGATTGGTTACTTTTAATTTTATAGAATAAATGTTGAAAAATTATTAGATATTACATGTTAATCTTATAGTACACTTTAATATTTATATACACCAATATGTTTCATCAATAAAACACATGTTAACAAAATCCTTGATTGACTATTGAAACATGCACAACTATTGGAATCTTTCCCCTAGTAGGTCAGGGATATACCTTACCACCTTACTTGCCTAAAATCCTACTTACCCTTAAATTTTATGTTTCTTATTGATATTATCCTACTTGCCTAAAATCCTATCTTACCCTTTTTTTGTTTCTTTGATATCTTTGACTACACCCCTTTATTTATAAATTTTGAACTAATTTTTTTAAGTAGAAAACCCATTGAATTGGACTATGTAGTATAGATAATATCATGTAAGTAGAAATAAGAATTGAGACCTTGGTATATCAATACATCTCTTGGATATCCATTTCAATAATGCTATCCAATGGATCCCAATATTTGTTAATCATGCCTTGGATTGTCCCAAAAAAATTCCTAAAATGTGTTGAATAAATTCCCTTAAGTTTCCTCCAAGGTCACTTAGTGCATCTAATTCAATAGGTACATTTTGAGGTCCCAATTGAAATTCTAACAAGATCTTCTATTGTGACAATTATTCACTTGGTTCCTTTAATGTATCCAAATAAATTATTCAATTTTTTCCTAAAATTAAGATGTCTTATGAAAATATGGTTAATCTTCCATTCCATGCACCTCCTTCATCCACCCCTCCATCATACATAGGATAAACATCAACCACTCCATCCATTCCCACATCATCTAAAGAGTGTCTTTGGCATGGGACTAGTCCTAGCTGCACCATGAATGAAAAAATTTCAAGCTAAAAAACAAGCTAGAAAATACTTGGTGATTATCAATACTATATTATTTTTTACCTTACTATGTAATTGGGATGGTAAGATACAAAAGTATGATGATGGGTACAATCTATGTACATGCTTTTATTAAATATTTCTATTAAGTTGGGTATGAATTTTGTTTTATATAAGATGTGGTTTTGATCTCAATAAACTTGAAATGGTCACATGTATCCATTAGTGATGATGTGGTTTTATGATGTTATTTTAATATGTCATGCCTATAGTGATGAATGTATATCTTTAAAATATCTAAATGCACTAGGGACTTTGTTAAAAACCATTAAGGGATGGCGTAAACCTAGCATTGACCAAGTATGACTTATGTATAAGATAACCCAGGTCAAACTCTATTGAAATTATTCAATATACATTAAACCTATGACAGTGCCCCTATATCTAAGACATACTTCCCCTCAAGGATGATTCTTAGTAGAGAGAACCAATAATTGTTCATGTGGATGATGAACTACTCACCTCATATAGATGGTTGATCAAAATTGAATACCAGTGTACACCCCCTCATCAAAGGTTTAAAGATTAAATCTTTTGTACATATATCAACAATCATCTTGTTCATATTTCATTGTAATGAGCTTAAACCTTATGATGTGATTGAAATAAAGTAGTACATGGCTCAAAATTATCACTCAAACTTGGGATTTAAGGTTGAGGCTCATCCATTGGTGAGTTATGTTCTCTCTTGTGTGTAGGACTTAATATGAATGTGCTTTGGGATCTAGAGGTAACTCAAGGTAGAGGGATATAAATAATTTGAATAAATACATTTAGAAAATTGATAATGTTCAGTGATTGATCAATTTTTATGTGATGTTAAAGGGCTTTACATGAAAATTTTCATATAGTAATGGTAAATTAAAGGATCACATCATGTGAATTATTTACTAGACATGAGTTGACTGGATCAATCTCAATCTTTAAAAATTATTCACTTATATGTATGTATGATAAATTCATGAATAGGCCTTAGTTGGATTGGTTAGCTTAGTGATGGAACATGTCTATGTATTAAATATGTGCATATATAACAACTCTAACACTTTTCTAGGTGTACTAGACCTACACATGTGGAAATATTTTATTAGATTGAATATCCTAAGTCTCTGACAAATTTGATGCTTCTGGGACAAGTCACAGTTAGATATCTAACATAAATGTGTATATAAGATACACACATGGTGATGTATTTAATTGTATCAAGCCTCATAGGGATCTAATAAAACTATTTGATGCTTTTAGGACTTGACACCTCTAGCAGTGCTGACACTTCCAAACATGCATGAGGTACACATGGTGATATGTAACTAGATTTAGCCTCTTGGGGCATTTTCAATTTTGAAACTTCCAAGACTTGATGCATATATAATATTTTTAACACTTCTGGGTGTATGAGATACACACGTGATATGGGTAAATTCAATCGAGGAGGCATGGGAGGCCAATTTGAACCCCTTTTTGGAATAACTATAAGCTCATGATATATGATTTAGGACAAAATTAAGTATGATTCTATTTATCAAGAATTGAATCAATTAGTCAATTGGTTTAATTAGGGATGTTATTTGGGCAAAATTGATCCCCTAAACCAAATTTATGGCCCAATTGATCATATAATCTAGATACAACATGCATGACTTACCTAACCCTAATTTAATCATAAATGCAAATACAAACGCAAATGTAGCCAAATTCAACCCATTGAACCTAAATTAGAGTCTACAATGTGATTGAAATGGCTAAATTAGGTCACATTTTGTGACATGTTGATCGTAAACCCTAATTATATCACATAAACATTTACAACTCCCCTAAACCCTAATTTCATGACATATACACATGTAAAAACCTATTACATAAAAACCCTAACCCTAAATTCTAATTTTAAAACAAACACAACCCCTCAGTTCCTTTATTTCATCATAAATGCATATATTCATAAATTTGATTAGTGCCAATTTGTGAACTTATTATTCACCTAGTTTTTTTAAGGACATATGATGGGATTTTTGGTAAAATTAGCTCATTTTATATTACATATTGAGCCTTATTACATCATTCATTAGTCTTATTGGTTCATAGTCTTATAAAGAGTCTTATTACATCATGTATTATAGATTTATGCATCATATTAGGGATTTATACATCATATTGAGCCTTATTGCATGTTATTGAGCCTTATTACATCATATGATAGCCTAATTGCACCATATTAAAGATTTATTGCATTCTATGATAGTATTATTGCATTTTATGATATTCTTATTACATCGTATGATAATCTTATTACATCATATTGAGCCTTATTACATGATATGATAGCATTATTGCAACATTTGATAGTCGTATTGCATCATATTAGGGCTTTATGCATCATATTATAATCTTATTGAGTGTTATTGCATCATATTATAGTGAAAAAATGCATTGAATATGAGACTTTTTGCTTTTTTTATAGTATATGCCTATACTTTAAGGAATACCTACGTGTTATGGGAAAACTTACATAATCCTATAACATGCACACATTCCTATAATACATACGCATTCCTTAAATTAAAAATAAAAAATCACTTTTCAACATCTATTTTTATCCTTAATCAATATTTTTGTCCCCACAGACATTCCCTACATACTCTACATACCTTATTGGTTGTAGTTTTTTTTGGACCCCATATTTGAAGTAATTTCTTGGTTAATTTCATTAAAATGTGCTCTAGTTCACGTTCAAAGAAGAGGAATCAATTTAATAACAAAACATTGGATCAATTATACAATTTGAGATTTAAAAACAAACAAGGAATGAATGTAAGCATTTCATTCTATACAAGGTACAAACACTAACCCTAATGAGCCAAATACCTTAGATAATAAGGCAACTAACAATAATCAATTGAATAATGATGAAATATAAACTTATGAATTGAATTATGATGAAATTCATAATAATAAATTTAATTATGATGAAATTAATAATATAAAATTAAATAATGTAAGAAATTCACATTCAAAGTTTAAAGTTTTTTATTATGTTGATGAAGAGCCTATGCATGATACTTTACCCACAAACAATGAGGAAAATTTAATTAACTCAAATAATTATGAAATTAACAATGAATAAAATTTCATGGAAAGATACAATGAAGAAAATTTCATGGAAGCATATAATAATTTTGAAACACTCTTTGAATAGATTCTACCAACAACAACACCTCCAAGAATTGTGCGTAGAAAAGATAAGTACTTAATTGAATTTGATAAAATTATTTTGAAACCAATGCATAACAAAAATTTTAACATCCATTCAAGAATATTGGCTTAAGAAATTTTGGATAGTTTCTTTCATAGATTTGAGTATGATAGTCAAATATGTCAATTATTTGTTTCATTGATGAATTGGTTAAGATGAGACATATAATATACAGATTAGGACTAAGAGCATCTAACATGGATAATGAAAATGATGAAAATGTTGAAAATCTACATAATGTATATCATATTGTAGGCCCAAAATCATGTAATAAATATTATAATGTTGCTCGACATATAATGATAACTTGTGTAATAAGTGTTTAAATAGATAAAAACTTATTGATCTCAAAAAAAAGTCGAATACTTGACATAAATTGAAAAACATTAATGAAAGTACTTGCAAGATGTGAAATACTAAATGAACCCAATATGAAAGAGCTTAAGGCATTCTCTGGTAGACTTCCATGAAAGGACAAGGCTATATCTGATGCTTTGAAAGACTTACATAATTTTGTAAAGATAATACAAGTGTTTCACCCAATGCAAGAGATGTAGTGAAAATAAGAGTTGGTTCTCATAATCATGAACCACATCCAAAACATTTATTGGATATAAATCAAACACAATTTTACTCTAATTTTTTGGAAAAAATCAACAAATTGTTATTAGGCAGAGACTTTTTTGAGATGGCCAAACCTTTTTATATAAAAATAAATCACACACACACCACTTGTTATTATAGGCAACATGTTAAATATTCATTGCATTATGATGTTTTTTTCCATATTCATTGTACTTTACATACTACTAACATTTTTTAGGATTGTGGCATAGAATTTCCACCAGAATTAGTCAAGGAATTTATTATAAACATTTTTTGTGAAAGACCAGATGGATAGTTCTTTTATAAGAAAGCATGTTTGGATGGAAATTATAGCATTTGTAGTGGATTTCAAAAATTGAGAAAATATATTCATGAGGAGTGTAAAAGTGAAATTGGATATAAATTATTTGGTTTGAGCAAATAAAAATTTATGACATATCAAGTAAAATATGGAAAATAATCTAAAAGGTGTGATCTTGTTACGAAAGAGATACCTATTTTAGAATTTATGGTCAAATTCCTAGAAATATTTATTTATGAATATGGAAAGCACAAACATAGGGATAAATGGTTGGATGAACATTTCAAGCTAATTAATGACATATTCCCACTTGATTATACTATTTCAGTAGTTGAGTTTGCTGAAAATTACACATTTAAACCACAAACGAAAGTTTAATCACAATATTATAACTTAACACAAATTTCCATATTCATGCATATAGCATTCATGAATGCACTTGATAGTATAGAGGAAGATCAAAAAATATTAAGGGAGTACCATTTATATATTATTGATGACTGATCATATTGTACAAAGTATGTGCAAGGTTGTTTTGAGAATTTCTATGGACAATTGACTCAGAGGAACATTATTTTCAAATGGCATTACATTTGGTCAGACAATTGCACATCATAATTCAAGAATGCATGAATATTCTACTAGTTAATTAGGATGCATGTTACCATTGGTGTAGAACATATTTAGAGTTTCACTAAGGCTAGCCATGGAAAAGGGGAACATGATGGTGTAGAAGCATGTGTAAAAAAAGCCATTGCAAGGGAGGAGTTAAAATATGATAATGTTACAAATTTGATTCACATAAAAATTATGCTTGACTAGTTTAATGAGAACATATGTTATGGTACTAAAGGAAATTATACTATTCGTAGACATATTTGGTTAATGGAGGAAAAAGACCTGGAAAACTATGAGGATTGTATGACTCTAATAGGTTCAAGTGAGCTCCACTCATTTCATATCTCAAATACAGGTTCTTGGACTATTCATACATGACACCTAGCATGATTTTGTCCTACATGAATGGAATTTGTTTAGAATGAGTGTGAGTCACATGAATGGGTAGATTACTATAGTTACAAACCTCTAATTCCAATCAACACATATCAGTTTCCACCAGCATTGCAACTTACAGACATGACATCCTTGCATGACTTTAACCATATATCCAATCTAGTACATCTAGGTAGAAGATTAATCTTTATCTAATATTTATTCTTATAATCTATCTTCATAATGTCATTAATTTTTTTTTAATTATATAGGCCATATTTTTGTATTTATTATAGATGAGGACAATGAAGAGGGAGCATATTTCTACTTATGTCGATGTGTAGATGGAAAGATAAAATTGACTTCCCTAATCATAGATGGAGAAAATATTGATTCTCACACTAGATCAGTGGTAGTCAATAGAACATGGCTACGATGATATCCTATAAAAAAATTCAAATGTATGATTGTTTGAATACTTTGAAACTCAGAGGAAGATTCTACACTATTCAAATTTGGTTCTTACAATGAATATTCAATTGCAAAAATATCATGGGAGGCCAAGAAATAGGAATCTAAGGAAAGTTCATGATTTATACCATGAATATATTCCTGATACTATCAATATTAGAGTATATCTACATGGTTCATTAGATTTAAATGCACAGGTATGTTGACTTGTAAAATATATATGTAATCAATTTTACCAAATATTTTTGATTTTGTAGGTAGTATGTGCATAAATTTATCTCTAATTAATTACTAACATTTTTTTATAGGTTAGTGGTGCCAGATAAACTTACACGTTCATATGGTTGGCACTGTTAGTAAATAATTTCATATTCTTGAAAATAAGATAAGTTTATTAAAAGTTCTTGGCATTTCTGCACTCCTAAATAATTGCTCATGAAAAGTTTATTTCTCCTTGTAGCCATCCAAACACATTTGTTGTCAGTGTTTATGTGATCCAAAATAGTAGTGAAAATGTACTTAAAAGTGGAATCATGTGTCATGGTCATTGGAACACATGTAATTTGGCTATATAGATGTTTTCAATGCATTGGATTTGCACCTACCGATCCTGGAGGCAAAGTTACTAGTTGGAGGTTAACAAGTTGTCTCTTCACTACCAAAAAGTTATATTTTAGGACCCTTTACTGAAAATTATACCATGGATTGCTTTTAGAGGTGATTAATATTATATTTTAGGTTAAATTAAAAGACTTTCCCATGCACATGAGGGATATTATAGTTACTCCATATGACTTATAGTTTTGGTTTTTTGCATGCCTAAAGATAGGCTAAAAATCAACATCTTTCTTGTATTGGGAAAGGCATTCTTGAACCCAAAATGGGTGGTGGGTTTGTCATCTGAGATATATGGGAGGCCAAGAACATGGTTTTGGACATTATCCACTCCTTGAAACATGTTTTCAATGTCTATTTTTAGCCAACAAACATAAAAAATTAAGTTCTCAGATCATAACATCAACTTTGACAACATTTGTTGTCAATATTTCTATGCTTCAGAACAATAGCGAAAATGCACTTACAGGTGAAAATTGGTGTTATGATCATTGTAACACATTTAATTTACCTATTTATAGGTTCTCTAAGTGGTTTATTTACACCTACTAGTCTTGGAGGCAAAGTTGCTAATTAGAGGTCAACAAGTTGTCTCTTCACTACCAAAAAGTTGTATTTTAGGACCCTTTACTACTTTTATAATAGATTTATCTTAGAGATGATTTAGAATATATTCAAAGTGAAATTAGAGGAAATTCCCATACACATGAAGTATCTTACCATTATTCCATATGACTTATAGTTTTGGTTTTATGAATACCTGAAGTTAGGTTAAAAAACAATATTTTTATTATATTAGTAAGGGCATTCTTTAGCCCAGAATGGGTTGTGGGTTTGTCATCCAGGCTAGATGTTAGGAATGAAGAACTTAAATCTAGATCTAATATTACCATAAGCAATATATAAAGATATGAAATAAAATACATCATGGAAACATTCCTTAATTCACCATTAATATGAAAGCATAAATGAGAGCAAGATAATAATAACACAGATATAACGTGGTTCACCCAATTTGGGCTACATCCACTAATGAAAGTTATCAAATAAATAAATAATATAAAAAAATATTATAATGAACTCTTATAGAGATATAAAAATATTTTATGGAAAGTGTTGCATAAAAAACTGCACTTTCACCTATACCTACACATTGTTGTATCTCACAAGTTGTTAAACCACACCCTGTAATGAACACCTGCACTTTGCAAAACACCTACACTTTGACTCTAATCCTCAAATCCATACCCTACAAAAATAAACCATCAAACTATAAATTCCACACCACACCTTGCATATATAATCAAATGAATAAAATCCACAAAAGAAGGAGAAAATGTGCAATGCTTATCCAAGATAAGCATTATCTAACATGTGACAACTCTCCTCCACCTCATCAAGCTTATCATAAATCTCTCCCAAGGAGGAATTTGACATATTCATCTCTCCACCTTCTAAGGGAATATTTTTGCAAAAATATGTGATCTGAACCAACTCAATTTAACAAAGGAGTTCCTTTTTTTCCTAAAATAACTAGCTTCCTCAAAACAAGAAAATCAGCATGGGAAAAGGCATCTAACAACTAACTCCATGAAATATGGAATACATAGAAAGTAGGAATATAATTAATATTCCACTCACATGTGAAGAACATGTAAATTATACCCCCACATCCTTGGATGTCTTTAAGCCACCAAAATTTATTCATATGGTCATGTGATATCCCCAAAGGGATCCACACTCAACAATCTCCCACTTGGAGACCATTTCTCCTAGATAAAAATGATCACTCCTCCATGACCACTAAGGCTAACCAAATCTAATCATATTCTCAACTTATCTAATGTGACCACCTTAGTCATCATATCTATAAGATTTTTGCTAGTATGGATCTTCTCTAGCTTCACCAAGTTCTCCTCCAAAGTTGTGCTCATGAAGTGATAACATAACTAAATGTGTTTTATCCTTGAGTAGAAAATGGAGTTATTTTCCAATTTAATAACACTCTGACTATCACTGTGTAGTCTCCCAACTTCCTGCTCATTCCACAACTCTCAAAATAACTCATGTAACCAAATCATCTCCTTGTTAGCCTCTGTGGTAGCAACATACTTTACCTCTATGGTTTACAAAACCATAACCTTTTGTATCATACAAATCCAACTAACCATTGTATCCCCAATAGTAAATATAAATCCTATCATACTTCTCCTACTATTAATATCCCTTGCCATATTTTAGTCCACATAACCACACAAAATGGTATCTAATCCACCATAACATAATGCAAAATCAATGGTTCCTCTCAAAAAATTGAAGAATGTATTTCACCATCTACTAATGCTCATAACCTAGATCACTCATAGACATTCTCACAACTCCTACTACTTGGGAAATATACAACCTAGTATAAACTATGGCATACATCAAGCTTCCAATTGTCGATGAGTAAGGTACCTTGGAAATCCTAAAATTTTCATCTTTCATTATGGGACACTACTCCTTTGATAATCAAAAGTGGTCTACTAGAGGAGTACCAACATATTTAGCATCCAACATGATAAACCTTTACAATAATTTTTTCACATACTCTGATTGGGATAAGATAAACTTCCTCTCCTTCCTATCATGAGAAATCTTCATACCAAGGATTTGCTTTGCAACACCCAAATCCTTCATATAAATAGAGTCATTAAGCTATTTCTTGAAAATATGAATATGTTTTATGTTTCTTCCTACAACTAACATGTCATCAACATACAAGAATAATATAATAAAGGAACCATCATCAAAATGTTTGATGTACATGCAATGGTTATAATGCCACCTTTGATATTTTTGTTCCAACATAAAATAATCTAATTTCTTATAGCATTGATGTGGATCTTGTTTCAGGACATACAAGATCTTCTTTAGTCTACACACATATTTCTCCTTCCCTTTGAACTCATAACCCTATGGTTGGTTCATATACATCTCTTCATCTAAATCAACATGAAGAAAAGTAGTTTTCACATCTAACTATTATAATTGCAAATCTTCAATTGGAACTAAACCAAGAACAATCCTAATAGAAGTAATTTTTACAATAAGAGAGAAAATTTCATCAAAATCAATACCTAATTTTTGTGCAACTAGAATTATACCATTTTCTCCCTTCATCCTCTTCTTTGATCCTAAAGATCCACTTGTTCAATAATGCACTCTTTCCCTTGGGTAGCCTAACCAAATCCCACATTCAATTCTCCATGAGAGATCTATGCTCACCATCCATGGCCTATTCCCACTTTAACTTGGCAACTATCTGCATTGCTTCCTCATAACACTCTAGTTCTATATTATGAGTGAGTAATAAATAATTCGAAGGAGAAAAACATTCAGGTGCTCTTCTTACCCTAGAATATTTTCTTACCATAGGATTTTGGGGTCCTTGTGTATAAGGATCCTAAAATGAATCCTTGGATACTTTTCTATCTATAATTTCATCTAATATTATGTACTCTTTTTTTTCCTGATCTTATTCTTACAATAGATATTTATGCATGAATTTTTCACTAAAGACTACATCTATAGACTAAAATATTTTCCTATCTTTAATTATCTATAAATGGAAATCAAAGTCATCTTCACCATAACCAAAAAATGTGCATTTCTTTGATTTAGCCTCTAGATTGGTCCTATCCTCTTTCTTAATGATAGAAAAATCCTCACATCCAAAGATTCAAGAAAAGAATAATCAACATTCTTACCAGACCAAGCTTGTTCTAGAATTCCTTCATCCAAAGGCATAAAAGGTCCTATATTAATTAGATATATTACCATGCTAACTGCTTCTACCCAAAACTATAAAGGCAACCATAAATGTAACCTCATGCTCCTAACACATTCCATTATTATTCTATTCATCCTTTTAGATACCACATTTTTCTATGGTGCTCTTAAAACCATCCTTTCCTACAAATTCTATTATTAGAATAATAATAAAAAAAAGCTTTACTAAAATACTCACCTCCATTATCTGATCTTAGACATTTCAATTTGAGACTTGTTTCATTCTCAACCAAGGCTTTCCACTTATTAAAAGTGTTAAATACATTAGATTTATTTTTAATGCAATAAACCCAAACTTTTTGTAGTTACATCATCTATAAAAGTAACATAATATTTGGATCCACCAATAGAAGATACTTGAGCTTGTCCCCATACATCTAAGTGTACTAGATCTAATTTATGATCTTTCTTTATGGGTCCAACCTTCAAAAACTTAATCCACTTTTATTTACCATACACATAATTGTCACAGAAGTCTAGATCTAGATCTTTCAATCTAAGTAAATTATCTTTTAATATTTGCATGCTCTTATGGATCATGTGACTGAGCATGTAGTGCCACATAGTTGCATCTCCATTTTTAGTAGCTAAATAAATAAAATCAACACTACTAGTCATATATAAAGTACCAACATTCTTACCTCTCAAAATCACAAGAGCACCTTTGGTAACTTTCCAATAATCTATAGTAAACAATACTAAACATCCCTCACTACCCAATTGCCCCACTAAAACCAAATTCTATCTCAACATAGGCACATGTCTAACATCCTTAAGGATTCATGTGTTCCCATTCTATGTCTTAAATTGAACACAAACTTTCCCTATTATCTCACATGTTTCATCATCACCAAGATATACATGTCTTAGATTCTCTTGAACATAATTAGTAAGATAATGCTTATGTGGGGTGGCATGAAAAGAATCCCCTGAATCTAATACCCAAGACTCAATAAAACTATCTAACGAAATATATAAGGCATCCTGAAATGATTTACCTGATTTCACATTTACCTCATTTATTTCCTCCTTGTTGGAATTGTTATCCCTAAGTGACCAACAATCCTTCTTTAAGTGTCCACTCTTTTCACAATGCCAACATATCATCATGGTCTAGATCTAGGTTTAGATCTACCTTTTGACTTTCCTCGATTGCTTTTGCTCTTGTCTTTTTGCCTCCCTCTAATATCAATGGATAAGGCATTACCTAAAGTTGATTGACCAATGATTTTACTTGTCATATCCTTCTAAGGATCACACCTAGAATATCCTCAAAATTCAATATTCCCATGGTAGGAACTACATTACTCATAACCATAACCAAACTATCCCAAATATTAGGCAAAGAACATAAAATTAGCAAATCTCTATCTTCATCATTAAAATTAATTCTAACTAAAGTTATCATATTTACAATTATATTAAAATCATTTAGTTGATTATCTATTGAACCATTCTCAAATATTTTCATGTTAAACAATCTTTTCATAAGATTTTTTTTTTTAGAAGCTAAAGGTTTCTCATACAACTTTCCAATTTTATCCATGAGATCTTCTGTTGTTTTCTCATTAAAAATATAAAATGAAATAGAGATGTAAGACATAATTGAGTGACTCTCAATACCTTCCTGTCAAGTAATGACCAATCTACATCACTCATACTTACAAGTTGTTCCACATTCCCCTCCAAAGGGAGATGTAATTCCTTCTAATATAGGTAATCCTTCATCTACATTTTCCACAAACCAAAATGCTTACCATAAAACTTCTCCACTTTGAGTCTGATCTCTTCTCCCATAACTCTCACTCAAGATAATAGCTTTCATGTGATTTACCACTTCAATAAAACACATAAAGCAATGATATGTTAGGATTAAAATTTTTAAATCTAGATCTACTATTACCATAAACTAGATATAAAGCTATGCAATAAAATGCATCATGAAAATGTTCTTTAATTCACCATTAATATGAAAGCATAGATGAGAGAAAGATAATAATAACATAGATAACATAGATCTAGTGTGTTTCACTCAATGTGGGCTACATCCACTAATGAATGTTCTCAAATAAATCAATAATCTAAAACAAGATTACAATGAACTCTCACAGAGATAGAAAAATCTCCTGTAGAAAGTGTTGCACAAAAATTTGCACTTTCACTTGCACCTCCATAATGTTGTATCTCACAAGTTGATAAACCAAACCCTATAATAAATACCTACACTTTACAAAATGACTTCACTTTGACGTTGATCCTCTAATCCATACCCTATGAAAATAAACCATTAACCTCTAAAGGACACACCACACCTTGTATATATAAGGAAATGAAGAAAAACCACAAAATAAGGAACAAATATGTAATGCTTATCTATGATAAGCATTATCCAACATGTGGCAACCCTCCTCCACCTAAACAAGCTTATCCTAAAGCTCTCCCAAGGAGGAATTCACCATAATCATCTCTCCACCTTCTACGGGCACATTTTCCCAAAAATATGTGATCTCAACCAACTCCACTCAACAAGGAAGGAGTTCACTTTTCCAAAAAATAACTAGCTTCCTAAAAAAAGAAATAAACATGGGGAAAGGCATATAACAACTAACTATATGAGATATGGAATACATAAAAATTAGGAATACAAGGAATATTCCACTCACATGTGAATAATATGAAAATTATGCCCCCACATACTTTGAACTCTTTAGGCCCCCAAAATTTATTCCTATGGTCATCTGATAGCCCCAAAGTGATCCACACACTCAAAAATAGATGGGAATGCAAGATCCTAGTCTTGGATTTTATCCATCCCTTTGGATGTGCTAGCAGTACCAATTTTTAGCCAACAAGCATCGAAGATTGAGTTCTCAGATTGTAGCTTCAACTTTGACAATATTTATTGTCAATGTTCCTTGATCTATAATAGTAGTGAAAATGAAATTTTAAATGGAAATGGGTGTTAAATTCATTAAATTACACACAATTTTACTATATATATGTGCTTGAAGTGGTATATTTTCACATGCTAGTCTTAGAGGCAAAATTGCTAGTTAGAGGTCAACAAGTTGTCTCTTCACTACCAAAAAGTTATATTTTGGGACCCTTTACTATGACATATACCATAGATTGTTATTAAATTTGATTTAAACTAGATTAAAGGTGAAATTATAAGACTTTCCCATGCACACAAGGGATTTTATGGTTCCTTTATACAACTTATAGTTTTGGTTTTATGGATGTTTGAAGTTAGGTTAAAAATCAACATCTTTCTTTTATTGCGAAGGGCATTCTTGAGCCTAAAATGGGTGGTGGTTTGTCACTGGGCCATATGGGTGGCCAATAACATGGTCATAGATGTTATCCACCCCTATAAACATGTTGGCAATGCCATTTTTCAGCCAAAAAGCACCAAAAATTAAGTTCTTAGATCATAGCTTTAACTTTGACAATATTTATTATTAGTGTTTTCATGCTCTGAAAAAGTAGTGACATTGCATTTGTAGGTGGAATTGGGTGTCATAGTATTTGTAACACATGTAATTTGACTATATAGATGTGCTTAAAGTGGTGTATTTACACCTACTAGTCTTGTAGGCAATGTTTCTAGTTGGAGGTCAAGAAGTTGTCTCTTCACTATGAAAAAGGTTGCATTTTAGGACCCTTTACTGCAAATTCTACCACAAATTTATCTTAAAGGTGATTTATAAAATATTTAGTTTGAATTTATAATAATTTCCCATGCACACAAGTGATATCATTATTCCTCCATATGACTTATAGTTTTGGTTTTATGTATGCCTAAAGTTAGGCTAAAAATCAACATCTTTCTTGTATTGGGAAGGGCATTCTTGAGCCCAAAATGGGTGGTGGGTTTGTCATCTTGGATAGATGATAAGCCAATAACTTGGTCTTGGAAGTTATCAGTCCCCCTAGATGTGTTTTTAGTGTTCTTTTTTAGCTAAAAAAACACCAAAAAATGAGTTCTCAAACCATAGTTTTAACTTTGAAAACATTTATTGTCAATGTTTTCAAGCTCTAGAACAGTAGTGAAAATGCACCTATAGATGAATTAGGTGTCATGGTCATTGGGACATGTGTAATTTTCCTATTTAGATGTGTTTGAAGCAATGGATTTGTACCTGCTTGTCCTAGAGGCAAAGTTTCTAGTTGGAGGTCAAGAAGTTATCTCTTTACTACTAAAAAGTTGCATTTTAGGACCCTTTATTGTAACTTTTTCCATGATTTGCTCTTAGAGGTGATTCAAAATAGATTTGGGGTAAGATTAGAGGGATTTGTCACACAAAAAAATGATATTATGGTTCTTCTATATGACTTATAGTTTTGGTTTTATGCATGACTAATGTTAGGCTAAAAATCAAAATCTTTCTTGTATTGAGAAGGGCATTCTTTAGCCCGAAGTGGGTGGTGGTTTTGTCATCTGGGCCAGATAGGAGGCCAAAAACCTAGTTTTGGACATTATCTACCCCTTTCAACATGTTTTTAGTACCATTTTTTAGCTAACAAGCACCAGAACTTGAGTTTTCAGATCATAGCTTTAACTTTGAGAATATTTATCATCAATATTTCCATGCTTTGAAGCAGTAGTGAAAATGTACCTATGGTTTAAATTTCATGTCAAAATCATTGGAACATGTTTATTTTTCATATTTGGATGGGTTAAAAGTATAAAATTTGAACCTACTAGTCCCAAAGGTAAATTTTCTAGTTGGAGGTTAAGAAGTTGTCTCTTCACTGCCAAAAAGTTGCATTTTAGGACCCTTTACTACAACTTCTACCAAGGATTGCTCTTAGAGGTGATTAAAACTAGATTTAGGTTGTAATTAGATGGATTTTCCATTCACATAAATGATATTATAGTTCCTCCATATGACTTACAATTTTGGTTTTATGCATTCCTAAAGTTAGACTAAAAATTGACATCTTTCTTGTATTAGGAAGGGCATTCTTGAGCCCAAAATGGGTGGTGGGTTTGTCATCTGAGCCAGATAGGAAGCCAAAAACTTGGTCCTAAAAATTATCCACTCCTTGATACATATTGAAAGTGCCATTTTCAGCCAACAAACACTGAAAATTGAGTTCTTGGACTATAGCTTCAACTTTGATAACATTTGTTATTAGTGTTTTTGTGCTATAAAACAATAGTGAAAATGCACTTATGGGTGGAACTAGGTGTCATGGTCATTGAAAAACATATAATTTGCCTATTTATATATGTTTGAAGTGTTGTATTTTCACCTACTGATCTTGAAGGTAAAGTTACTAGTTGGAGGTCAAGAAGTTATCACTTCACTGCCAAAACGTTGCATTTTAGGAACCTTTACTACAACTTCTACCATAGATTTCACTTAAAGGTGATTTAAAATAGATTAAAGGTGTGATTATAGGGACTTACCATGCACAAAAAGGATATTATGGTTTGTCTATATGACTTATAGTTTTGGTTTTATGCATGCTTGAAGTTAGGCTAAAATTCAACATCTTTCTTATATTGGGAAGGACATTCTTGAGCTTGGAATAGGTAGTGGGTTTGTCATCTAGGCTAGATGGGAGGCCAATAACCTAGTTATAGATGTTATCGACCCCTTTGGATGTGTTTTATATGTTATTTTATATCCATAAAGCACTAAAAATTATGTTCTTGAACCATAGCTTCAACGTTTACAACATTGTTGTTAGTGTTTCCATGCTCTATAACAATAGTGAAAATCCACTTATGTGTGGAATTGGGTATCACAATAATTGGAACATGTGTAATTTACATATATAGATGTGTTCAAAGTGGTGGATTTACACCTACTAGTCTTAGAGGAAAATTTGGTAGTTGGAGGTAGAGGATATTATGACATAAATTTTGGTGAGGATTTGAGCCTTTGAAATGATGTATCATTCAAAATATAAAACTTTTAGTTAGAATAGGCCTAATTAGACATAATTTGGGGGTTTATATCAAATAAAGTGATAAAAAAGAGAAGATTAAAGTGTTGTGAATTTTTCAAGAGTTTAATGGTGATAGAGGGTGCCCTAAAGTTTTTTTACTTCTTCAAAAAAGGACATGGGTTAATCAAATAAAGGGAAAAATAGTGATAACATAGCTACAAGCCTAAACAGAGTATTGTGACTTTATGGTGTAGTAGGAATGGAATAGAGTGTTTGGTCACTTGATAAGGGCTTAGACAAGTGTGTAATGATCAATTAATACCTTTAATGTAATGAATTTGATTCTTAGCAACTTAAACCAAGGAATGGTCTTAGAGACCTAATGGGCTACATAGTGTGAAGAATAGTGAACACCCAAGGAGAAGTATTCAAAGTTGAAGAAGGTATGGACATTTATAAGAGGTTTTTTAGGAATTTTTTGGCCATTTAATACTATTCAATCATTTTTATTATTTTCTTGAGAAACTAAAATGAGATTTGGTCCTTAGAACCCAAGGGGTTATGCCTAGTCAAAACTAGTGAAGAGACTACAAGAAAGTTTGTCAATAAAATAATGTAAAGAGGTAGAGAATGATTTAAAATTATAATTAAGGAGTATAAAAACATAAATAAAAGTGTATCTATATATTCAATAAATAGGTACACGTGTCAAGTGACTAGTAAGCCCAAGAATCAAAGAGCAAAATTAAATTAGTAACAAAATCTTGAAGATCAAGTCTTAAAGTACATTGAAACTAGTTGTAATGATGGGTTTTATACTTATCCTAAATTATATACATCAAAAACCAAGACAAATGAGGATGATGACTCATTTGTGAATTTTGACCAATCAAACATGTGTCATTAGTTTTTGCTAAATTGGGCCTACAGGACAAAATATGTTGGATCTAATCACAAAATTTTGTGGAGAGGCTCATTATGACACAATATACCCATTATATATATATATATATATATATATATATATATATATATATATATATATTTATTATTTTTCTCATTTAAAATTATTCATTATTTTAGTACAGTCAACCCTATGACAAATCACGATCAACATTGGAGCCTACCTTGGAGAAATTGGTCAATTTGGGGCATCTGTAAGTTCAGTCAAATCACAAAATTTGGTATGAATGGTATAAATGACATAAAAAAATATCCCATGTCATCTTAAATCTCTTATAAATAGTTAAAGTTCCCACTATTTTTCTTTCAATCAAGAAGGCAATCATTGGAGATTTCTAGAAGTTTTGTCAAGTCTGGATGCTAGGAAATAGTTTAGGCATTGGAGAGGTCTTAAAACCATATAATATGATGTTATAAAACTAAATTATCCTATATAAGTTATAAAATTCAAGGTTTTAAAGAATTTTTTTAAAGAAAGACAAGTTTTGGCATGAAGGAAGCATGCATGTAGCTCATGGTAAATTGTGGTAAAAAGGGTCTACAAGACAAAGTACATATCCAAATGACATTAAACGTGGTGATATTAGTATATATGACCTAATATACCCATATATAATATTGGGAAGGTCATATGACAATTTCAAGTGGTCACAATTTTGTCACAGTCTCCTTCATGTCTCATAATGGTTACTATTCATGCATGCATAATTTTTGGAGTTTTAAGGTGTGTTTGAGGGTTTAAAACTTAGATAAGTATTTTATAATTATTTAATGTGTTTTTATACATCTTAAACACATTTCAATGGTGTTCACACTCTAAACTTCATGCAATCCCCATAGGCAGGCTCAAACCCCCACATGCAATCTTATAAGCAACGTTGGTTTTTTATCATTAGAAAGGTGTTATGAGATTTTTTATATAAAATGAGGATGTTTTCAATTAAATAATATTAGTGGTAAGGTAAAATTGGTCCTTTGGAGATTATGTACAGGGCATGGGAAAACCTAGATTAACAAACTCCAGGCATTTCTAAGAGATTTAACCATGGGAATTTAATGAAACTTTGTAATATTTCTCCCCTATACATGTACAAGGTGAATATAAATGTTTTAAATTGATATTTTAAGGTTATGTATATATTCTAGGACTAAGGGTTTGGAACAGGGATAATTAGGCCTAAATGAGCGTAGGCTAATGAAGGAAGTGATAGTTAGAGGTGGAGTTGGGCTATGAAATTTGATATAGACATGAAAATAAATATAGTGTACCTATAAATTCCCTTATAGTCTCTTTAGAAATCATAACATTTTTTTACAAGGAAAATTATAGGAAAAGAAGGTTATAAGCCTTGAGAGACCATTGTGTCCATAAGGTGTGGAATGAGAGTATGTTATTGTTTGAGTACTTGAAGAGGGTTATACCATGCATTTTATGATCATCTAAGACCATATGTGACAATAGGTAGAGCTATTAAAACATAGACCAATATTTAGTCTTTTAGGCCCAAATAAGGTGCCTAAGAAGAAACTAGAAAGATATTGAAACGAAGTTTGTGAATGAGACATGAATAAAATGTGGTAAAGGATGTATGGATAGAGGTCAATGACATAAATTAGGTGATACTAAGAGTACAAGGAATAAGTATGAGGTGTAAGAAGATAAACTAATCCCAAAGAGTCAAAACAAAAGATACTTTATGAAAGAAGATTCAAATCAAAGCATAGAAAGTGAATGTTATTAGTTGGGTTTAAAACTAACTAATGATGTTTTTGTAGACTTTTCCTCCTTACCTCTACATCAACATAAAAACATAATTAAAATGCAATTAATGATATTCTTTTTTTCTTATAAGGGTATGATTAGCATCATTATCCTAACAAGTTATTCTCAATCTCATAACATTTGTAATCCTTAAGAATACTTCAAAAATAATCATTTATAATACTTTGAACACAATTAACTCAAACAAGATTTACTTCATTGGTTTTATTAAATATTCATGTATAAAATAAGAGTACCATGTATGAATGCAATATATAGGCATACAATACCAATAATACATGCATTATCATATAGGCATACAAAAAATTGCATCATGTCTAACAACATATTATCTAATTTTAGGTGAATACATCATATACACATGTATAATGCCAAAAATATGTACATTACTATAAAGACATAAAAAAGTACATCATATACAACATTCTAATCATCAAATAATCTTTCTCTCTTTTCTTTCTTTGAAGAAGACTCTCCTTGGGATGCCCTGCTTGTAGATGGAGATATCAAGAATGCCTTGGATTACTCCAAGGTCTGACTTTGGGTACTATTCTCATAGCTCACTCACAACATAATTTGTTTAAATACAAAAAATATTATAAAATTAATAAGTATACATGAAACTAAGTTAAGCAGCTAATGTTTTAAGCTATAATAAAAAAAATATTTAAACATGCACTTACCAAAATCTCATGGTCCTCCTCGATTTGTCATTGATGCTTGATTGGGTCAGTGCCAAGTTTAACTATATGAATAGGCATGTTAAATGATGAAGAAACATGAGGAATTATCATAGTAGTCATCTAAATCAGATTATTAAATGTTATATAAAAAAACCTGTATACATAATACATTCATTCATATAATTTATATTTGTGAAATTATATAGTAAAATTGTTAAAATAAAAGTACTAAATTAAAATTCAAAATTACAAGTGAATATGCATACCTCAGTGAGTGTCCATGTAGATGATATTATAGTAGTAATGCTTGAGTCTATCTCAACTCATAATGATGGAGGAGTCTCCACCCTAGTCATTAACTAAACAAGCAACCTAATAGTTAATAACTTGGGAAATTAATTGATTAAATAAGTTGCTCACAAACTTAGTCTTGCATAAGATATGAAAAAATCTAATGAGGTTGTAAGAAGAATGAATGTGACAAGTGGATATGTTCAACATGTGAGTTGTAACACCACACTGAAGGCAATAAATGTCAATTTCATGAGGGATAATGAAAAGACAATGAGGGAGAAGTTCTAAGTGAATTTTGTGAAATTGAGTCATTGAATACAAGTTAGGTGTTGAAACATCCTTGATATGTACCTTTATACACTAGTTTGGATTCTTGTATAACTTTACTAAGGTGTATTTTATATTTTGACTTGAATACTTGGTCATTATGCATAATTATGTTAAGGTAATGACTTGGTATTATTGAGGATAGTCTTATGAGTATTGGTGTGATAAAAAAGCCCTTATAAATATTCATTATGATAAGACAAGTAACCTATATAGGTGTTTGTTGACAAGTTTATAAACTAGGTTTTAATCAACTTAAGACACCTAGAGTGATAGGTTAATTTTATGGGGGATATCTATACTTGAACCTTTTAAGAGTGTTTAAAACCTTATAAAATAGGTATCATCCAAATATAAAAAAATATATAGAAAATAAAACTGAATATTGTAGAGATAAGAGTGAGTGGACAATCTTCTTTACAAGTGCATGATTTTAGTTTCCCTATAGGTGACATTAGGTTGACTATTTATCTTGAGATTACAGTCAAATTTTGTTAGGGAAGGTATATATGTATATAGCACAAGTAGGTTAAGGTCAACAAAGGGTGCTATAGTCTTATTCACACTCAATATTCATTTTAGGGGGACTTTCCTAATGAAAGGTGTTATATTCTTATAGAGTCAGCATGTCACTTGAGTGATGAAAGTGCATGGATATAGATAGGAAATCTCCCCCAACTATATATGGTAGGTATTTTTCCCCCTTAAGTAGGTGGTGGTAACCAACTACTCAACTCCATCTATCCATATGGGGTTGAGGTCCCCTACTTATTAAATGTGGAGTTCATTTTAACACCCCTAAGGTAAAAATAAAATTACCAAGACAATTTTAACATGAAATATTTACCTTTTACAATGGTGGGATGAATTTTAACCACTTCCCTCTTTTAGTTTCATATTTTTTGGAAGTGGATATGATTTAAAGGTGTTGATAGAATTAGGGGATTATGTGGTTGAAACCTCCCTTATTTTATGCCTTATTTTGTGGGGATATGGTTATCCTTATGGTTATGGTGCATTTTTCAAGGGATTTTGAAAATTATAAATAGGGGAGAGGGGTAACACATTATTCATTATGTTTTACATTAAGTTTTGAGCTTTGCATTATTTATATGGTCAGTGTGATCAGTTTTGAGGTGTAGCTTTGCATCTCGAGAATTCCAGTGTGAATTTGGGCTGGAGAAAATTCTCTATGAGAAGTTTCTTGTTTAGAGTTGTTTTTACTCTTGTTTATAATATTATTGAGATCTTCTTGGTGGACGTAGCCCATAGTGGGTGAACCACGCTATATCAATGTTATGTGTGTATTTTTGCTTAGATCTAATTTTTTATTTCATATGTCTTTGCTACTATAATTCTGAGGAATGATTTTTTATTTCATATTTAATTAATTTTAATCACTTATTCCTAAAAATTGGTATCAGATTTAGCTTTAGTGTTTTTTAATAAAGTGGTGAATTATAGGGAAAGATATTAATTTGAGTGGGAGGTATGGTAGACAATGGTACATCTAGAGTTGAAAAATTCAATGGGTAGAATTTTAGATTGTGGAAAATGTAGATGGAATATTACTTGTTTCAAAAGGATCTACATCTCCTTTCTATGGGGAAAATAGGACAAATTTCAAGTATAAATCAGGTAGATTAGAATTTTATGAATAGGAAAGCATTAGGAGTCATATGGTTGTACCTTACATCTTCAATTGCCTTTAATATTTCAGAGGAGATGACTACATTTGGTCTAATGAATAAATTAGGGGAGTTATATGACAAACCCTCTACCTCTAATAACATATTTTTGATGAAAAGGTTATTTAATATGAAAATGTATAAAAATGGCTATGTCACTGATCATTTGAATAATTTTAACATGGTTGTGAATATGCTAACTTCTGTTGGTATTAAATTTGAAGATAAAGTTAAGGATTTATTGATTTTGGGCTCCTTACCAGATAGTTGGGATAACCTAGTTATGGCTATGAGTAATGTCATCCCTACTAAGGGAAGTTTAAAGTTTGAAGATGTTATAGGTGTGATTCTTAGCGAGGAAATTCAAATGAAGATCATTGAGGAATCATCCTTAGGGAATGCTTTGATGATGGAGATTAGAGGGAGGCAAAAGGATAGAAACAAAGGAAACCATGGAAAGTCAGAGGGTCAAGGAAGATCTAAATCTAGAACCAAGATGGTGTGATAGCACTATGGGAAAAGTGGACACATAAAGAAGGAATGTTCAGAACTTCAAGACAAGAAGACCAAACATGAGGAGACCAAGGAGGTAAATATGACAACAGGTAATGTTAGTAAATATTATTTAATTCTTTCCTTAGATAATGTTTTTTAATCTTAGGTATTAGATTTAGGGGCTTCTTTTCATACCACCTCACATAGGCATCATTTTGTGGATTATGTTCAAGGAGATTTTAGACATGTTTATCTTGGTGATGATGAACCATACAATATAGTAGGGAAAGGTTGTGTGTAGGTGAAGATGCAGAATGAGAACACATGGCTACTAAAGGATGTCATACATGTCCCATAGTTAAGGTGGAATTTAATTTTAGTGGGGATATTAGATAGTGAGGGTTATTTAGTGATATTTTTAGTAGAATATTGAAAAGATACCAAGGGTGCTCTTATGGTTGTGAGAGGTAAGAAAATTGGCACTTTGTATTTGAATAGTAGTGTTGATCATTGTAATGTAGTTATTTTAGATGGAGATGCAACTCTGTGGCACTACATGATCAATCATATGAGCTATAAGGGCATGGAGATATTAAAAGATAAGTTGCCTAGATTGAAATAGGTTGATTTGGATTTCTGTGAAGATTATGTGTATGAGAAGAAGAAGTGACTTAATTTCTTAAATGTTGGACCTATAGAGAAGGAGAATAAGTTTGAGTTGGTTCACTCAGATGTATGGGGGCTAGCTCAGGTATTTTTATTAGTGGTTCAAATTATTATTTTATATTTATTGATGATGAAACTAGGAAGTTTTGGGTTTATTGCATTAAGAATAAGTTTTATGTGTTTGAAACTTTCAAGAGATGGAAAACTTTAGTTGAGAATAAAATAGGTTTCAAGTTGAAATGTCTCATGTTAGATAATGGAAGTCAGTATTGTAGAAAATAATTTGATGATTATTATTCATAGAATGGAATTCATAGGCAAAGGATGGTTCTAGGGACACCATAAGAGAATGGAGTGTTAGAGAGGATGAATAAGACAATCATGGAGCATGTTAGGAGTATGAGGTTGCATGCATGGATGCCCCTAATGTTTTGGAAAAAGTAGTTACCACAACAATATATGTATTTAATAGAGGACCTTCAGTGCCTTTGGATGGAGGAATACCTAAGGAAGGTTGGTTTGGTAAGAAATTTAATTATTATTTTCCTAAGGTCTTTGGATGTGAGGGATTGGTTCATGTTCCAAAGAAGGATAAGACCAAGTTAGAGTCTAATTCTGAGAGATGCACCTTTATTGGTTATGGTGTGGATGACTTTGGTTTCTATGTTTGGAGTCTTAGAGACAAGATAATATTATAATCTAGGGATGTTATCTTTATTGAAAAAAATGTATAAGGATCAGTTGTAGAAACATGAACAAAAAGAGTACATAGTGTTGGATGATATTATGAATGGTAAAATGTCTAAAGAGATAGTTTAGGAACCTCCTACATAGGAACCCCAAACTCCTATGGTAAGAAGGTCTCTTAAGGCAAGAAAAGATCCTAAACTTTTTTTCCCATCTTTGAGTTATTTGTTACTTACTAATAGTGGAAAACTAGAATGTTTTGAGGAAGTAATGTAAGAGAATTCTAGGAAGAAGTGGGATCAAGCCATGCAAGAAGAACATAGTTCTCTCATAGAGAACCAAACATGGGATTTGGTGAAGCTACCCAAGGGCAAGAGAGCATTGTAGAATAAGTGGGTATAAAAAATTAAAGAAGAGGATGGAGGAAGGAAAAGGTAGAAGGCCTGATTAGTGGTCAAGGGGTTTGCATAGAAGAAAGGTATTGATTTTGATGAGATTTTTTATCCGATTGTTAAAATGACTTCTATTATAACTATGCTTGGTATAGTTGCAATAGAGGATTTTCATTTAGAATAATTAGATGTGAAGAATACATTCCTTCATGGTGATTTGGAGGATGAATTATAAATGGAACAAACATAGGGTTATGAGGTTGAAGGAAAGGATAAAGTGGTGTGCAAACTAAAAAAGAGCTTGTATGGCCTTAAACAAGCTCCATGACAATGGTATTAAAAGTTTGATAGTTTTATGTTAGAATAGGGCTACTCTAGGTGTCATTTTGACCATTGTGTCTATGTCAAGATTTGAGGATGGTAATTATATTATCCTATGCTTGTATTTAGATGACATGTTGGTTAAATGAAAGAACATGCAATAGATTCAAGTACTCAAGAAGCACCTTGGTGATTCCTTTTCTATGAAGGATTTAGGTGCAGTGAAGAAAATCCTTGGTATGAGGATAACTTAAGATAGGAAGGAGAATAAGTTAATCTTATCCTAAGAAGAGTACATGAAGAAAGTTTTGGAGACGTTTAGTATGCAGGATGAAAAGCTAGTTAGGACTCCTTTGGTAGGACATTTTAGATTATCAAAGGAATAGTGTCCCAAGATAGAAGGAAAAAAACTAAAGATGTCCAAGGTACCTTACTCATTAGTAATTGGTATCCTGATGTATGTTATGGTCTGTACTAGGCCAGATATTGCCCATGCAATGGGAGTAGTAAGTAGGTACATGAGTAATCTAGGTTATGAGCACTGACAAGTAGTGAAATGGATTCTTTGATATTTACAAGGAACCATGGGTAAAACATTATGTTTTGTTGGATCAGACACCACTTTGTGTGGTTAGGTGGACTCAAATATGGTTGGCAATATTGATAGCAAGAGGAGTATGATAGGTTATGTATTTACTATTGATGATATAATGGTTAGTTGGATTTCCTAGATACATAAGGTTGTGGATTTATCAACCACAGAGGCTGAATATTTTATTGTTATAAAGGCTAGCAAGGAGATGATTTGATTACAATAATTAATTAATGAGTTAGGGCATAATCAAGAAGTTGGGGGACTACATAGTGATATTTATAGTGTTGTACATTTATCTACGAACTCTTATTTCTATTTGAAGATGAATCACATATAGTTGTGGTATCACTTCATTAGGACAACTTTGGAGGAAAACATGGTCAAGCTAGAGAAGATACATATGAGTTATAATCCTATGAATATGGTGAATAAGGTAGTCACATTGGAGAAGTTGAGGCTATGTTCAGCTTTGGTTGGTCTTCATGAGATCATGGAGGACTGTTAGATTTTTTTCAAGGGGAGATGAACTCTAAGTGAGAGATTGTTAAATGTGGAGTTCATTTTAACACCCCTAAGGTAAAAACAAAATTACCAAGACAATTTTAACATAAAATATTTACCTTTTACAATGGTGGGATGAATTTTAACCACTTCCCTTTTTTTGTGGTATGTTTTTGGGAAGTGGATATGATTTAAAGGTGTTGAGATAATAGAGGGATTATGTGGTTGAAACCTCCCTTATTTTATGCCTTATTTTGTGGGGATATGGTTATCCTTATTGTTATGGTGCATTTTTCAAGGGATTTTGAAAATTATAAATAGGGGAGAGGGGTAACACATTATTCATTGCATTTTGCAATGATTTTTGAGCTTTGCATTCTTTCTACGGTCAGTGTGATTTGTATTGAGGTGTATCTTTGCATCTCAAGAATTTTGATGGGAATTCACGCTGGATAAAATTATCTCTATGAGAGGTTTCTTGTTTAGAGTTTTTTTACTCTTGTTTATTATATTATTGAGATCCTCTTGGTGGATGTATCCCATATTGGGTAAACCACGTTATATCGGTGTTATGTATGTATTTTTTCATAGATCAGAATTTCTCTTCTATATGTCTCTACTATTGTGATTTTGAGGAATGATTTTTGTGTTGTATATTATTGAATATTTAATTAATTTTAATCAATTATTCCTAACACTATTTGTATATGGTCGAAAGGCCTATGCCATATGCATATAGGCTATAGTTTATAGTCGATGCTCTCCCAACAAACTAATGAGATCTAATGGATAGTCTCCCAACAAATAAATGGGATTGACTAGGTACAATAGGATCAAGATGTTATGCCATCTAAATTTATAACTCCATAGATAGAGATGAAATTATTATGCTCGAATGGAATCAAGATGGGAATTATTTTGCTAGCTATGACCATTTTGGATATCAATCATAGAGATTGAACCACTATATGTGATTAGGATAACAAGGAATCAAGTGCCTAGATATGAGGCTAGTATGTAAAAGAAATGAGTGGTGTGTATATTGATGAATACATGATATGCTAGATTGGGAAATTGATAAAAATATATTTTACCAAACAAATTTTATCAAAATAATTCTATATATATATATAGACACACACACACACACACACACACACACACACACACACACACACACACACACACACACACACACACACACACACACACACACACACACACACACACACACACAATCCTTTTGATTGGGACTGACCTACTATGGAAACTACATATAATAGGATATCAAGAAAATGTTCAGCTCATTATTTTGGTTATTGAAAATATATTTGAGATGAAGGATGAGTTTTTAATAAGCTATGCCAAACTATGTTAATACATCAAATAATAAAAAGTCCAAAAAAATTATATTGGGTATTTTACATTTACTTACACAAAATCTACCAATGATAAAATTAAGGTGTATGAAGGTACATCTGGAGTATATAATATTCACTTAAAATTTTACATATGTAAATGTATATGTTGTCTTACTAACATAGATAGATGTAATAGGGGTTGGTCCACTACATAGTTATCATGTTGAAGGCAACATCTCCTCCTAGAACACAAAAAAATACATATATATATTATTCAATTTAAATGTGTAAATTAATTTTTACCTTCTTAATTTGTAAATATAACTTCAAAACTTAACATTAAATTTACAAAAAAGATACTTGCATGTGTTTAGAGACACCCAACATATCCAAACCAAATGTTTATGTCGAGAACTCATTAGTCAAGACCATATCTTCTAATCACCTTAAAGTACCACCATCATCATCTAAAGGTCTAGTACATATAACACCACAACATCTACATGGGAGGGGTTGGGTATGGCCACTAACTAGAGTATCTCAAGCATATATATTTAAAAGTATACATATATGATGAATGAGTATATCAGTAAGTGCACTAAGCACATGTAAAGTGTCTATTTGTATCAATTCTATCACCATATATGGAACCTCCCAATAAAGTCGCTATTGGGTAGGGATCCTTGTAGGTTGATTAGGGGTATGACATGCACCTAGTTGATCCTTTGTGGAGCCTTTCCCTTGGCCCTAAAACTCACCATACTCAAAGTAGTTTAGAATTTGATTTAGGATAAAATCATAATAGATTTTCCTAAAAAATACAAAGGGACCTCATGGTTATTACAAGGGGGATAATCAAACACCATTTACCATTTCTCTCAAAAATTGGCTTTAATCAAATCATGTTGGCATCAATGGATTGGGAAATGTTTGGTCATTATGGGATATGGGACATTGGTGATTGGGTCAATAAATAAGAAACAAATTTGATCTTTCGTTATATTTTTATTTTTCACCTTAGATGGTTACAATTTGTCAACATAGTAATCACTATAATAATCCCTATATGACCTCCATCTATCAATTTAGCTCATTATCAAGTCAACTTGAATTAATACTAACTCTAGGTTATTATCCAAATAGGTGTGATCAGTGTTCATATAAGTGGGTTCCCTCATTCTCCTAATTACCTGCTCAATTTCAATTTTGTTCTCCACTATGTGAGAAACTATATCCTCCTAACTTCTTGGGGGATCTAGTGGAATTATAGGAGGGTTAGGAAGAGGGTTAGGAGGATTAGTTAGAGGGTTAAGAGGGTTAGGAATAAGGTTAGGTGGAGGATTAGGTATAGGGTTAAGTAGATAATTCTAGCCTATTAGAGAAAAATATAAAATCAAACTATGCAATTTACATTCACAAAAAAAATTAAAAAAAATCAAAAAATTATTTTAATCTAGAAAAAACATACCTCTTCTTCATGGTGGCATCATCAATCTCAAGAATGCAAGCCAAAAGGAATATATACAATTCAAAATGTGAGATGGAGGTCAAAAGGAAGATTTTCAGGCCAAAATGTGACTACAAAGCACCAAAACAAAAATGGGAAGCAGGAGAAAATGAGAGAGGTTGAAGGGTTTTTTTTTTTTTTTTTTTTTTGTAGTTTTAGAAATGCATATGCATTATGTTTAGTTATAAGAATGCATATAGATTACTTTAATGCATATGCATTCCTATAACTAAACATAAGACTATTCATTATTATTATAATGTATATACGTTATGGCTCAGGAATCCTAGGACATAATGCGTAGATGTTATAACAATAATGTGTACATGTTATGTTATAATTTGTATGCATAATGGGTTATGTCCATAGATTTTTCTCCCAAATCTATGCACATACCCTAAAGTCTAAAATCAAGTTATTTTAATGTCAAATTTAGAAGCAAGTTTGAAATAAATTATTTTTTGTTGAATGTTTAGGAATTTATCTAAATTCTAGGGAAAATATTGAAGAAATGTAAAATGAAAAAGTGGGTTCACAAACATGTTTTATAAAAATTTAGATAATATGTGAACAAACAATAATAAAGATAAATTGAATGAAATAAAGAAAATGTTGAAAATTAACTTGCGATAAAAAAAATGAAAGTAAATACTGAAATCAATAATGGGAAATCAATCAAAAGAAGAATAATTATGAAATGAAATGACAAAATCAGATGTGTCTATCCCATATTTGATAGTGTTAACTAACATATAACTGAAATAGATAAACATGAATAGACTCTACAAATTTCTTGAAGTAAGAACTGAAATTAAGGATAAAATTAGATAGATCAAGATAGGTTAGATTGCCACTATTGTGCCAAATTAGTTGATTCTTTATTTCTCTTAAATTTAGGAACAAAGGTCATGATCAATTGAAAAAACTTGAATTTGTTTTTTAGGAATATATTTTACCTTTAAAAGTGGGAAAAATACCCAAAAATAGCTTTTCCAAGGTTGAACCCCTAATAGGGCATGGAATGATTAAAAACTTATAAATATAAAAAGGTGAATTGTAATTGGGTTGAGCTAACCCCAATCACCCCCATGATGACTAAATGTTACCTACGTATCTCATACTTTTAGCATGGAATTACAACCCATCTAGTTCTCCTAGTTTGAGTGATTTTTGTGATTTTCCTCTTTTGACAATATGAATACATTTATGGATGGATTGAATATTTGTGTAATCACCTAAAAGTCATATTTGGATGCTAATAGTGTCTCTTGAGTTAGTTTATTCCTATGTTAGCCATAAAACTATACAAGAGACTTTATCACACTTTTCAAATCATTATATAGATCACAAATCATTTGGGTTATCCCGTGTGTCACCTGTAAGTGCTTTAAAACCTATTCGGGTAACTTTAGACCCTGATTCAGTGGAAAACATCTTCCAAATGGAAGAACAGTTTTCCTCTTGTGCTACAATTTTTCATTTCCATGGCTTCTGGCCCTCTCTCACAGATCTAAAGAATTGGTCTTCCAAGTACTGGATGCCACTTCTTGAAAATGATACTCAAATCATTCCTTGCACCAGGGGTTTTTTTATAGTATTGTTTCACTGCTCTGAAGATAAGAAGATTATATTGTGCCACAATATTTTTTCTTGGCAAGGAAGATATCCTCTTATGGCCAAACCTTGGCATAAGGATTTTAATTCTCTCTTGAAATCCTTTAACAAGCTCCCTATATGGTTACAACTCCCTTATCTTCTAATACATCTGTGGCATGAGTCAGTTTTCAAAACCATTGGAAATGCTATAGGGGATTTTTTATTTGTGAAAGAAGGTATTATGGATTTTCAACACTTGACTTGTGCATGCTTTCTAGTAGATCTAGATGTTTCTAAGGTCCTTTCAGAGGTGATTTGCCTAGAATCCCTAAGAGGTACCTGGACACAAATATTAGATTATGAGGGGATCCCTTTTCGGTGCAGGAAGTGCCACCTGATGGGTCATATGGTTGCTCATTGTGTAGCTAGCAAATCCAATTATAGACATCCACCTTCTTGGTGGTCTGAGGCTTCCTCTGAACATAACATTGACAATCAACCTATGGAAGATCCAACTAACTCTGACTCTGAGGAAAGTATTCAATTCAAATCGGAGGTTGAAGAGGAATCGTTGGTGAAACATTCTAATGAAGCCCCTGCGGAGGCTATGGTTAGTGATCTTGCTAAGCCAGTGGTGGAGGTGGTGGTCTCTTCCCCTATTTCAGAGGATCCTTCTAAGAGCCAGACTGTGTCTAATTCTCACAAGGATTTTGTAGCTGTTTCTGTGCCCACGGGGTTCCAAAGATCATTGTCTTCTGAGGCATGGGTTGATGAGGTAGCAAAGGTAGAGGACGGATGGATAGTAGTTAAGAGAAAGAAGTCTAAGCCTTTGGTCCCCCCTCTAAATATGAATCTGTGGTTGTGTAAAAAAAAACATTAATTCAAAAGGTACATCTATTGATCCCTTTTGCTGACTAGTTTTTTGGGGTCAGTAAACTGGTCGCTTTTCTAGTTTACTGGGAACTGGTCTGGGAGGTTGTTCTGGTTGATGATCTAGTTGGTTAACTTTCAGATTAGTGTTTTGACTGTTATTTTATCTGATTATTTTTGTTAGTAATAGGTCCCTGTAAAACCTGGTTTTGGTACTTTACTATTAACAAGTTCTCTCATAAACCTGGTCGTGCTTTATGGTTTATCTTTCTCCTTGTTGTGTAGGGTTTCGGGGTCCCTTCAAAACCTATTTTTACCTTAATCTAAAACAATAGTCAATCTATATAGAGTCCTAGGACAACATTCCTAGATCCCAACCCAGTATGCCCAATAGTTTGCTAGGTTGACATTAGTGCCACATTTAGGATAATAAATCCATATAGAGCTAGTGTCCCCAACTAGGTGCTATAGTCCTTTTCTTTAAATCTTTTGAATTAATACTTTTATAAATGTGTGCCACCCTTATGGTCAGTTTATGTACATTTTATTATTTGAATAAGATATAGATCTTTATAATTACAAGTCTATTTAACCTTTATTCACTAGATGGAAAATAGATGCAAAAGCTTATTCAAATAAAAGAAAATTTGAGAAAAATTTAGGTATTTGATCCCTATTCTACCTTAATTTTATATAAAACCATCTATAGTATCCCTAAGCCTAGATTTCAAATATTTTAAAGCTCAAACACAAACAAGGCATACAAGTCCAATCTCATTCTAGCATTCACTTACACTTGAACAAAGCATTAGGTGGGAAAACTCCATCAATATTGATTGATCCTTTGAGTATTAGACTGTAGGTAACTCCATTCAAAATAGGGTGTTGAGTATATCCAACCTATCTTACCAATGAACACACATTTATAAATCATGGAGTACTTTTAAGGAGGATTAAGGTTTGCACACTAAATTAGGCTATCCAAGCACACCACATAGTTCCAAATTTCATTTGTGAAGGAACAAGACCTAAAAACATAGGTAGATGTGCTCCCAAAAAATAGGAATAGTACCTTAAAGAGTACACTAACACCACTTTAAGGACACTAAAATACTATGATGCTACTATCTAATGAGTAAACAAATCTTGTGACCCTATTGATGACACTCAAAACTATCTAGAACCCAATTTGTAGAACCCAAATCATCCATGATAGTCACTTTCAAGATAAGTATATATTCAAGAATATTTATTACTTTTTTTAGAAATTCAAATAAGGTCAAAATCCATAACAAATCAATACTTAATTATTTCATGTTATTTAACTAGTTTGGACATCTCAACCCTTTAATATAAACATATGATCTACATAGTCAAACCCTAAAAGCTTAAATCATTTGGTGAACCTGACATACTTTGAATATTGATTCAAATCATAGATTTCATTAATTCTAATTTTCATAAAATAATTTAGTGTTGCATACTTCCAATTTTCTAATTTTTTAGACAACCTAGCTAAATTTAATCAATTTCATATTAGGGTTTTAGTTTATTTACATATAATTTAAATTGTTGAAAATAAAGGTTAAATTTAAAAAATCCTAACCCTAGATGTTGTTAGGGTTTGTATCATTTTTTCTATTTTCATTAGCTAATGTTAATTTTTAAGAACTCATGTATTGTATTTTAGTATTTCTAATTCAATTTGTTTACTGTATGTCATTTAAAAAATCTATCTCTCTTCCATTACGAAAAATTAACAAACTAGGTGGCAGTCATTTAGATCATATTCAAATTCCTTTTATACAAACCTATAACAAGGACAAAAAATGTATTAAAATTCCATCTATTAATCCTTCACACTCTAATTATTTGGAATCTAATGATAATGTATCTAATGATGAAGTATACAACCAAGAATAAGATGAGGTACACATTAAGAATCAGGACACACTCCCTCCACTTAACAATGATGACATAATTCAAAACAAAGATGATGTATTACAATGCTTCAAAGATAAAATTTTAGAACAACCCCTTGATCGTGCATAGATATTATAGGACATATTGGAAATAAATAATAAAATAAACAATGGTCAATCTTTAACCCCTCTTATTTATAATGTTGTTACACTTGCAGTGGGGATAACTCAACCAAATCAGATAGCACAACTTAATATTGTTACTCAACCATTAGTTATAGATACACCCCTTAGGGCTATTTTTTCCACTCTAAATGTATGATCCCTTATGCATGAGATTCATACTCTGTAGTCTAAGTTGTTACATATCAAGAAGGGAAACACTAGGCCATCATATGCCTTGGATTCTAACATTCTCTTACATGCACCTTTGGCACATTACATAGCAAATAATCCCTTGTCATCTAGTTTTTTGGTACCCAAACTTACAATATATGATGGAAAGGATGACCTAGAGAATCACCTCAGTGCTTTTTATGCATCATGTTTAGACTATGTGTCAAACAATTATCTTCGTATGAAGTTATTTCCATGTAGTCATAAGTATTATTACCTAAAATGGTTGTATTATTTACCAAATGGATCTATCATGGCATTCAATCCTTTAGCCAACATGTTCCTAACACACTTATATATCAACATTAGTGATTATATATCATATGTGCAAGTGGCATAGTAAATCAAAATTTGAATGAGGATATCACATATTATGTCTTATGATACAAGATAATATTATCCAAATTGACTATCTTCATAATAAAAGAAGATTTTTGGGATATATTTAAACAAAGTCTCATACCAACACTACATAAGGCTATCTTGTTCAAGAATTTTCCTACATTATCAATTTATGCCACATAGTCAAGGAAAGAGAGGTTAATCTCTTATCAATGGGAAAATTCAAGTACACAAATGGATCAAATCAAATATTAAGAGTTGAAACAAACCTCCATAAAATTTAAGGGCCATAAAAATAAAAATGATGAAAAGGCCACAATAAACATAGCTTCTGATCCATCTCCCAAATTGTTTTTTTTTGCTCCTCCACACAAATTCTTCACTAATATTTGAGATTCACTAGCGCATGTTCTAAAAAAGTTATTAAGAATGAAATGCCAAATCTCTCCATCCCATTAACTAGGTTGATATGACATGGCCTCTTCCAAATATTTATGATTGAAATTCATTCTATGAGTATCACATGGTACCAAGCCACATGAAAAATAGATGCATTAGCCTAAAGCACAATATAAAATATCTAATTAAGGATAATATAATTAATTTGGGCACACCCACATAATCACCAAAACAATATAAAATAAATACTAAGGCATTAAATATATTTTAAAATTCTTTCTTGAAACATACAATTAATGAGTCATGGGGCACATCAGGTGTTCACTATACATACCAAGCACATCCACCACCAAATTCCTATCACATTGTTATAGAAGAGACACATCCACTCCACAACATTATTAACCTGTATCACACTACAATTCCATGTAGACCAATTATCACATTTTTAGATTAGGATATTGTGGATGATGACACAAATTTACATGCACTCTTCATACAAGCATACATAGACCACCATCTTAATTAGAGTATTATGGTTGATAATGGTTCAAACATAAGTATGTGCACTATGACACTCTTACAACACTTAGGCTACATAGAGTTGGTTATATTCCCCATAGATAAGTCATTATTTTTTTCAATGGTCATGTTTAGAGATTCATTGGAGAGATTGTGATTCCATTTTAGGTTGGACCAACACAAATATCCACTCATTTCCATGTAGTACCTAGTGCAATTGTATTTGATATATTATTAAGAAGGCCATGTTTGTAATAGATCTAAGCCATCCCATACATAGTACACTATTTATTGTAGTATATACATGCTAATTAGGGGGTTAAGGTTGAGGATGACCCATATGAGTATCATCTACCCATCGCATAGATAGTTTTAGCATTGACACCATTTATAGTTTTGGTACCATTACTAGATAATGAAAAGCTATCAGTTACATTAGAGATTACAAATACAATACATACATCAAAGTGTTTAGCAGAGCCATCAATATAGGGTAGGTCTACTATATGGTATATAAATGTACACATACTCTCCCATAGAGACCATTATGAGGAAGACCCCTACATTAGAGATATGTCACATATTCTAGGGGATATTCATTAACTCAATTTATGAAAAGATCAATTTTATTGGGTTCTCATCAAAGGAAACCTACATCACCTATAGATTCTTCTTCTATCAGATGGGTTCCTAAACCCATAATAATTCATACGGCATCATAGTCAATACCACAACATCTTAACATCACCACATTAGTAGTTTTTGACATAGATTATACAACACAATAGATTATAGTGTCATAGTTTCCCTTTCACATAACATGAATGATCATATTTCCCTTATTCAACACAAGTCATGGTGATAATGAGTCTCCCATGAGATTCATTGGCTAGTGTGGTTCCTAATATTATACACACTTACTTATCTTTTTCTATCCTTTTACATAGTTTATTTTCATTTAATTTTACATAGCTTATACTTAAAAAACATAAAAATAATATAACATATCAAAATATTAAAACATTCAAATATTTCAATTTTTTTTAGACATTTTATGCATTGTTATGTTTACATCTCTACTTATTTATAGATATTACATATTACTATATATATATATATATATTAGTATAGCTAATTATATCATGCGCACATGTTTTTATAGATATTACATATTACTATATATATATATATATATATATATATATATATATATATATATATATATTAGTATAGCTAATTATATCATGCGCACATGTTTCAATTGTTCTTATTGAGTGCTTGAAGATTACATACAAGACTCTAGTCTAATACACTAATATAGACTTACTATCATCTACAGACTAGGGGGTATATACTTTGATTTAGGTTTATATATTTGATAAATTTACCCCATTTGGGGCATCCCATATATAGTTGATATTACTAGGTTCCATGCTTATATTCTATACATTCTATTTTATGATTTAATGTATTTTGATATTGATCATTACTACTCATTGCTCAGATTTTTTTTCCTACTATCACTAGTTAGACTCAACTTATGTATATCTTATAATTTACATAGATTTGTACTCCATAGTTATACATTATTTCATTTCTATTTTTCCTATATTATACTTGGTTATGTTTCCTATACTTCTTCTATTCAACAATATTTTAATATTCATTACTCTTTATCTCTATACCACTTCTTTATTTATATGCCTTGGCCATGTGCCAATATCCCTTGTGTGGACTTTTATACTTGTACATGTAGACATTTTAACATGTCATTCCATGTGGCTCTAAGATAAGTTAATTTTTATTTTCCTTTGTGGACATTTGAACTTGTCCTTATATGTATTCATTCTCAGATTTAGTGACATGTGCCCATGTCCCTTGTATTATAGCCCTTTACCTAATTTTGCATGAATAATGTGTTTTTATGTATGTTTCCTTATACAATTCTTCACTATGACACTTGTATTTTATTTTTACACACACACACACAACAATTTTTTATGCCATGCAAGACCTCATGCATCTACCCTCCCTACTTGGGTGCCATGATGGACATCATACCTCATCCCCCTATGTAGTTAACCATATTTGTTGTTATATACATTTATTACATCTATCCTAAATCCATTATTAAATTATAGATTACAACATACATCTTATATTACCTACTAATGCTTAGATTCATTTACATTGTGATGTTATGTTTGCATATTGTATTGGAGTATCATGCATATGCTCTGATTAACATATTTTTTAGAGCTACTTATTTTGAGGAAAATTATTACATAGGTTTAAAAAATACCATCAAAAGAGGGGGAATTCATAGGTATTTTTCATATATATTAGTCGCATACTTTGATAGTCATAGAAAACATTCAGCACACAGGCTCAATTTCATAGATAGACATAGGGCAAACAAAAAAAATTGAGACTCAAAAAGTAGTTTAGATCACCAAAATTTTAAAATACATAGACATTAGTACCTATATTAGAACACTAACACCATAGGGTACTAATATACACTATAGGGTGTTATTGTCTAGTAGCCCCAGATTGTGGACAATCTAATTTAATCAGACCAGTATGCTAGTTATAATATAGATTTTCATAGATACAGTCATAAGTTTGAGAGTTATGTTTAGATTCTACTCAGATATAATCATTTTAGCTTATATTCATACTAGTTGCTCAAATTTGGGGGTATGATGTGTGTCATTTTAACTCCCACATTCAATTCAGTTACAAAAATTTAGTTATTACACACTCAATTTAGAATCAGTATACATTGATTTTAGATTGGGGGCATATGCACATCGTATATTTTCCATATATTTAGCTAAACACATGTCAATTAGATTAAATTTCAAACTCCATGTCATTCTATGTGTTGTATACACTTTCTATAATATTCAAAGTTGTCACAATATTCATGCCCTACTCCATCTATAGTGGTTGGCATTTTAAAGTGGCGTAAATCTACCTAATGTAGCTGAGTGGTCATGGAGCCAACATACATAATTAGATATACTAGTTAGATACTTTATAACACTTTGTGCATTATAGTTTTGTATGCATCTAATTCACATAGGTAGGCAATGATGGATTCATGGCCTACTTAAGTTCTTGAGCCACCTAGATAAGAGAGTTAGACATACTTAGAGTCTTATCCAATCTATTCATAGATCAAGATTCATTGAGTAAGGTTGGGCAACGATGGATTCAAAATTAGATTAAGTGTTTGAGCCACCTATATGAGGATTGAGTAAGCTATTATCTCAATCAAATTTATTATATGATATGATCACTATGAACACTCACACACACTCATTGTCACTAGGTTCATGCATTGGTTTACATACCCAATGTGGTGTATTCATTCCTTTCCTCTCTCTTTTACTCAACTTTATTCATTGTATTTATTCAACACAAAATTTTGATTTTGATAATCTTGTAAGTAAGGAATTATTTTTGCATGTTTCATTCTAGGTCATTACTTTGGATCATGTTTCACATACATAGACCCATATTCACGTACTCAGACTTAGGTACATAGGATTCAATTCCAAGATAAGTCCAATTATGATTGTTTTTCATTTATGCTAGTCATTTTTATTTGTTACATTTCTATCATAAAGTGTGGGTGGATCAAATGTAATCACCTAAAAATGGTATTTGGATGCTAAGACCATCACTTGAGTTAGCCTATTTATAACTTAGCCTTGGACCTATCCTAGAGCCTTTGAAACAATTTTCAAATCATTATGTAGTCCATAAATATCTATAGTTAGTTCAAACATAATCCTTTGACAACATTTCTAGATCCTAACCCAATATGCCTAGTAGTCTACCAAGAGGCCATTCATGCCACATTTGGGACACTAAAACCACATGGCACTAGTGTCCCCAACTGGTACTATTGTCCTTTCCCCTAACTCTTATTAATGAATAATTTTCCCAATGTCTACCCCCACTAAGGTTGTCTCAAATATATTTTCTTATCCACACAAGCTATATATCTCTATAAATATAAGTTTATTTATCCTCTATTCATTAGATGAAAAATAAATATAAAATCCTATTTAAACAAAGGAAAAGTTGAGAAAAATTATAGTATTCAATTCTTATTCTTCTCTAATTCTACACACTATCATCTATAACATCCCTAAGTCTAGATTTAAAATATTTAAAATCTCAAGCACATTCATGTCATCCAAGTCCACTCTCATTCTAGCATTCATTTGCCCTTGCACCAAACACTAGGTGGAAAAACTACATCAGGCTTGATCCCTCCTCAGAGTATTGGTATGTAGGAAAATCTCTTCACAATGGGGTGTTGAGTATGTCCATCCTGTCCTACTAACACACATTTATATCTCATGCCATACTTCATTGAGGATTAGGGTTTGCATAGTAAATTAGGTTTTCCACACACAACATAGAGTTTTAGATTCTATGTGGGTAAGAATAGGACCTAAAAACACAGGTGTAGGTTATACCTAAAAATAGGAACAACCCTACAAGGAAGACACTAGATCCACTTTGAAGACACTAAAATAGTATGACACTACTATCAAAGTGGGGTATTACTATTGAATGAGCAAACATATTTTGAGATCACATTGATGGCACACAAAACTATCCATAACCCAATTTTTAGAACACATATCATCTGCAATAGTCTCTTTATAGATAAGTCTATATTCAAGCATATTTGATATTATTTTTATAAATTTAAGGTCAAAATTCATAATAAATTACTACTTAATTATTACATATTATTTTACAAATTTAGACCATTCCATAAAATTATGGACCAGACTATAAGAGAGAGGATACACTTTAAAAATTAAAATTTAAAGGGGTGAAGGATAGGATTGACCCATACTAATAAATCCTACTAAAAATATTATCCCTGATTATATCTTTTATCCCTGAAGTGAAATGTGTGAAATTTAGGCTTAGGATTGGTTGTATAGATGTTTAAGACTATTTTTCACAATAAATTTTTTTTATAGGTGACATATAAAAACTTATAAAAGAGAATAGTTCCAAATATGGGATTATGATAGAGTGATGTGGAAAAATATGTATTGATTATAAGAGTTACTTAAGTGAAAAAGGGCCAAAACTAACATAATCAAGTATTTGTGACCAAATTTAGTTATCTACAAAACCATATATTTTAGGCCACTTATGATTCAAAAATTCAAAAATTCATGAGATACCCATTTACTTTGGTTTTATATATTTTCAAAATTAGTTTTTATTACAAATTAATCAGAAAAAATATATTTTATTAGAATAACTATGATCATTACATTGACAAAAGATGGTGGAAATTCTGATAGGAATTGGACTACCTTATCACATCTAAGAGCAGAGGATGGAGATAACATCAAGAAAAAAAAATAAATTATCTCTATACTACTCCTACAGGAAAGATATGGACATATCAACCCATAAAAGGATAAATATAGACAATAAAGTTAGTCTAGTAAATTAAAATATATATTTTTATTTTTAATCCAAATATAATGAATTTAATATTTATCTTAACATTAATCTCCCCTTAATTCATCATAGGTTCAAGTTAGGAGAAGATAAATTCTCTAAATGCCTCAAATTTTTCCCATGCAAGTGCTTTAGTGAAAACATATACACATTTTTGATCTATTAGGCAATATTGGAGATGGAAGTTATTCTTTTGCACATTCTCATGATTGAAATGTACTCGCCCCTTAATGTGTTTGGTGTGTTCATGAAATATAGGGTTGTAAACAAAATTCACTTCTAATTTATTATCTACATATTGGATTATTGGATGATTCTATGGTATTCCAAATCCTTCAAGTATACATCTAAGTCATATCATTTCATAGACATATATTCTTATTGTCTAGTATTCTAATTCTTTAGAGGACATTGGAAAAAAGGTTTTTGATTTCTTCCGCATGATCTTAGTACAAATCCCAAAAATAATATGAATCCTATATTATATTTCATGTCATATATGTTCCCAACATGATCTGAATTTGAATATCTTGTCAAGCATACATTATCATTCATATTGTATTCTAGGCCAAAATCGATGATTCCTCTAATGTATCTCAATATATGTTTTGCTAATTTTTAGTGGAAAACATTGGGGTCTTTTATGAAACATGAAATATAACTAATGTCTAGCATAATATATGTTAATTAAAGGAGACTCGTTATCAAATATCAATATAGAGTTGCATTTACTTATGGTGATGGATCTACTCAAGACAACTAAAGTTTAATATCCATAGATGTGGTAAATAACTTGCAATCCATCATGCAAAATTTATCGATAGCCATCTTGGCATATTTTAACTAAGACACGAATATGTGATTTTATCTATCCAAATTTCCAAACCAAGATAATAGTGTATAAATTCTAGATGAGTCATGTCAAATGATTAATTTATATCTTTCTTTGTTGACTCAATCATCTTACACTGAAATTTGAGTGATGACTAGATCATATACATATATAACAATGATAAAAATCTCCCCAAATTATTGTTTGAACTATAAATTGGGATTATATGGCCTCTTTTTAAATCCATGTTTTAAGATATTCTCATTAATTTTGATATACCATGTTTGGGAGCCTATTTAAGACCATATAGTGGTTTGACAAGTCTGCAAACATTATCTTTTTTAACTAATATGATAATAACTTATAGTTAAGTCATGTAGACTTATTCATACAAGTTTTTGATAATAAATGCACTTTTAACATCAATTTGATGGACTTTCTAACCAAACTATGTAGCTAATTAAAAATCATCTTGATGGTTTTGATCTTAGTTTTGGGAAAAAGAGTGTTTCTACGCTAGATTTTCACTTTCACATTCAAAGAGAGAAAATGAGAAACTTAAAGAAATGGTCAAGGCTAGAAGTACCTGGATGAAGTCATGCGCACTGTTATCCAGACGCTGTGAGAACTCCTCTTTGGCTATGGAGGAATGACACCTGCAAAGGAGAGAGACTTGGACAAAAAGGTGTTAGATGGATAGATGGTGGGTTGCCAAGCAAAATCTTATTCCCAGAAGTATAAAAACTTCCTTAAGGGAGGTCAACCCACTAATTGATAAAAGAAAAGTCTAATAAAAGACAGAATGATTAAATACTAATATGATAAAAAGACTGAAAACAAAAATGGAACCAAAAGCTTACCTAAAAGATTCTGTCGGCTTGGTCACAGTCGCCGGTGTCAGTGGTCCTACCGGCATCGGTTGTCGAGGTCTGCCGACGTCGGTTAGTCTGCCGACGTCGATTGTGGCAATGACCGGCATTGGTCGGGGTAGTGGCCTGTGGATGGGTCTGGTTAGGTTCTTGGTCTGTGGACGGGTCTGTGGTCTGCTTGAATGATTTGGGAGTCTTGTTTTGGGCTTGGTTGAATGGTTTATGGTCTGGGTCTAAGAGTCTGGTTGAATGGGTAGAGTATATGGTCCAACAGAGAGATCAAGCAGAAGACAGGGATAGCAGAGAGACAGGGTTCAGGACTGGTCTAGTTTGGTCAGAGTTTGGTCTGGGGGATAGGAGTGTTGAATCTAGTTTAGAAACAAATGACTAGAAAACATAAATGAAAACACAGAAGAAAACTTACCTATGGTGTGCTGAAGAAAGTGTTGCAGACTGGTGTACCTGTTGTTGGTGTTGCTGGTTGATGCAGAGTCCCTGTTATGCTTGCTGGTGTAGAGGCCCATTGTGTATACCTGAGGGAGATAGTCAAATATCTAGCTGAGAGGTGGAGTCAAGGCACAGATTGATTCAGGCAGATGCCAAGATTCAAGAGTCTGGTTACAAAATCCAGAGGTGAACAGAGCCCAGAAGCCAAGAGAGATGGATAACAGTGCAGAAAGCCATTATGAAAGCTACCGATGCCGGCAATATCACTGACGTCAGTCGACAGTTGACCGATGTTGGCAGCTGGAAGGTTGAAAAAAGGCTAAAAATAGCCTTTCATCCATTTCCCAACTGCCGGGCCAGCGAGTCCGAGGAAGAAAACGGTCGAAGGGGATTAAATGGACGAGAGGAGAAGTTGGAATGAGAGTCTAGATATTAATATGGCCATGTGGGGGAATGAGGGGAATCCAAGAAGGGTATCCAAGGGTGGTGAGGTGGTAAGGAGAGGGAAAAGGGACTTTTGTTAATTAAAATAAATAATTATTTCAAATTAACAAGATATGGGTTAGGAGTGGTAAAGTAGATGAAGGGGACCAAGGGGGAGAAAAAGAGGAGAATGACCAGGGGAGTAGACACGATTTTGGTGTCTACATTTTCCCCTTTTTTTCTTGTTGGTTGTTCTAGGTGAACTGCAAGACAAAAATAGGAGGTGATTATCCCAGGTGAGGGATAAATTCAATTTCGTCTTGTTGGTTGTTCAAGTGAACTGCAAGACAAAAACAAGAGGATTGGGTTGCCCCGATTATGGATGAGGTATTCCCCCTCAAAGTAGGAGTCGAGGAAAGGGAACCTGAAATCGGGTGCTAATTTGACAAAGAGTGGATGAAGAAAGGGGGTGAGGGTGAATGCTGTAGAAGTCGTGATTGTGCGTACACTACTTCACAAGATGGTTAGGTCAAAGTGTCGCAGGTCGAGGGTTAAGGAGTGCCAAAATTGAAGTAACTGGGCCCCAGCATTTAGTCGTCTACTGATTGGGTTATTCAATCTAAGCTGAAGCTCTAATGGTCTTCATGTTCTAGGTATCCCAGGCTTAGGAAGTTCTCCCAGAAACACGAAAAAGTCACAAGTAATGCAGATCAACCGGCTTGCGATCTGATACTTGTGAGGGTCCAAAAATAGTCTATGCACAATTGTGCTAACCAGTCATGAGGTAGCATATAGGCAAAAACAACCAAGGCAACATTGTCTTGGAAGTGGTCAAAGTCGAAGGAGATAGGCATGATCTCCATGGTCATTAGTCGAGGGGGAAGAATGGACAAAAGGATGTGGCTGAGCTAACCTCAAAAGATGGTCATGTCAACTGAGTGCTGCCTACATAGCCCTTGTGGAAGGGCCTCAGGCCAATGTAGTTCTCCCCAGAAGGGAGGAAGGGTCAAAGGGATGAAATTGGTCTTGGTCGAGGTCAAGGTCATGGTCAAAAGGAGGAAAGAAGGTTTGTCCATCAGAGAGATGAACAAACAAGGGTGGTCGAGCTAACCCTAGAAGACGGTCGTGTCAACTGAGTGCTGCCTACATAGCCCCAGTCTTAGGGCCTCAAACCAATGTAGTTCAGAATAAAGGGTCCGAGTGGTAGATAGGTAGTCAAAGTGGTCGATATATTGGTCTTGGTCTTGATGGATGATAAAGGGAAGATGATGTTGCAGCCTTTTCCATATTGTGTAATGGTGTATTCTGCAACATTGGTCGAGGGGTCTTTCATCCCTAGCAATTTTCCATAGTTGTGATGGATGTATGCTAAAAATGAATTGAGGTCTATTTATGCTTCAGCAAGTATTGGTTTATGCTTAACATAAATTGTGCAGAGTCGATAGTTTCCATGTGTATTGGTGTCCATAGAAACTAGTGTGAATAGGCTATGGGATTGGCTTGAAAAAGAGAGTTGAGTTGAGGTGATTGACAAGTGATGAAGGTGAATGTGACCAAAGTGTAGACGAAGTGAAAGGCATATTGCTCTTTCATTGACAAGGACCAAAATGACAATAGAGATAGGGGTTATTAGAACCAAGAGCCCCATTCATGCATGACGTCATTGACCAGATGTTGTGTTAGAACGGTAATCGAATCATTTTGACATTAAAGTGAGTTCGAAGTCCCTTGAGCAGGTGATAGGAGGAGGAAATAGGGAAACCCATTTTAAGAGTAGAGATAACATTGCCCCTTTTTATAGGAGACCCTGAGACAACTATAAGTCAAGTCCATGACTTTTTTTTTTTTTTGAAGGGAGACTGATCAATGCGAGAAGCCTGTAATGGGATATTGTCTTGCTTTGTGGTCATGTCATGAAGCTGATCAATGCGGGAAGCTTCAGAGATAGTGCTGTGTATGTGGCAAAATTTATGCATAGCCATCCTTCAAGGGAGTGGTCTATATTCTAATTTTTATGTTTTTGATATGACTTTGGCCTAGCTGTCCTTCAAGGGAACAGTCTAGTAAATACAACAATGATGATGTAGCTGTCCTTCGAGGGAGCAGTCTACATTTATAGTTTTATGACCTTGGAATATGCATCCCATTTTGATATTTATTTGATTGATTTGCTGATTGGACTTTTGATCATGGACTTGACTATAGAGGTTTAGAGGGTTTTCCTTTTATTAGGACAAAGCATTCATGCTTGCCAAAAGGGTTAGGATTGAGGGTTGAAGGAGATAGGAATGATGGTGACAGGGACTGCTCAAGGGATCAAGCTCAAGTTAAACATCAAATGAATAATTACTTGACTAACAATGGACTGGTCAAAGATGCAAGACATAAAGAGGCTCAGGTTTTGCCAAAGTCCTGACCCATGATTGTGTTCTGATGTAAGGTCTAAGTCAATTGGGAGCAAACTTGCCCCTTTTGCTTCGTTCCAAATTGGTCACATGTTGATTGATGTTGAAGGAGTTGGTCAATTTTTGGTCGAAGTTTGGGGTCGATGTTGAAGAAGTTGGTCGATATTTGATCAAGGTTTGATTGAGGTTGGTTTGAATGTTTGGTCAAAGATAGACTAAATATTTGGTCGAGGTTGGGTCGACGGTCTAGTTGAGGTCAGGTTGAATGTTTGGTCGAGGTCGGGTCGATGGTTTAGGATTAAAAGAGTGATTGATATGTGGTCGAGACTAGGTTGAAAGGTTGGTTGGGGTTTGGATGAAAGCTGAATTCCCATAGCGGCTATGGAGAATGTTTGATAGATTGGTCAAGGTTGGTTGAGGCTTGGTGGTCAGATTAACTATGTTGATGTTGAATAAGGGGGTTAAAGGAGGCAAAGGGACCATAGTCTGGCATGGAGGTCCCGACTTAGGTGATGAGGTTGGAGAAGCATGGGTCAGTGTTGATGATTTGTCAAAGGGGTGGTCAAGAGGATCCTTGATGAGAAGGGAATCCTTTTTCTGGTGTTGACAAGTGACAGCCTTGAGGGCACAACAATGCTCATTGTTATGTCCTGGAGTGTGATGATAGTGGCAGAATTTAGAGTTGTCGAACTAAGATGGCCTTGATCCGAGAGTTGATGAGTGGGGCGATATTAAAGGTTTGTTGACGATGTGGTCTAGAAGAAGGGTGTCATTCCCTAGACATTGGCGAATGACAACCTTGAGGGCACAACAATGCTCAGTGTCGTGCCCAGGCGTGCGATGGTATGCACAAATGCGAGTGTTGTCGAACCAGGGGGGTTTTGGTCTGAGAGATTGATATGATCTAAGTGGTAGGAGATTGATATGAGAGGACTGCAACAATTGCCGTAACAGCAAGGCATAAGAACCTGCTAATGGGTCTGGATGTTTTGTTGTAGTGAGGGTTGGTGACTTTGGTCTAGGAGGTGTTGGTTGATGGATTGGAAGAGATATATGTCTAATGGGTTGAGAGAGTAATGGAGGCGACTTACCTCTGTGAAGTATGGGAGTAAGAAGCACCCCTGTTAAAGTGGACAGATGCGGGCCCAAAATTGAAGGTAATGATGAAGGTGGGGGAGGAGCCCTCTGGTGTGGTTTAATGGCCTTCATTGGTTTGGGGTGAGGGCCACTATTATGTGAGGTGAGGTTAGATTCAGGGTTGAGTTCAGATGTGGACGGAGGCGAGTGAGATGTAGCAATCTCAGGCAAAAAAGAAGAAGAAACCGTGACTGGATCATCCTCGGTTGAAATGGGTGAAGAGACTGGGTCTTCTCTTGGTGGAGAAGAAATAAGAGAGTGTGGCTCTGTAATCAGATAGAGCGTAGGAATGGTCATGGTCTCGATGTGTGGTCTAGGCATGGAGAATGTATGATCCCCCATTGATGACAAAAAAAATGAGGGTGAAGCAGTTGGTGTGGGTGCCATCAAAGCATCCTCCAATATGAGAGAGGTCGATAGAGGATTAATAGGATAAGAAAGCTCTTCACCCTGTGGAGGAGGTATAGGGGAAGAAGGGTCTTCCACCTATGAAGGAGGTTGGTCAGGGACAAGAGAAAAGACAGTGTCGACCGTGTGTATATCATGGTCTTGAGGGTCATTGGTCATGGTCTAGATATTGTTTTGAGTAGGTGGGTGATTGGGAAAGGGTTACTTGAAGATGTCAATATTTTAGTTGGCCAGAGTATTTGGGTTATCCAAGATGAGATCCCCCTTGTCTAGCATGTCCTAGATGATGTTTTTGAAGGTTTGACAGTTGTCTGTATCATGGCCTTTGACACGGTGATAGTTGCAAAAGTCATCCTCCTTGTACCATGCAAAGATAGGTGTTGAGGGGTCGAATTGATGTGGTCAGATTGAAGGGAGATTGAGGACCCCCTGCTTGATGAGTTTATCCAAGACAGAGGCATATGACTCTCCAATTGGAGTGAATTGACGTTGTATGGATCGACGTTGGAAGTGTTTATTGATGTAGTCTGATGTTGAAAATGATGGTCGGTTGGTTATTTTTGAAGATGATGGTCTAAAGGTGACAGTATTTGCTGACCTCTTAGACTGGGAGTGGGCAGAAGAAGGTTTGGATGAAGAAGGGTCATTGGATTTTGCATTGCTATTATGCAATTTGACCTTATTTTCATTGATGGCACAAAGTTCAAGCTTTCTTGCCATGGTGAAAGCTTCGTCGAAAGTGCGGAATGTCTGGATTCGCAAGGTAGAAGAGATGTGGCTAGCACATGCTCAAGAAAAGAGCTCGATGAGCTCAGATTGAGGCAAGGAGAAGGAGAGCTGGTTGATCAGGCTTTTTCAACGGGTGACAAAATTGATAATGGATTCGTCGTCAAATTACCTGATGGAATAGAGGTCTGTGATTGAAACTTGTTTGGTGATGTTGATAGAGAAATGATCGAGAAATAATTGGGCAAGTTGGGTGAAGGAAAAGATAGAATGTCTGGTAAGAGAACTATACCAGTCAAGGGCGGGGCCAGAAAGAGACATAGGGAACGTGCGTAAAAGTAACGCATTGTCATGGGCAATGAGATAACAGGCATGTCTGAATACCTGAAGATGTTGTTGTAGGTCTTCCTTACTCTGAAAGCGAGTAAATTTAGGAAGCTCCCACTGGTTGGGATAAGGTTGGATGGGCATAAAAGGATGAATGGGTTCGTTGCAAATTTTCTCATATGACAGAGCATTGCTTGAACCAGAGATAGACGTCTCGAGACTGGACATTTTATCCATCAGCATTTTGATGACATCTGCTGACAGATTGATAGGTGGGGTACCCCCTAGGTTGTAGGGTACCTGAAAGGTGGTCGAAGAGGCATATGGCATACTTGGTTGCGCTTGTGTAGGCATAAGATATGGATAGTACGTCATAGGGATAGATTCCATGGTCAAAGGGGCTTGTGTCATGAAGTTGGAGGACACAAGTTGACTAGATACTGCCATAGGTGGTTGAGTGGTGGCACTGGTAAAAGGATAGGTTGTCACTCCTGTGTGTATGGGTGCAAGAGTGGGCGAGGTCGAGACAACTAAGTTCTGGTATGGTGTTGGACTCGGTTGAAATGTGTGAAGTTGAGGGGGTAATGACACCCCGATGGAGGTAGGTTCAAAAATAGATGAGGAGGCCAAACTTTGCTTATTGGCCATGGTCAAGTGACTAGTCAAGATAATAGGCTGAGTCATGATGGGTTGGGTAGCGGATGACGTTGATGTCATTGCCGCTACGACTGAAAGGTCCTGCATTTGGTTTCTTGCGAGATAGTTTTGGAGGGCTTTGACATTAAGGTCCAAGAATATTTTGAAATCTTGGTCCCCTTCTGGGACAATAGGAGTCTGGGGCGGGGTTGGGCGAGTAGGAGTTCTTTCAGTCTCCGAGTGGAACTCCATTATAGGACTGGTTAGGGATGGTGAAGGTGGAAGCGGTTGTTTCCTCGCATGGTCAAGAAGGGCCTTGGTTTGACTGCATGTCAAAACCATTCAAGGCAAGAAAGGGTTAGGTTTCAGAAAATTGTGTTTTTTCAGTCTCAGAAAACCAAAATGGAGGTTTAGATAGCAAGAAAGTTGGATTTTAAGCTTGCTGTTTTTGGAAAAAGGGGACTGTGACAGTGACCGATGTCAGTTAAAAAACCGATGTCGGTGATATCAGATGGCCGACGTTGGTCAAATAACCAATGTCGGTGAGGAAGGAGGCTGACGTCGGTGATAAAGCTGATGCCGGTGACTGTGATTTTCCAAAAACTTAGTGAATTTAAAGATTCTTGGAAAAAAGGAAGAAGAACATCCTCACTAACTCAAACATGCAGATAAGAACAGAAAAATAAAGATGGAGACAGGCAGACACTAAGCGTTAAATCCTAAAAATCAACTTTTTGAATCTTGTGGCTTATGCCTTAAAGTGATGTTTAGGAGGTTGGCTGTTAGAAGGGTCCTAGAAGAGGTAGTCTAAAGATGGTTTTAGGTATGTTTAGGTGCTCAAGAAGTCTGTATTAGGTTCGGTACGTGGCCTGGTGCTAAGGAGCAAGCTCCCCTCACTTCACGAGCCCAGTGATAAGCTGTTCTCGCTTAGCCAAAATATACCTTGCCTAGAGATTATCCTCCACCAGAGAACGGAGTGGGATTTCCCCTTGGTGATGAAATCCAAGTGAGATTGCCAAGTAGGGGTAAGGTATCCACTGGGGGATGAAATCCCAGTCGGACCTTGTCTCAGGTAACTTTGATGTTTGATTTAGTGCATGCGGTTCGGTTGTGTAACATCAAGTGATCTACGATTTATTCAATATGCAGTTGTTAATTACTAAGTGTGGACTAAGAAATGCAAGCAAGAAGAAATGAATGCAAAGTGTTTTAAGCCCCAAGTCGAAATGTTAAGATGGAATGAAAACAAGTTGAGAAAGGGTTTGAAGGATATGATTTTTCACTAGTCTAGAAATGCAAGAAAAGAAAGAAAAAGTTCTTTTTATTCCTGCTTATGATGTCTTTTAGAAAAGAAGAAAGAGGTGAAGAGGGAGAAACCTAATGCACCTAAATGAAAAAAGAAGGAAAGGAACCCAAGGAAGGCCCTAAGGGTCCCATAGGGCGTGCCAGAATGTTTCTACGCTAGATTTTCGCTTTCACATTCAAAGAGAGAAAATGAGAAACTTAAAGAAATGGTCAAGGCTAGAAGTACCTGGATGAATTTGTGCGCACCGTTATCCAGATGCTGTGAGAACTCCTCTTTGGTTAAGGAGGAATGACACCTGCAAAGGAGAGAGACTTGGACAAAAAAGCGTTAGATGGATAGATGGTGGGTTGCCAAGCAAAAGCCTGTTCCCAGAAGTATAAAAACTTCCTTAAGGGAGGTCAACCCACTAATTGATAAAAGAAAAGTCTGATAAAAGATAGAATGATTAAATACTGATATGATAAAAAGACTGAAAAGGAAAATGGAAGCAAAAGCTTACCTGAAAGATGTTGTCGGCTTGGTCACATTCGCCATCATCGGTGGTCCTACCGGCATCGGTTGTCGAGGTCTGCCGACGTCGGTTAGTCTGTCGACGTTGGTTGTGGCAATGACCGGCGTCGATCGGGACAGTGGCCTGTGGACGGGTCTGGTCAGGTTCTTGGTCCGTGGACAGGTCTGTGGTTTGCTTGAATGATTTGGGAGTCTTGTTTTGGGCTTGGTTGAATGGTTTATGGTCTGGGTCTAAGAGTCTGGTTGAATGGGTAGAGTATATGGTCCGACAAAGAGATCAAGCAGAAGACATGGATAGCAGAGAGACAGGGTTCGAGACTGGTCTAGTTTGGTCAGAGTTTGGTCTGGGGGATAGGAGTGTTGAATCTAGTTTAGAAATAAATGACTAGAAAACACAAATGAAAACACAAAAGAAAACTTACCTGTGGTGTGTTGAAGAAAGCGTTGTAGACTGGTGTACCTATTGTTGGTGTTGTTGGTTGATGCAGAGTCCCTGTTGTGCTTGCTGGTGTAGAGGCCCATTGTGTATACCTGAGGGAGATAGTCAGAGATCTGGCTAAGAGGTGGAGTCAAGGCATGGATTGATTTAGGCAGATGCCAAGATTCAAGAGTCTGGTTTCAAAATCTAGAGATGAACAGAGCCCAAAAGCCAAGAGAGATGGATAACGGTGCAGAAAGTCGTTATGAAAGCTATCAATGCTGGAAATATTGCCTATGTCAGTCGACAGTTGACCGACGTCGATGGCTGGAAGGTCGAAAAAAGGCTAAAAATAGCCTTTCATCCATTTCCCAACTACCTGTTCAGCGAGTCCGAGGAAGAAAACGGTCGAAGGGGATTAAATGGACGAGAGGAGAAGTTGGAATGGGAGTCTAGATATTAATATGGCCATGTGGGGGAATGAGGGGAATCCAAGAAGGGTATCCAAGGGTGGTGAGGTGGCAAGGAGAGGGAAAAGGGACTTTTGTTAATTAAAATAAATAATTATTTCAAATTAACAAGATATGGGTTAGGAGTGGTAAAGTGGACGAAGGGGACCAAGGGGGGAGAAAACGAGGAGAATGACCAGGGGAGTAGACATGATTTTGGTGTCTACAAAGAGTATCCACATAGTCAATGGCTTCTTTCTAATCATACCCCTTGACAACCAACCTTGCCTTGTGTTTGTCAAGACTACCATTTTCTTTGTAATTTGAATTGAAAATCCATTTACATCTAATTGTCTTCTTCTTTGTTAAAAGGGTTAAAATTTTGCATTTTTTTTCATTAGTGAGTTATATTCGGCATACATGACATCTTTACAAGGTTTTGATTGTAGGGATTATTAAACTATAGAAGGCTAAATAAATTCAATTAATATACTTGTTAAGTCTAAATTGACCTCTCTTTGAGTTATACTATGTTTCGTTAGTCCTATTTTAGATGTGTATGGAACACCATTCATTTGTCATCTCTTTGTTTATTTATATACCATTTAGGCATACATTAAGTGATTCCTATAGGTGGTGAAGTTGTACCATTGTTCCCATCATCATCACTATAATAATATTAGAGATTGTGATCTTTTGAATTTTTGATAGGATTGATTTATTTAATAAGTGATCTACTAAAAGGATCTTCTACTTCTTCCTTGTCAAAAAACACATCATTGATAGTATATTTTATTGGTATTTTGATCCATTAGTTTGTATTTGAGTGTTTATTTATCATATTTTAATAAGACATACTTTTATGATTTCATATCAAGTACATTTTACTAATTTTTTGTAATGTATGTATTTGATTTTCATCTAAAAACTCAAAGATGTGTTATAAATTGATTTTACCCTGACAATGTTTCTTATATTGTTACCTAATCAAGAGTTGTAGTGGGAACTCTATTAAGAATATATACTTTAGTTTTGACTATCTATACCCAAAATGCCTTTCCCAAGCCTAAATCATTTATCATGTATCACACCATTCTGATAATAATATGATTTATCCATTCATCAACAACATTTTATTGTGGGTGTGCAGAGGTGACATTTGAGAAAAATGTTGTATTCTTATAGTAAAGATTTGACCTTATTACTAGTGTATTCTCCCAAACTTAATGTAGGGTTTTAATTTTATGACCAAACTCTCTTTCAACAGCTTTGATTTTATTTAAAGTTTCAAAATCCTAACTCTTGGTTTCAAGCTAATAAACCAAAAAATTTATTAGAAATTCATCAAAAAATAGCATAAAGTAATTAAACCTAAGATGACTAGGTTTCATGGATCTACATAGATCGGTATACAACAGATCAAGTTTTCCATGGGCTAGATATATATTTTTGAAATGGAACTATTTGCTTTTTATTCCTATTAATAAATTATGACATTTATTTTTACCCTTTTTAAGAGGTTGTAACACTCTTACCATATCAAAATGGTAGATTATGTCGACATATCCAAAATTGATGTGACCCAATTTTATGTGCCATAACTATGTTCAGTTGGTGTCCTTTGTAACAAGTGTTTGATTATTTTTATGAATAAAGTCAAGTTTAAATTTTTTTCTTGCATAGGATGATCATGCAATATTTTTTGATTTTTTATATTTATCTTGAATCAAACATATTTTTAATCCACTTTTACTATTAAAATAAATTTTTAAATTATATTCCAATAGTTGATTGACTAACAGCATATTATTTCTTAAATTAGTTATGTATAATACATCTATGATTCTAAAAGTCTGTGTGCTTAGAGGTAAATCAATTTTATCAATTATTTGGACAATATATGATGTATAATCACCCAAGGAAACATTACATGTATTAGTGGTGTCTTTCAAAGTGAAGAACCAATATTTTCATCTTGTCATTTCTCAAGTGGCACCAAAGTCAAAATACCATGTATCACTTATTGAAGTTGGTTATTTATATAAATCAGTGGAGTAAAGTAAGTCTCCATATTCATCATTGTCTTCTTCAACAATATTACCTTGTTGATTTGATTTTTTATGCCAAGTTCCCTTTTCTATCCCTATGGTTCACTTTGAGTTGTTGGGGGTGATTGTTGGGTAGTGGGATTTTGGTCACTATATGTCCTTTTTGAAATTAGTTATAATAAAAATATTTTAGTTCATGTCCCTTATGACAAAAAATTATAAATTATTTTTGAGATTTACTCCCTTTTTGACTCTATCATTGACTTTGCTTTGGTGACTGCTTAAAAGACTTAAGGGTTTTCTTCCCTTTTTATTGATGAGATGCAAGAAAATATTCTTCATTTAAAATAATATTCTTATTATAATATATTTACAAGTGTTTTAAATACTGGTTTCATTTATATGATAGTCAAGGTAGTCATAAATATTTTATATGAGGGTGGCATAGATCTCAAGACAATTGGTACAAGAGAGTCATATGAGACCGTTTCACCCAAGGATTGTAGTGATGCCCTTGATGTTATAATGTTTAAGAAAGGCCTATGTTATTTCACTTGGTTTCAATTTTAGAGAGTGAAGTTGACATTGTAGGTGAAACATAGTGATCTCATTTCTATACTCATATACAATTGATATCTTATCTCAAGCTTTCTTGGTTGTTGTGGCTTCACATATATATGGTTTCACCTAATCTAATACCTTCAACATGATTATGAATTTTTCATTTTGATTATATTTATCATATTGACACTGTTGATCAACATATATGGCATGTCAAGTGAATGTGACATTCACAATAGGCCAAATTTCTTCAAGTGAAAGTGAATTTTCATTTGTCTTCTAAACATAGTAATTGTCACCTTTGAGTAACTAAAAATTTAGCTAAAATATTTTGGAGCTTATAAAACCACGTTTAAGATTGTGGGTAATGGTAAGGTTCCTTCTCACATCAGGTTTAAAGGTATCTCCTATATATACCATCAAACCAATAGCCTAAATATTTATATACATGTGTCTTTCCTATATACATTTTGGTACATGGAAGAAGCTCTTTGTTTACATATACCCAATGGTACATAAAAGAAGTGTTAACATATGTGAAAGAAAGTAGTACATGGTTCCTAGATAGTAATGAAATAGGTTCATCCTATCATTGCCACCAGCTTAGATGGATTTTCACATACGTAGATCTAACTTCCCTATATACTAAGAATTTCCACCTTCAAGATTTATGCATTTTCATTGAAATAAATAGGTAATGTAGGGATGGATATGAGTGCAAGTGTCCTTATTTCTCCCTAATGATTTATAGGAATGATTCCCAAATAATGTTATCATAGTTATAATATCCATTTTGTAACTGAAGCATGAAGATATTACCTATAAATATGTCTCAAAGGAATCACTTACATCGAACACTACATTTGAGTTTACAACTTATAAATTGTAAAATATAATAAATAAATTTATAATTTCTTGCAATTGACAAACTATAAATACAAAAATAAAGCTACACCCTTTTTTTGGAAAAAGAACAAATCTATTTTTTGTTTTTGGGCTCCTTGGCCTCTTTTTGCAAGACTTTTATCTATTTCAATGTTTTGAAAAATTTCCCCCCACCTTTTAAAAAAAAGGTTTTATGATTTTTTACTCTAAATTTAGGTAGTTAAAAATAAATTTGGTGAAACATATAAATATAGAGGTATTGCTAAACTTTACTCTAAAAAGAAGGTTTGGGTGGGATTTAAGTTCTAGACATCCCACTTGCCTAGATTTTAGTAAAATATATCCTTACTAACTCCCATATGCATAACATCATGTCTATTAAAGTCAAAATTAATATATAAAGGCTAAAAACAATAAAACCATACATTTTTGGAATACCTCGGATATGCAAAATAGTTGTTTTGAGAGAAATTTCCAACAAACAAAAAACATATAGTTTTCGAAGGAAGTTTGGCATCACAAAAAATGATTTTCGATATGTAAGGCACTTTAGATGAGCCTCAATGACTCCATTGAGCTTGTAATTGTCAGGCACCTAGAACAACAAACATGCTCTGATACTGCTGTGTCAAGATCTTGCTCCCTCAATAAGAGCACATATATGATTACCTCTGTATAAGCAACTAAACACAGAATTTAACCAGAATGATAAGTAACTAGAAATATGAAACAACACAGAATATGAGAGACAATACACAATCTTGTATTAATACTCATACATAAGGAAATACAATAAAGAAGTCACCACACTTGTTCTCACACCTCTAGAGCTTCCACACTTCTAGGGTTCACCAGTAATTCTCCTCCAACGCTTTCCTCTTTCAATCAAAAAATGGTCCCAACAACCAACTCAAATATAGAGTTGTTGTTCACCTCCACCAATCAGTAACACATTGCCAGTACACCAAGTACACATTTGTACTCCAAGTAGATCTCCCTACTCTCTGCTGCCACTTGCAAATCACCAGACCTTACCATGTAGATGTCTCTACACCCTGAAGAACCCTTGTCTTTGCCTCACCAAGTCCTTATGATTCTTCAACCAGTACCCCAGTGGATCTTCTACTAGAATTTACATAACCTGCAACTCTCCCTGATCATACACTCTTAGCACCCCTTTGGAACTAGGAGGAACACACCATTGCTCTCTTCTCTCAGAAGGAGCTTATTTCTACTCTCTTACTCTCTAGCACACTTTTACTATACAACCCATGAGTATATTATATAGATCTCATGCTTATAATAATTAGACTTTCTTAATTACAATAATTAGACACACAACTCAAGACCAAAAATAGTCATTACATGCAAACACACAGTTCAAAAAACTAACTATCCATGCAATGAATAGTTATAGAACCACCACAGGTGACCGACGTCAGTCCCTATCTGCCTGGAGGTGATCAATGTCAGCCAACCTCCTACCGATGCCGGTTGTCTTCAGCTCACACTTGTCGATGTCAGTTTCCCTTTGCACTATACTCTGCCGATGCCGGTCTCCCTGGAACTCAGCAACCTCCTCCATGTTTGCAATAGTTGAAGCTTTTAGCTCCACAACCTAACAATATCCCACTTGGAGATAAATAGCTACAACTATACCTGTACCTATACACCATCTAATTTTTTCCCTGGCTTGTATCCCTCTTCAATTTCAATATTGAAGACCAACCACCACACACCCTGTGATGCTCAACCTGTCATCCAAATCTCTTGCCACATCCGCATCTACAAACACCTGTAGAAAAGAACTTGACCCTACATAACATGTGCACCTACTGCTGGTCCCTCTAAGAATCCATTGAACTACCCAACAGTGCTTCTTTCCCGAATTGGCTCCAAACTTTTTGACAACTCCCACTGCTTGGGAAAACTCAGGTCTACACTAGACCTCATGTGATTTCAAACACTGTTCTAAGCTCTGCTTGAACTATCTATCCCTTGGTGTGCTTACTAATTTTGCATCCTGCATATTGAACCTTACCAACACCTTCTTCACATCAGCTCTTAATTGAGACAAAATCAACCTGTGATCTTCCATGTCTCTTATGCTAAAGAATTTCACTGCTACCAAATTCTTTATGACATACCTCTGAATTAACTTTACTTTTTAGCTTAGAAACTCCATGCATGTGTAATCCTGTAATAAGCAACCACTCCACATATAGTAACAAGATAATGTCGTGACTCATCATCCACCTGGTAAAGAAAAAACCACAATAGTTACACTGACATTGACTAAAGCCATGCTTAGTCATCCACCTGTCAAACCTGTACCATTGTCCTGCAGCTTCCTCAAGACCATATACCTTGGCCTTCCATCTCACGTGTCCATTCCCGCTCTTCTTTATCTTGAACATCCATTCATCTCTCAGTGTTTTCTTCCAGCTAGCAACTCTCCCCCAAAAACTCCTGTTTGGTTCTTCTCTAAGGAATCACAATCCTCATCCATGCCAAGCTCCCACTATTTCCTGGATCTACCTACCCTACTTCTTTAATTACTTCCTAATTCTGGACCATTAGTGAGCAACAAGTAGTGTAAAAAAGGGAAATGATGAATTTGAGGCTTACTTACCCTTTCAATCCTCCATATGGGCATTTGAGACTCCTTGACAACTTGTTGTCTGCCCAAAATCTGTCTCAGTGACCAATGCCAATCACATCTCAGTCTGCACTTGACCATCGTCAGTTTCATGCAACTGCCTCATCACGATGTCGATTCTCCATGCCTGACGCCAGTGTCTATCTATCCTTGAGTTGCCAACGTTAGTCTGCACATAGCCGATGTCAGTCCCTCCATAGATGCCGATGTTGGTTTTCTAATCGACATCAGTCTCTGTGTTTTACTAGTGAGTGATAACTTTTTCCTGCGAGCTCCTTTTGGGTTAAAACCCTATTCCAATTAACACAGCCCTGCTCAAAATAATTTAGTCCACTCAGCTAATCTCTATCTGTCATCTCCTCCATGAAAACCAAGGCCTTCCAGTTCTTAAGTTTGTCAAAGACATCTGACCTCCACTTAAAAACATGCATTCCCCTCCTACATATGTGACCAAGCCTACAAAGCCACATCTCTGCAATAGAAGGTGAATCAGTAATATAAGTAGATAGATAAAGGATACCTACTTTCTTACCACCATCTAATTCAAGTGCATCCACTATGAGAGTTACTGTGCATCTCTCATCACCCAACTTTCCTGAAGAAATGAGACTCATCTCCAAGACTAGAACCTGCATGACCTTCTTCAACACCTGTGTGTTACCTGTCTACAATTTCAGCTTCACTTCCCCTTCGTCAATATTCTGACAAGGCTCACCAACCCCTAAATAAATCTCTCCAAAGTCTCCCTGGACATGCTTATGAAAAGATGCTCAATTTTGGGTTACATGGAAAGAGGCAATAGAATATGTGAATCAAGATTCTACTTTATCCAGAACACCCTGTACAACATCACCTGCAACATCTACTCCTTTTTCTTCATACTGATCTTCTACCAACTACCAATCTTTATTTACCTACTCTTTCTTTCCATCAATTAGACAGTTTGTGCTATTCAGTTTCTCCATTCGTAGCTTACTTTCTTCTATCATTGCTATACTCCCACTCAAATAGAAACCCCTATGTGTACCCTATAATCAACAAACACTAACTAGATCTGAAACCACCTGTTAGTAAACCCAACCAAAAGCTCTAATACCAATTTGTCAGGCACCTAGAACAACAAACATGCTCTAATACCACTGTGTCAGGATCTTGCTCCCTCAATAAGAGCACATATATGATTACCTCTGTATAAGCAACTAAACACAGAATTTAACTTGAATGATAAGTAACTAGAAATATGAAACAACACAGAATATGAGAGACAATACACAAACTTGTATTAATACTCATACAGAAGGAAATACAATAAAGAAGTCACCACACTTCTCACACCTCTAGAGCTCCCACACTTCTAGGGTTCACCAGTAGTTCTCCTCCAACACTTTCCTCTCTCAATCAAAAAATGGTCCCAACAACCAACTCAAATATAGAGTTGTTGCTCACCTCCACTAGTCATTAACATGCTACCAGTACACCAAGTACACATCCGTACTCCAAGTAGATCTCCCTGCTCTCTGCTGACACCTAAAAATCACTAGACCTTACTCACCATGTAGATGTCTCTACACCCTGAAGAACCCTTGTCCTTGCCTCACCAAGTCCTTATGATTCTTCAACCAGTACCCTGGTGGATCTTCTACCAGAACTTGCATAACCTAAAACTCTCCCTGATCATACACTCTCAGTACCCCTTTGGAACTAGGAAGAACACACCATTGCTCTCTTCTCTCAAAAGGAGCTTATTTGTACTCTCTTACTCTCTAGCACACTTTTACTATACAGCCCATGAGTCTATTATATAGATCTCATGCTTACAATAATTAGACTTTCTTAATTACAATAATTAGACACATAACTCAAGACCAAAAATAGTCATTACATGTAAACACTCAGTTCAACGAACTAACTGTCTGTGCAACGAATAGTTTTGAAACCACCACAGGTGATCGACGTTAGTCCCTATCTGCCTGGAGGTGACCGATGTCAGCCGACCTCCTGTCGATGTCGATTATCTTCAGCTCACACCTGTCGATGTCAGTTTCCCTCTGCACTATACTCTGCCAATGCCAGTCTCCCTGGAACTCAGCAACCTCCTCCATGTTTGCAACAGTTGAAGCTTTTAGTTCCACAACCTAACAGTAATCATTTCCTTCACTGATTTAATCTTCCCCAAGGTGGATTTTCCATGAAGTATGATGGTTTTTAAGATTTCATGGTGGTATTGAATAAAAAATGGTTGTTTTAAATAACAAAATGTGTTATGAGCTAAACATTACATCAAAAATTTACTAAACTACCTCTAGAAAACCATTTGGAATTAAAAAACTCCGTGAAAAATTGCAAAACACTTGGTAGATCTTCAAAACACCTAGGTGAGAGCTAAAATGCATGAATTTTTTATGTAAGATCTAATATTTTAGATTTGGCATATGAATCTCCTAGAACTTATAGAGAGTGTATGGATGTAAGGTAGAGGTTGTGAAGAGGTAGGGAAAATCTATGGATCATATTCTTGCTCAGTCTTCATCTAAAACATCCAAACTCTCCTATATTCTTCATACACTCATTCCCAAAGGTTTAGATATACTCCTACTATAATACTAGATATTACAAATTAATCAAAATAAAACATTTTATTAGAATAATTATGAGAATTATTTTGACAAACAATGACAATAATTTTTATAGGAATTGGACTTCCTTATCAAATTCGTAAGTAGACTATAGATATAAAATGAAAAAAAATGTAAATAAATAAAATTATATATATTAGTTATATGGGGATCACCCAACATATCAACCCACAAAAAGTGGGATAGAGAGAATGAGGGTAGGAGAACTAAGTTAGGCTAGTGAGTTAAAAAATACAATTTTATTATTAATCCACATATAATAAATTAAGCATTTATCCTTATAGTTTTGTAATTTTGATTAATTGAGAATGGTAATGGATCCATTAGAACATTCAAATGCATAATGATGAAATCAAAATATAAATAGTTCTATACAATTTTCCCAAATTGGTTCATCATGATATTTATGATACCACTTGTACCATTGGATGATTTCATTTTCCAATTTGAAAGAGGATTTAAATACCTTTTTCACCCCAAATGTATTTTGTATACTTAAATATTATTTTTCATGGTGAATCCAAATTGTATGTATGGTACTATTAAATATATGGAAGTCCAATTTTATTCTACACAACATGATTCCAAATGAAAATTTTTTCTTAGAATGCTTGTTAGATTCGAGCATTCTCAAGAGTTCTTTTAATATTGAGTTCATTAGACATTTTTTCTAGATCAATGACTATTCATGTGAATTTAATAAATAATTCCTCCATCTTACTCATTCTATACCAAGTTCTTATAATCATCACAAAAAGTGGTCGAAGATATCTGTAAACTAGTTACAATAGTTATGTCAAATAAACTAGTGCGATGAGTTGATCGCAATAGTATAATTATTGTCAAAGTAGAAAATAATTTACAATATTTTTAAATATACTATAAAAATACTTGATGGGAAAAAAATATCAAAAATAATCTTATATGACAATGTTTAAGAAATAAAATGGTCCAATATTCTATCTCCACTCTGTAATCCCTATGTTCTTAAAGTTCTAAAGACTTTTTTGACCTTATATTTTTTGTAAATCCTATCTATAATTTATGGATTCTACTTTATACTACTACTTTCCTAAATGGATCAACTATTTGTTGTTTATAAAAAATAAAAATTACCATGTTTAAACATAATTAGGTAAAAATGGGTAAAGATTCTATAATTGATGACTATTTTTGTGGCTTGCATACAAACTTATCCCATTTGTAAATAATGATGGCTCAATGTTTGGTGGTGCTAACTATGGAGGGTAAAAGATACCTATATTATTTTTTGGACAACATGACTCATAAAACACTCTACCACTCAAGTTTTTAGAATAATTAGGCACCATGAAGGTTGATTACAAGTTAATCAATCATCAAGATAGGTAATTTTTCCCTAATAATCATTTTATCTAGTTCCCATTAACTTATAAGGTTTTTACAAGACCTAAAACTTTTTGGATGAGAAAAAATAGAGAAGTGTATGTACTTGTGCTTGGTGTTAGAGAATTAATATTATTTGGGTCCTTTTCTAAGTCTTTAGAAGTGTGTTAGTTTACCCTTTATTTAGAATGATGTTTTATCCTATGTTTTTATCATGTGTGGAGAATTTTCATTTATGTCAATTATTAATTCACATAAATCAAAATTTCAAGATGTGTTACTCATGTCTTTATCCTCATAAATATTTTTAGAGTTACTTGCACGTAACTTTTCTCCCCCCACATGTCTCACACATCGTCCTCACTTGTAAGAGTGTTATGGACACTTCACACATATGTTGAAGCTTGCACATGTAACTCTTTATTTCTTATAACTCTTTTCATTGAGAAATTTTTCTGATCTCTTCTTACCTTTTATGTCTCTATAACCTTTTTAGGCCCCTTTCTGACCTAAGTAGTGGAACCACATCAACTTAGCAAACACCTAAGTGTGAGGCAATCATGGTAAAAGTTTGCTAGAGTTTGATACTAGGAACACTAAATCTTCATGCAAACATTCAAGAAGTGAGGCATTGTTAAGCCCATAAAAGGGATAGTTCAGTGCTTCCAATCATAAATCTAGTTAGGTGAGTTGATCAAGGATGTATTATAAAAACTTACACTAGACACCTATGTGTCTAGGCATATAGAATTCACTAGACTTGAAGCAAAAGTGAATTGAGAAAGTCACACAAGATAAAGTAAAAACACAAAACATTATCGTGTGTAAGAGAGAAAGTAAATATGAATAACATGATTATGTGCAAGAGAACTAAAAGAGGCAAATAAAGAATTGGAGGGCTAGTGAAAGTGGTTTATATGGGTTAGGATAAACAAAGGCAAGATGAAGAGCAAGAAACTAAACAAGATAGAAAAGTATGATTGAAATATAAGTGCAAAAAGAAGAGAAGATGGAACTGAGGATGAATCCTACACATGTGAGGCACTACACCCAATTTTCCATAAGAGAGGCAAAGGATATGATAAGTGAATAAAGTACAAAAAGTGAATCATCAAAGATAGCTGGTATCCACCTAAAATTGAGAGGAAAATGACCATTTGTACTACACATCACTTCATCAAAAAACCATTAATAATATTGAATCAGGTGATGGTATAGGCATAAATATCTACATTAAATGTATTGATAGTAGAATATTTTCTCAAATTTCTTGAAATTTTGTGTTATATCAAAAATCTAGATGTCATCATGCCATTAAAGCACCCAAATTAAGGATGGTAGATGGAAGTAGGGTATAAAACATCAAGTGGTAGACTAGTTTTGATTAAAAGCATTATGAAAAATAGAGACTTATAGAAAAACTAGATCAAAACTAGGGAAGCAAAAATCCAAAGCACATAAATGCTACTAAAGTGAGAATTTGAGCACCTACAAGCCCCAAAAGTGAATGACTGTGAAGTAGGAGAAATTGCATTCATATTGAGACTAGTGTAAATAAGTGTGGGGAGATATTTATTTAGGAACCAATTAATATAAAATTGAGTTATCATCAAGGCTACCAGTGACGATATGTAAAGGTCAAAGGTTGAAGGTACAATCATAGATCTCATGATTATGAAGCATCAATAACCATTCGAGGCATCAAAAAACTAAACCTACTACATTTCAATACTATAACATTTAGCATAGGTAATAAGTGGAAGGGATGAGGTTCATAGTAGGCACAAAAAGAACAAAAAAAAGTGCATATAATAATAAAATTGCTTGTTATAAAAATAGAAGCATTGATACTGGAAGGAGTAAGCATTGCATAAGCCAACATCAAGGTGTTGATGAAGATGTCCTACTAGGTGATGTAATTTCCCCAAAAATTATTAATAAGGGAACATTGGAATTATTTTGTGCACCCCTACCAATTGAAGGAGTATAACCATCATACCTCAATCCATGTGCAAGACCTAGTGATAGATTGGATGATTGATATAAGAAACAAAATAGAACATGGTGCAACTTTGTTTAATGTCTCAATCTGAGACAAATTGATGAATTATAACACAACTCATATTTATGAGTTATCATTCTTTAAAAAGTTGAAGGAAATTATGTAGTTCCTTATTTCATGAGTCCATAGAGATCACATAAATTTTGTAGGGAGGTTTATGAGGATCTTGGAATGCCTGATAAGAAGGATAACTGAGCTCCCATATGATAAAAAATATATCCACTAGATAATGAGAGATGATGAAGAGGTGGAGCATGTTTTGAATATTTAAAATTATTACAAGGGAGGTTTCACATTCCATATTTTAAAACTTTACCCTAGTTGTTGGTGGATTGATGTTACCAAAACTTACCTCTATATCACCTATCATATGGCGTAGGGAATAAAGTTTAATATTGAAAAAATTATAACAGAGGAGTTTCTAAATAATGTGATAGATTACCACATAATAAAGGGGACCTTTAGGTGGGGTTATACTCTAATATTAATAGTCATGGAGGATATTAGAGTACTAGATGGGGATGAGGACAATCTCTAGATTTTCTTAGAACATAATGAATCCCTAGTGCATGTATAAAGATTTAACTTGTGCCACTTCCTTATTTGAAAAATAAAAAAATCAAATGATGGGTTGGTGTGAGAAGTACATATAAGCATTTGGGATAGAGTGACACATCCCCTAAGATCTCCCCAAGAGCATGTATGGAAAAAAACCTTTTCCATTATTTAGAACTTTTATGTAATATGCTTGGTGCTAGCTAATAGCAACAAGTCAAGCTAGTTGAAGTTATCATATGCCTTCTTAGCTAAAATTATTAGGGATGCACTCCAAATTATCCCAAATTCATAGAAATTCAATATTTGAGTAAGGGAATTATAAATTGAGGTGAATAGGTTGTAGTGCTAATTTGTGTGCCCAAGGGGGAATGCAACCAAGGATGAAGAGGAAGATTTAGATCATACCAACATCCACCCATTCCAAGAAGAAACTATACTCAGACACATCCATAGGATATAATATGAGATGAAGCCAAGGAATAAGAGCCTTAGCACTGAGAAGACTGATGACCACCCATCAGGATCACCAATGAAGGAATACTAGTGCTAAACGGGAAGGAAAAGAATCCCAAGATGAAGAAGGGGGAGACACTTGAGGAGATAGAGGAACACATAAAGTTTAAGATTTCCTCTGGTGATGAAGCCTATCTGTGAACCCCTACAAATAAGCACATGAAGTTGGCACTAAGGACTTTTACAATTGCAAAGGAGAAAAAAAAACAAAGTTTCTTGTCATGATGCCCAACATCACCCTAGTGGATATAGAGGCACAAGATGTGAAAAAGGATCAAGAAGATATGGAGAAGGAGTTAGGATTTGGGAAAGGAATGTGCATTATACTCAAACAATATGACTCCTTATCTAGTGATGAAACTCCTTCACCACCTCAATGTGAAGAGGTGAGGAGTGAAAAAGTATGGAGGAAGTTTGGCCTCAGTGACATGGATATTAATAAGGTGTAGATGTTATATAAAATAAGATAAGAAATGATGATGGTTGACATGACAAAAGAAGGGATTGAGAAAGTTGAGGTTAAGGAGTGCAAGGTAGAAGAATAAAAATGCAAGGTAGAAGAAAAAATGGAGGAAGATCCTAATTTTATAGAAATTCATGAGGCTCTCTAAGGTGGCATTGCTACTACACTTGGAGAAGTAGGACTGTCAAACACCCCAACCAAAGAACCTATAATGCATCCCACACAAGATGAAGAGAAGATGAGTCACTTAATGAATAAAATGGGATTCAGTCATGATCATATAAAAGTGGAATTGGAGTTACATAAAAAAATGGAGGACATGAAGGCCAAGGCATGACTCAAGAATAGATTGACAAAGTTGAGGCCTAAGAGATAAGGGTTGATTAAGAAAGAACCACTTCCATCAGGAAGAAGAGGAAAGCGAAAAAAAAGGCAGCCCATAATGATAAGGCTAGGAAAAAGAGAGAATATAATAAGGTTACCACAAGCGTAGAACCCATAAAGGACAAAGAAATAAAGGTGCCTAGCACCCACACCAACATAATAGAAGAAGTTGTAGAATATTCACACCATAGTAGTGAAGGGGTTCCTTGAGACAAAGATGGAAATGATGGTGCCTTAAAGAAATAAATAGAGAGTGTAAAGATAGAATAGGCTAGCACTAAGAAAGAACCTAAGGAAGTTCCATCAAGGGATCATAGGAATAAAAAGTGGATGAAGGGGAAAATCTCAAAAAAGAAGAACCCCTACAGGAGGAAGAAGAAGAAGGCACTAAAGAAATCACTAGCACTAGTGAAGAGTAGGAGTAGATGGAATTGGCTATCAAAAAAGAAGAATTTGACATGAGCTATATAGAGAAGGTGTAGAAAGGGTACACCCAAAACAAGGATTTTTACATGTTGGAATACATGCCCCCCATAACTACCACAACATTAGGACACCACCAAGTGTACTTTGCACTTGATTGTTACATGGATGAGCCTCACTTTGAGGTATCTATGAAAGCAATCCACAGTGATGAAAAACTAGAGGAGTTGCATGACTACCAACTTCTTATCCCCTTGGAAATGAACTTGGTAAGGGAGGCTAAAAACTTCCTTCAAATGGCCTTTGAGGTAGCATGAAATAACATTGTTAATGATGTTTAGGCCACAAAATGAAATAATATAGTGCTAGAGGTAGAGGAAGAGCTTAATGCCATGAAGAGTAAGCTCCAAAAGTTGGTTAAGCATGTGGAAGAAGTAGATCCATCCCTTTTGGAGGGTAATTATACTTCTAAATTTTTATAGGTTGATAAAGTGTGTGCATTGGTAGAAAAGACACTCTCACAAATTAAACTAGTTCTAGAAGAGGAGGAAGACCCTTGAAACACCATCAAGAAAGATTCTCAACAAGAATATTGATGATGTAGAAGACCTCTTTACAAAGTTGGAAGATGATGTAGAAGATGCAAATATTAACTTTTTCAACTTCTCTACCTAGGCATCAGTCATCAACACGTGCCTCCAAAAGGATAAAGGGGAGAAGGATGCCTTGATTAAGAAAGCATTCACTGTTAGTAGGGTTGAGTTCATGTAGATTATATCACAAGTCAAAACTTTGAGTACCTAGCTGAAAATCCAAGAGAAAGACCTAGAAGAACACTTATGCACCTTTTAGACAAAGGCAAGCAAGCAAAGAGCCATCATAGATGGTGGGGTTAGAAAAGTAAAGAAAATGATAGAGGACTTCATAAACCAATCAGACAATAATTATGTGTTCATTATTGAGGGTTCCTCTATGGAGAATTATGGTGCTATTGAATAAGTCAAGCTCCCAATTTAAGGCTTTGAAGACTTCAAGTCAAAATGATAGCAAAACACGTCTATGTTTTGCACACCTAAGGCATAGGAAGGATAGTTTGATGGTGGAAAAGCATTTTTATATGGGGTAATATTAGTCCCATTTTTGACCTATGTAATGGAGTTTAACCAACTCAATGAACACTTATGCACAAGGAAATCATGGTGGAAGATTATTATTTTTCATCTACTGGCACCTACTGGTAGGTGGCTAACAACCCCTTTTTGAATTAATTACCACTGGAAAGTGGGTGCATGTGATAGTGTAATATCCCCAATTTCCCCTCTAATCTGAAACTGGATATTTTCCTAACTATCTTTTTAGATATTTTTACATGAGTAAAGATGCAATTTTCCAAGATAAATTCAAATAAACAAATAAACCACAATAAATGTCTTAACTAGAAAATCAGTGCTCTTATTATTCTTTAAAATGATTACAATAATGAATCTCTGGCACGCATATAAAAGAATACAAACATCATCTCAAAACCTGATCTTTTGCAAATCTAGAACGGCTCTAATACAGAAGATCTTTATTTGTGCAATATCTGAATCAAAAACTATAATGAAATAAATACCTGAAATCCCTGTGATAACTTCTATGTGAAGTTATCTCTCAAACCTGTAAACCTCTGTGATAGCTTCTGGATGAAGTTATCTCTCAAATTGGCAATAGATCGGCTGATATCTCACAACCTCTGAATCACACACACTGAAGAGTGGACATTCTCCAATGCAGATGGAATCCTAGAGCCCTTGGCTCAGTCTTCTTAGGGAAAACCCTTAGCAAAATTTGTCTTCAAATCAATAATCAATTCATGAATTCAAACTCTCTCCCATGAGAAACCCTTATACCCTCAAAAGATGTGCTTGCCCTAATTAGGGTTTCTTAAATTAGAATTAGGGTTTCTTAATTAAAAATAGGCCAAATAATTAATATTTAATTAAATCAATCAAATATTAATATCTCCCTCAATACATGTCAGATCCTCAAACTGACTGAAGCTAGTAAATTAGGGAGTGATTTTGCACATGACCATACTAAAATAAGGGTGTTCCGCTGCATGTCAAATATCCCTAAATAATAGGAGCTCAGGCAAATATGTCTGAAAGAGCCTGAATGAAAGCCAACTATTGAAATTCTGCTAATCAAAGCCATGCCAAGATCCTTCATGACCCTCTATCCATCCTCTCAGCCTACGAGGGCTGCATAATAGGCTGATCATCAAGTCTGACGATGTCCACTAAAAAAGAGAACATGACAATCCACCCCTCCTAAAATTGCTTGACCCTAAGCAATCACAAAACAATGAACCACTCGATCCACTTGGATCCTAAATGTAGTCATGATCTACACTACGGTTAATCAACACACGCTCCTGCAATATCCTCTGAAATAGAATAAAGAGGAATCCATGATCAAACTGACAAATGCAACTCAACCAAACTCCAAGATCACAAATACCATATACACCTTCCACCATGCTATGTGGAAGGTACACTCCAACTCTACAACAACTCCCAAATGGAACTATGCCAAGTATGGAGAATCCACACACTATACCTCTACTATGGTCAGCATATCTGATCAACACCTGCTCTAAGTCATACACCAACAAACTATCAATCCTAGCACCTATCACCATGTCATGTCTATCACAACTCTCATCCCATGGCATCACATCATCCCAAGTACCAAGATAAGGATCCCAATAGCCAATCCTTGAGTGGAAAACCACTGGCAACTAATCACTAACCAAGCCCAAACCAACTACTACCTCCCAAGACACCTCCAAAGGAAGAGTATCACAAATAGGGACCAAACCCACTACTGGATCACTAACCACACAGCTGATCCATGATCCAACCTCACTAGTCCTCATGCCATCAGTAGTAGAGATCATCACCATATCAAGCTGACTACCATGCTCAACTCCATTGTCTCTAATGATCTCAACTATGGACATTCTTGAGTCTCTAGATACCACACCCTGTGATTATACAGACTCTGGTAAACACTGAAGTCACTCTAACTCCATGGTTACCTTAGCCAAATGAAACTATGACTCCTTGAAATCCAACTGCATACTCTCAAGAATCTCAGAAGTCACCTCGAGCTGCTGAGTAAGCTCACTCACCTTATCTTCCTTGACCAATAATGCATCATATGTTGTGCTGCCCCACTCCATAAGATAATCTCTGTCGGCTACCAACTACATATAATCTTGTCTCAAAAACTAGATAGCCTCCCATAAAGAGTGGATCTCTGTCAAGGACAAATAACTACCTCCCCACTCAATGTTAGTAGGATAACCCCATCCATAAATTGCTAACAACTGACAAGCAGCATTGAAATGCTTGCAAGCGGTAGCAATGTCTTGCTCACTAACTCTCAACTGACTAGACGCATGATGGCACTGGCTAGATTGTCTCCTACAATCCTCCTCTAATGCACGGTCCAAAAGAGTAGACTCAAAATCACTGATCTCTGGAGTACTACCATCCATACTCTGTGAATCAACTCCAAAGCTCATATCAACATCAAGAGTATCAAAAACTGTAGCATCACTGTCTAACTCCTCTATACTGAAAAAACTACCGGTGAAACTAAGTCCTCAAAACTATCCATTGTATTCTCCTAGGTGTCATCTACAATAATCAGATCCTGGGAATCTTCTACACTCTCTAAATCTAGAGTGTGAATGTTGGACATACTCATATCATCATCAACATGTGACCTGACTGTAAAAGAAAGCTGAGTCCCTGCCACATGCGCTAACCCCTAATCTAAAGTCACCTCAAGACCATCAACACTCAGTGTACTAACATCTGAGTACACCTATACACTCTGAATGCAAGCATCAGACTCATCTTCATCTAACTCCGAAGAAGATGCTGGTAAAACTATCTCATCATCACAATCTCCAGCTCCCACATCCTCTGCAACTAACTGAGAGTCCAAATCCTCATGACATAGGTCATCTACGTGTCTCTCAGAATCTTGGAGAGCCAACTGAGTACACACCAAGGAATTCTGAGTATCCTCCAACTCATGAGAAAACTAGACAACCTCCTCTTCCTTCTTGTTTTGTGATGTGGACCTTTTAAAAATGGATGTCATACACCATACGAATTTGTCTTCGAATGTAGGGTCTAAAAGAATTTCATTCATCCTCCTCTAGGTTTTAACCAATTGGTTCAAACTTTGTTTCAACTTCTTCATATCATTGTCCCACTATTTCTGAGTACTTGAAGTACACATGATTTACTAGCCAATTCCCTTATGTGTACTCAAGTGAAAAATAACTCACTTAAAGAAAAATAAAATAGCGACTTAAAAAATAATAACTAAAAATTAGCTAATTTTAAAAGCTTTTATGGTAGAATTATCAAAAAATGATTAGGGAAAATTAAGTTTTGACTTAACAAGGAGATGTGGGCAACAGTCCTTATGACATCATTTGCATGCCTTGCAAAGAAAGAAGAGAACTAGCATTGCATGATGCAAGGAGCGGTTGACCACGGATTTGTGTTGTAGGCACTGTTATGCATGCATACTTAGATCGTCCCTCTACCCTCCATGCTTTTCTGAAACTTTTCAGTCTGGGTAATTTGACATTCAACAGTTGGTTATGCCAAGATTTGTGTAAGCTTTCAAACCCTCTATGTTTGTTCAACCAAGAAATTTCTCGGTCTTCCTTACGGCCTATGCATGCATATGCTACGGGTCTGCAGGATTCTTAATGCAAGAATGAATCACACAAACATGGCTCAATCTTTACATAGATTCCTTGCTTTACATGTGTGCCACATAGTCACAACATGGCTTGAACCCGAGAAGGTTCTCTTGGAATGAAGATTCTTTTCATTTCAATCGAGACTAAAAGTCAATCTAAAACTATAATAATCCCTTCACAATATTCATACACCGCAAACCTCTGTCGCATATTCTTTCCACCATTTTGTGTAGGATTGTCTTGAACACGGTTTTATGCATGAAATGACTTATAATAGAATACATTTCAAAAATGACTTGATTATGCCCTGGAAAACCTCAATGTTTGGTAACAAGCACTTTATCAATGACTCACAAATTTGGAACGTCTTTCTTTATTCTACTCATGGTTATATCACACATAGAGCCCGTTTCTTGATCAAGATACAAGGTCTGAGTTAAGTTGTTTATCCATAATGTTTTCAATATCATAGAAAAATGTTCATAAGAAATATCATGATTCTACCCCTGCCCTTCATTGATCTATTAAGTAGACTAACACGGAATCTTCTATCATTCTCTGACAATTTTCCTCTAAAAGCACAACATTTATTATTAGATTCAGGTGGCTGCAACTTGTTCAGTTGGCGTTGATATTTGGTTAACCCAGATCTGCCCTAATACCACTATAATCTGTAATAGTGGTATCACTGTATAGAACAATCTACCCAAATTACCCAATAAGATGGTAGGATAAAAGCTCTAATACCATTGTAATATCCCCAATTTCCCCTCAAATATGAAACTGGATATTTTCCTGACTATCTTTCTATATTTTGCTTTTTAGATATTTTTGCATGAGTAAAGATGCAATTTTTCAAGATAAATTCAAATAAAAAAATAAACCACAGTAAATCTCTTAACTGGCAAATCAGTGCTCTTATTACTCTTCAGAATGATTACAATAATGAATATCTGGCATGCATATAAAAGAATACAAACATCATCTCAAAACCTAATCTTTTGCAAATCTGGAACGGCTCTAATACAGAAGATCTTTATTTGTGCAATATCTGAATCAAAAATTGTAATGAAATAAATACTTGAAATCCCTGTGATAACTTCTATGTGAAGTTATCTCTCAAACCTGTAAACCTTTGTGATAGCTTTTGGATGAAGTTATCTCTCAAATTGGCAATAGATCAGCTGATATCTCACAACCTCTGAATCGCACACACTAAAGAGTGGACGTTTTCCAATGTAGATGGAATCCTGGAGCCCTTGGCTCAGTCTTTTTAGGGAAAACCCTTAGCAAAATCTGTCTTTAAATCAATAATCAATTCATGAATTCAAACTCTCTCCCATGAGAAACCCTTATACCCTCAAAAGATGTGCTTGCCCTAATTAGGGTTTCTTAAATTATAATTAGGGTTTCTTAATTAAAAATAGGCCAAATAATTAATATTTAATTAAATCAATCAAATATTAATATCTCCCTCAATACATGTCAGATCCTCGAACCGACTGAAGCTAGTAAATCAGGGAGTGATTCTGCACATGACCATACTAGAATAAGGGTGCTCCACTGCATGTCAAATATCCCTAAATAATAGGAGCTCAAGCAAATATGTCTGAAAGAGCCCAAACGAAAGCCAACTGTAGAAATTCTGCTAATCGAAGCCATGCCAAGATCCATGAAGACCCTCTATCCATCCTCTCAACCTATGAGGGCCACATAATAGGCTGATCATCAAGTCTGACGATATCCACTAAAAAAGGAAACATGATAGATAGTGACTACTCATTAAAGATAAGCATAGTGGATATGATGGGATGTGTACCTCTAACACAAACTCAATGATCGGTGTGCTTCGATTCCTCATGATCCTAAGACACTCTGAAGCTCTATAAAAAGAATTAGAGTCTAGTTAGCAAAAGAGGAGATGAACTAGAGTAGTAAATCTCTACTAAATTGATTTTAAATGGTTTCCATTAGAGTTATAAGTATTTTTAGATGATTTTTATGCTTCCATTTATAATACCAAGCTCTCCTATGATCCTCTAGGCCTTTAGTAGCTTGTGTCAAGCATTTGCTCTTTTAATAATGAACACTTGGTGAATGTTTAATGGATTGAATGATTTATTATATAGAATGTATGGTTGAGCTATCATGAGTTTATAAATTATTTTTATATGGTGTGCGTATAGATAATTATTAACCCCACTCTCGATAGAGGAAAATCTCTAAGTGTGCGTAAGCCCCTAGGCCTCATAATAATACCTATGACTAAGCATAGACCTATGCCTAAGTCCCACCATATAGATACGCAGTTGTCCTCAAGTGCATAAATGCCATTTAACTTATAAAACCTGAGGCTTTTTCCCCTAAATTCATAACCATTGTTTCACTAACCCAATCCCTCGAAGCATAGAGTTGCACCATGGCATAACTAGACCAACATAGACCCCAATCCCTTCTTTGTTACACTTCAAGTGAGAACATAAAGATTGCACCTTATGTAAATTCATGTCAGTGAAGTTGAGTGTCAAATGTTGAGTTTTATAGGATTAGTTAAGGCCTATGCCTCATTGGAATAATCCTAAATCTGACCTAGATAGTTATGGAAGAGCATGACTAGGCCCATGACCGAAACACCTACTTTTCTATGGCAACCTTGTTGTATTTTATTAATCTTATATCTTTGAGATTTTATTTTGGATTAAACTAATTCTTTCTCTTAGATTCTACATGGTATGTATTTGGATATTTGTTGTTTTAAGGCTTCTAATAATATTGTGGGGTTTTTCCCCATTTAATGGTTTCTCCATTTTTCAAATCTTTTGACTCAAATTTTCTATTAATTTTGTTCCTTATGTTTTTTCATCACTTATATTCAAAATTTAAATTGATCCTTTCCAAAATTTATTTCAAGGTACCAAATCATGTTTCTCTTTTGACATTGAAACTTGAGTTATGCAAACCTTTTTCTGGAGGAGACATTCCTTTTGATTTTACAAGGGCTTACACCTTTGCATCCGATTTTTATTCTATTTCTTTATTTTTTCTCATAATTTATATCATTATTATGACATGTTATAATTCTAACATGCATTTTAGTTTTATATAAAAAGGAATTTATTTAGTCTATCAAACTATTTGCACCAAAAAAATGTGTAATTTCTTCCATTTGTTTATTGTAAGATTTTAAAAACTCATCATATAAAAAACTTGTCACATTAAAATAGATGTGTATTTTGATTTAAATTTATGTTTTTTAAAAATTCAATAAGTTGTTTTATACCATAAATAAGATATTGCTTTCAAAATTTTATGAAAATATAGATCACGGTTTGAGAGAAATCAACAAAATTACAATGTTAGTTTTTTCATAAAAACATGTTCAAAACAATCAATAAGCTTAATGTATGTTTTCCTCAAAGGTTTTAATTCATATTTTATTTGAAATAAAATCAACAATAACAAAAAATTATTAAGGATTATATTTTATTATTTTATTCCAAAGCATTTTTGATTCATATGCAAATTTTTGTTAAGCATTCAAATCTATGACTTGAAAAACTCTTCACAAAGAATTTAAACTTTATGCTTTGGTAAAAAAAATTAATTTTTTTTCTCAAACATAAAATTAGTTTAGATTATTCATGTTTGTTTTATTATATCTCAAAATTCTAAGTCTTTAAAGCCACATATTTTTTAAATTAAAGGAAAAAACCATTTACGTAAATTAAAAATAGGAATATGTTTTTGTTATTTATGTAATTTTTTAATTTAAAGATTTAAATTTTATTTTTAAATTGGTTTTTTACCCTATTTTTACCTCAAGACAATTATATAATATTACTAATTTAATTTTTCAAATTGGATTTTTTTACAATTAAATCAAGAGAGTATTAATTTTTTTTTGTAAATTTCGTATTTTGATATGGACTTACATTTACAAGTTAATTGATGTAAGCTTTATTAAATAAAATCTATTATTCTAATCTTAGTTTTTGAAATGATTTTTTAAAATGCTATTTGTAGAAATAAATGTTTCTAATAATTGATTTTTTTCAATTATAATGAAATGTATATCTTTTACTCTCATGTATTTTAAATTGGTCACTTGTTTTAGTTTTTAAGAACACTATGAAAAATATTCCTATTATAAAATGGTGATATTAAACATAGAATTAAATTTTAAAATGATAAAATTTATAAGTTATATTGTTATGTTATTGCACTTTAAAATGATTTTCATAACCAAATGTCAAGCATGCAATCCTCCTTGGGCACTCTCAATATCAAATTCACATATTTTGCAAAAAAACATAGCTATCATAATAGTGAAACTTATTGTGATTGTAAAATGTATAAAAACTCTTTGAACACATCTACTAATTCCATCTTAAAAATCATGTGAAATATGGGTTATTTTGGTGGTGTGCTTGGTATGTCTGAAGATGATATGTTTGAACCTATTTTTCTTGATTTTAATGTAAATTATAAAGGTCTTGAATATAATGCTTCAAATATTTCAAATGAAAATTTGGAATTAAATTATCCTCTACATCAAGGGACTTATGATGTAACTTATTCTAACTATCCATATTATAATGATCATGTTATGGTTAGTATCATCAAACCTTGTGTGTATTATATAAAACACAAGTATCATATCTCTAAATGTTTGAAATTGTATACATGAAAATCTGATGGTAAATCTAGTAATGAAACTTTTCATTGTTATAAAATTAATACATCTTCTCCCACTAGGGGTGAAACTATTTGGATTCTTAAATAAAATAGATATTTTAGAGACTTTAATATTTGTACATGTGATGCTTCTTTTATTGCTTCACATTGTATATCTTTTGCAAGTGATATTTATTATTTATCTCCTTTTTTATTTATCTCAAACTCTTTTATGCATTCCATGCCTTTTGTGGCAAAGGAAATATGCTTTTAACAAACTTATTTTGAAACAGGTTTTTAAAAAATTTGATGGAAGTTGTCTTTTCATCACTTTTCCTTATGGTACATCTACTTTTATTCAATTATGTATGCATTTTGCATTTTTATGGCATATTGGTTACTTAGCATGAAATATCGGTGTTAAATTCTTTATTTTTTAGGGTTTCATGGATCAGTTCTCCTTCTTGTTATTATTTGTTTTATTATTGATCAACCACATTGTCCAAAAAGGATTATTGAAGACTTTTTTATGATCATACTATCATCCTTGTGACTTTTTATGATACCTTATCTTCTTCTTTTCTCTATTTTTTTAAATTCATCTTGAAGGAAGTTTATATTAAGGGGGACTATCATGTAATTTAAACTCCCTTCCTTTTTTTATAAAAGGTTTATCTCCACTTTTGTAACCCCAAATAAGGGTTCGTTTTAAGATTCTATGATGGAAACCCCCTAGGTTTATTTAAGTGAATCAAATTTTTAGCCTTGGTGAATCCATGTGTGTACAATAAGGGAAAATTTTCCTTAGTTTGTTTCTATAAAACCACTTAGAAGCATTCTATCAAGGCAATAAGGCACTATTATTCTACTACATGGTACTACACTATCGAGAAATACTATACCACAATGTGATAGTATGTTATCATGCGAAAATATGATATTATGAAAAATCATGCTACCACATGACACCATGCTATTGGGAAACACTATGATTCCATATAAAATCATGCTATTAGGTGGCACTATGCCCCCAAATGATATCATGCTTATTGAACACAACTATTTACTAAGAGGGGGGTAAATCAATAGATTAGCTAAAACTAGTTCTTTAAACATTTTAGAGAAGATACAGATGCATATACATATTAAAGAACAAATTTAGATATTAAACACACATAAAAAAAAGCATGTTACATCAGATTTATACATGGAAAATCCAAAGGGAAAAACCATGGTGAGAATAGTTGCTAGAATCTACTATTCTAATCTAGCCTCATAATTAAATACCTCACTAGTTACATTTAAGAGTGCCTACTCTAAGGAAGCACCCATTCCATAATATAACACCAACTAAGTCTATCTAATATCATCAATCAATTAGAATTATGAAGCTATAACTTCAAAATATAAAAAGATTCAAACTCTATTTCTTTGTTATAAGTCTTATCTATAATTGTTGAATATCTACACATTATCTCTATGCTCTTTCTTCCTTTCTTCCTCACTCTCTTTGTGTGTGGATATATCTCTCTATCCCTGTAACTTTTTCTCTGTGTATACATGCATCTCCAATCAACACACTTTGAGTTACTATATTATCTCCTTTTATAATTACAATGATAGACACTATAAAATGTTCTATATGTCGTGTGTGTGTGTGTGTGTGTGTGTGTGTGTGTGTGTGTGTGTGTGTGTGTGTGTGTGTGTGTGTGTGTGTGTGTGTGTAATAAGTCTAGGGTTTCATTTATTCAAAATGAATTTACACTCTAACTACACCTTACTAGTTTTGATTCTGGATCTCATTTAATATGGCTTGGCATTTACACCTCTCTCATCTCGATTCATGATTTGTGTCATAATTTTCTAGTCTCTTTACTATATTTGGAAACTAATAGATTCAATTCATAAATATGTATCCTTATTAATAATAGATTGATCAGTTGGATCAATTAAATCTTGAGCTCTATGTAGATATGTCAAGTTCATCACAAGTTTCATCTGTTCCTCCAATTGACCATTAGAACATATTAAATACAACCCTTTGATTTCTTTCTTCATGCCATTTCTAATTTATTTTACTAACCATCAAGCTCCTTTTTTGCATCTCACTATCTCCTATATAATTGGATCACTTTCACTCCTTTCGATTATCCTCAATATGCTTGATCTTTAGCTTTCTATTATGTTGTTAACTATAGTTCATATTACATCACTGACCCCACTTTATTTCATTGGATCTTCATTATAGATCTTTCTACATGCCACTAAGTCTTTGAATATGCATGATCTTTATATTGGCTTGGTCATTAAACTTCAGAATGTTGACCTCATCTCATTTTCTTTGGAATTCATGTATTGCTTTTTCTCCTTTGATCTCTTTAGACTTGCTTGACCTTTAACTAACTTTGATCCTTCGACACTTTTTGATAAACCCTACAAGACTTCACACTTATCCTTTGGAAATGTTGCAAGTGACCTATATTTCTTCTAAAATATACTCTAGAAACTTTTTAAGAGTCCATTCCATCTAAAAGTATCATTCAGGAACTTTGTAAGTGTCCACCTACCTTAGATAAATTCTCCAAAAGAATTCATCAATGCCCTTAACAAGGTACCTTTCATAATTTTTGTTTGGGTCATATGCCCTTCCAAACTTTGGAAAAGTACCCTTCAAGGTTTTTTTTTGGTCACATATCCTACAGAGCTTCTGTAAATTACCTATGGAAACTTTGAATGGTTCACTTACCGTTCAACATTTTGAAAAGATCCCTTCATAAGTTTTATAAATTACCCTTCAAAAAAATTGAATGGTTCACGTACCCTTAGACATTTTTGAAAATATCCCTTCAAAATCATTGAATGGTTCACTTACCCTTTAGCATTTTTGAAAAGATCCCTTTGGAAACTTTAAATGGCTCACTTACCCTTTGGCATTTTAAAAAGATCCCTTCAAAACATTGAATGGTTCACGTACCCTTCGCTATTTTTACAAAGATCCCTTTGGAAATTTTTCTTGGGATAATTTTTTTAACAAATACAAAGACTTGGCCATTTTTTCAAAAGCAATCACCAAACCACTTTCTTCTAAACAATTCCCCAGACAAATGCGAAGGTAAAAAATCAACTAAATATGGAAACTTAGTAATATTTTAGCTAAGGAACAACCGTATGCATTTGTAACATTTTCTTTACTCATCTTTATGACTTAGAACTTAGATGAAAAAGAGATATATTCAAATGTTGTTAACATCCACCTGTGTACTTAGCCATATCTGTCAAGATAACCATGTGAGTAAAGACATTCATATGACTATTCTTGTATTTTCATAGTCATTCAAATTACACACACAACTCCACGGGGATCTATAACAAATTTGTTCAACTCAACACCTTTATCATTAATGAATAATAGCACTTGATGCCTTTGACATCAATGACAATCCTTCATACATCAAAGACTATGTCCAACAATCTCCCCCTTTGACATTGATGGAAAGATATCATCAAAATGAAATTACTTATTCATTCTGATCTCTCCCCCTTTGACATTAATGACAAATATTCTTGGCCATAATATGGTTGCTCCATTTCTAGTATCTTGGTTGTTTTGATCCTTGGACTTGGTAGGTTAGAAAACTTTGAGAGAAACTTCCCCTTAGGCAATGACACATTTTCCTGAAGTCTTACTTAGAATCATGATCTTCTCTCTCAAGATTTTACATGGAGCATTTGATCTCTTACTCCTTTAGCTCTATTATTTGTCAAATACTCATTTATATGACATTATTTTGAAATACCAATCAATAATCTACATATCTCTATATAGATAGGCATAATTATCTAGAGCCAACACAACTTTTTTTCCCTCCTTTGACATCAAATGAAAAAGAACTGAAAAATTCTCACTAGAGTGCCTTTACTCATAATCCAAGAGTTAATAATGTTCCTACAATGCTCCCCCTGAGATGTTTTGGAATTGGCCTTGATCTGATCTTCCATAGACTGGTAGAATGATTGAGAGTCAGACTGATGTGTGGAGGTTTGGCAGACACCCCCAGGAAGGATTGGCCCCTGCCTGGGGGAAATGCATAGAAAGGAGAGACGGCTTACTTCAGTGAGAACTATAAGCTCAATAAGGTGAATGGATGCCTGCCACGGAGTCAGGATCAACCTATTCTAACTATTTCCCCAGAGGTAGTAAAAGAAAAAGTGGAATACTTGGCTTCCCACACTTTGATCTACAAATTCTTGGGCATTAGAATTTCCTTAGCGGCCTTGGAAGCTTGGATACGCTAGACATGGTAGATTGAAGGGGACTTTAATATTATGATGGATAGAAATAGCTATTTTATGGTGGACTTTTCCTTGATATCTGACCAAAATTAGATTTTTGAGGGAGGCCCATACTTCTATGAGTGCAATGGTCTTTTTCTCAAACCCTGGCACCTGGGTTTCAACTCAGCTGAAGACCTTCCAGCCTGCGTCCTTGTCTGGGTTTGACTACCAAGACTCCCATTGGAATTCTAGCGAGAGGATATCCTATGCTAGATAGCTGCTATGCTTAGAATACCAACAGCTATTACGCACCAAATGTTGGACAAAAAAGTAATCTCTTATGCTCGTATTTATGTTGATATTAATCTAAATAATCCCTTGCCATATTCCTTGGAAATTTGCCTAGGTACCTCCTCCTAGATCCAACAAATAGACTACAAGTCTATTCCCTTATGATTCCATATATGCCATGTGTATGGCCACCTACATTGGTAATGCCCCATGGCTGCTAGAGGTAACGGATCATCTGAGGAGCCCTCTGGACCCTAGGTGTCTAATGAAGGCAAATCAAATGGTTAGTCAAGCTACAATGAGACGACTCATGCTCCTCTTGATAGTGCCATAAAAGGAAAAGTATAGTTTAACCCCACAAGTATAGATCATGGTATAGTAGGCTACAGGGGTCCTGACAAGGATGGATTCATCCCAATCTGACGTCGTGCTAAAGGTCAAGGGCAGAAGCACCCAAACTATGACAGGCAGGTAGATATGGGTTTCAATCGATTTAAAGCTCTGGATAACATGGCCATTGAAGATGGCATTCTAGAAGTGCTTCAGGGAGAGGATATAGAGGTAGCAGTTTGCCTATCCTTATGCGATAATTCTCAAGACATGGTGGTACAGCAGACCCTAAAATTCTCCCTAGGGCAACAGGAAGGTACCATTACAGGGCCGCCTACCCCAGGTGACAAAGATGTTCATTGGGCAAACTTGGTTAAAGATGTGGAAGCCTCTAGGAAAGAAAAAGGATCTTCATCAGATCTTGGCTTAATGTAAAGACCCTTCAAGAAAGCTTCAGTCACCAATCCTTCAAGAGCTGGTCATAAGAAAGATCAAGATAAAATAAAACTCACAAGAGATTTACTGGTAGAGTCAGGGGCTGTTAAGACCCTGGATGAGCATTTCCCCCACTCTACCTCATGATTATTCTTTCATGGAATGTTAGGGGATTACATAGCTTCCCCAGACAAAAAGCTATGCAAAAATTGGTAATTGATCATTCTCCTGATATCCTTTATATCCAAGAGACAAAACTCTCTATCGATTCTTGCTTTTCTTATATGTTCAAGATATGGGCTTCTAGGCAAAGCTAGTGTATAGGAGCCTTGGGGAGCTTGAGGGGGCTGGCTATGTCTTGGAATCCCAATAAAATAAGGCCACTTCACTGGCTTTCTAGCAGCTCAGCCTTTTCCATGATTGCCTCCTCCATGGAATCTGGTGAACAAATTTTGGTTACCAATGTCTATGCACCTGTGGACCTCCCTGGATAGCTTAAGCTCTAGGACCATATCCGATACATAAGAAGTTGCCACCCCTTCTTGCCTTAGATAATGACAAGAGATTTCAATGTAGTTATTAACTTGGAAGAGAAGAGAGGAGGGCTGCCCCGTCTAGGACCATCTTCGGATATCTTTCGGCAGAATATTGACATCCTAAACCTCTCAGACGTTAAGTCCCTCAATGGGCTTTACACTTGGAGCAATAGAAGGATAGGCAATGCTGGTATCTCTAAGTGACTGGATAGATTCCTTGTTTATTATTTTTGGTTCTCTAGTTCTACCTCCCTTGGTTCAGAAATTCTTGACTGGAGAGGCTCTGACCATTGGTTGATTAAGTTCTCTACCAGCATTATTGTTGTTCCTAAGAAACCTCCTTTTAAATTCCAGCTTATGTGGCTTCATGAGGCCTCCCTCCATGATCTCACAGCACAGTGGTGGAGATAGGGAGGACCCAGCTATGGAGCTGTTATGTTCTCCTTTGCTAAAAAACTTTAGTTTGTTAAGAGGAAGCTGAAATTTTGGAATACAAACAGCTTTGGTAATCTCCACACTATGAGGAAGAAGGCTCAAGCCTAGTTGGATGTGGTAACTAGAAATATTAGAGACTTTGGATTATTAGAGGAGCTGAGTAGGGCCGAATCCCAAGATTCTAATGTCTTAGCTGAATGGGAACTCTGTGAAGAAATCTTTTGGAAATAGAAGGCTCGCATAGATTGGTTACAGGAGGGGGACAAGAAAACGGCTTTCTTCCACAAGTCAGTTTAGGAAAAGTGCAATAGGAACTTCATTTCCTCCCTTGTCTCCTCAAATGGATCACTTCTGACTTCATCCCAAGCCATATCTAGAGAAGCTATTTTCTTTTATTTTGCTCTTTTTTCAGAGGAATCGCCTGCAACTGAGTAGGCAAAAAACACAGTCTTAGCATGCATTCCCCCTATGGTGATGTTGGGAATGAATGATTCCCTTTGATGGCCTATTGGCATGGCTGAGGTGGAGGCAGTGGTATTCATTATGAAAAGAGGTAAAGCTCTGGGGCCTAATGGATTCCCTATTGAATTCTTCTAGGACTTCTAGGATATTATCAACTAGGATCTCTTGGACATGGTGAAGGAATCCTTCTCTAACAAAGAAATGCTCAGGGCCTTGAATTCAACCTTCCTAGTCTTGATTCCAAAGAAAGAGCAAGTGAACCAGTTGGATTGTTTTAGGCCTATTTCACTTTGTAATGTGGTCTATAAAATCATCACCAAGCTTATCATGGAGTGGCTTAAGGACTGCCTCCCCATGATCATATCAGAGGAATAAGGGGGATTTGTTGCTAGCAAAGAAATCTTGGATCAGGTGATCATTGCCTCAAAAACTATTCACTCTATGAACACTTCTCAGGAGTGAGCCATGTTTATTAAGCTTGATCTTGCGAAGGCCTACGATAGAGTCAATTGGAGGTTCTTGAAAAAAGTTCTATTGGCCTTTGGCTTTAATCAAGATTGGGTGTGTTAGGTGCTCAGTTGTGTTACCATGCCCTCCTACTCAGTTCTTATTAACAGACAACCCTCTAAACTTTTCAAGGCATCTAGAGGTCTCCATCAAGGGGACCCACTATCACCTTACTTGTTTATCATTTTGGCTGAGGGGTTGGGGTGGCTTATCAAGGTCAGAGCATCTCAGAGCATTGTGCAAGGATGGTAGTGGAGGAATGGATTAACCATGTCCCACCTCTAGTTTGTGGATGATATTATCTTGGCACAAAAAGCATGGGTTAGAGAAACAAAAGCGTTTTGAAGCACCCTAGATGATTATCTGGTAGCTTCTGGACAAAAAAACAATGATCACAAATCCTCTATTTTCTTCTTTAACACCCCTATGCCTATATAGCAAAGGATAGCTACTATTCTGAGATTTCAAATTCATGCTCTTCCAGTGACATATTTGGGGATTCCTATTGTTCTGGGAAGGCAGCCAAGACTTTTTTGGCAGAATGTGTTTGAAAAACTTAGCCAAAGAGTCAATCATTGGACACAAAGATGGCTCTCTATGGATGGGAGGGTTACTCTCCTCCAATCGGTGATTCAGGCTCTCCCCATCTACTGTTGTATGATTCAGGCTACTCCTATGTACTTTCTCAAGGAATTTGATGCTCTCTCATGCAAATTCCTTTAGAATGGCAATCTACAACATTCAAGATGGAGTCTTATTAACTGGGAGACCATGTACTGGCCAAAGAAGGAAGGAGGCCTTGGCTTTCACTCTGCTATTATGGTTAGCCAAGCTCTGGCTGCCAAGCTATATTGGCGTTGGTGCTCTAATCAATCCCACCTCTGGGCTCGCATCCTATCTTTCAAGTAATTTCTTGGTGTGGAACCAATGGATATCCCTTGGCTGCCTCTTGAGGGAAATGACTCTATGGTGTGGCATAACCTTAAGCTAGGAGCATAGTTGGTGAAACACAGCCTCTTTTGGATTTGCAATAGTGGCATGGAGGCCCTCTTCTAGGGTGACTCCTGGGATGGCTCCCCACCGATCCTATATTCTCATCCTCATTTGCAACCATTGTGTGATGCTCTTTAAGCTACGAGATGGAATACTATTGCCCACTACAAGGAAGGCTTCAATCTGGGCATGACTATGTGATATAGGTGGAATAACTCTTCTGATTGCCCACCTGGTGGCTCTGTGGAAGAGCGGATGGAGCTTTCTCAGATCCTTGCCTCTAGAAGATGTAGCTCCATACAAGGTTAGGATGTTATAGCGTGGGGAGGTGACCCCACTGGGCAATATTCAATTTCCATTGGATATCTTATCTTCACTAAAAAAAATCTTGGAGAAGCAGACTTCTTGTGGGGAAAGAAAATTTGGAACCATTTTTCTTGGCCCAAATGCAATTTTTTTCTCAGGACGTTAGTATACAATAGATGTCTCACCTAGGACAACCTGTGTAAGCATGGATTCTAGGGGTCATCCAGATGTGTGTTATGTTGTAGTGGGGAGGAGAATGGATCACACCTCTTCTTCCAGTGTCCCTTTGCAAAAAAAATTTGGCACCTTTGGTGGGAGGCGTGGGGCTGTCCTTACTAGCACACATCCTTGCTTTCTAACTTCTAGAGCAGATTGGGCCATCCTCCATCTTCAACCTCATTGTTATAGATTACTTGGGCAATTGTTCCCTCTTTCATTTTGTGGAACATTTGGTTAGAGAGGAATAGGTATATTTTTAGGGAGACGCGGCTGGAGCTCAACACCCTCTGAAAGAAAATTATTAACTCCTTGTAGGAAACTCTCTTGGTGAAAGGTAATAGGTCAGAAAACCTCAACCCAGTGGATGCTAGTATTTATTCCTATATTTATTGCACACCTACTGCTACCCCCTTTGTCATGCCCCCCACTCGACCTGCGAATAGAGCTAGAAAACAATTGCGTCCTGTTAGTCGGCTGGGAAGGTGGACTCCCCCTGCACCTAGTATAATGAAAATTAACATGGACGGTTCATCAAGGGGAAACCCAAGAGATACTGGGATAGGCAGTGTGGGGAGTGATAGCTTCAGAGATATCCTGTTTCTTTTTTCTATTTATAAAGGATGGTGTACTAATAACCTCATGGAAGCTTTATCTATCCTACAAGCGGTACAATTCTATTGCCAATATGGCTGGTCTAGAATTATTTATGAATCAGATTCCCAGGTTGTTGTTAACCTATTAAATAGTTGTCAGTTTGTTAATGTGGACTAATAGCTAGCTATTATTATTAGATAGATTCTCTAGCTCTACACTTCCTTGGATTCAATGGATTTCAAGCATATTCCCTGAGAATGGAATGGGGTTGTTGATTGTCTGGCCAAATGGGCCTCTGAGCAGGGGCCATGATGGAACATCTTAGAGCATAGGAGTTTGCCTTTGGAGTTCTCTCAAAATCTAGTTCAACTTGTTGACCAGGATAAAGCTTTGTAACTTTGCTTGTCTCTCTTATTTTTGAATAAATTTTTTACCCCTTTTAGTTAAAAAAAACAATGCTCCTCCTGGAATCATGCACTATCACTAGAATCTAATGATGTGGTGTGGGAGATACCACCCCTAAATTCTCTCTTAGATACTCAAATTGGTCTTTAGGTAAAGGTTTAGTGAATATGTCTATAATTTGATCTTTTGTTAGAACATATTCCATTGTGACCTCTTGATCACCAACCTTCTCTCTCAAAAATTAATACTTGATTCATATGTGCTTTGTTTTGGAGTGCATCACTAGATTCTTGGATATATTTATGGCACTTGAATTATCACACAAAATGTGAATTAGTTCTTTGAATTCCACTTCAATGTCTTTTAGTGAATGTTTCATCCACAACACTTGTTAAAAAATGCCACTACTGCAACATATTTTAATTCTACTATAGATAGTGTAACTGACTCTTATTTTTTAATCTACCATGAGATAAGTCTATTACCAAGGAAGAATGCACCACCACTAGTACTTATTCTATCATCTATGCTTCCTGCCCAATCAACATCTGTGTATGTTGTTAAACTGAAATCATCAATTGAAGGATACCATAAGCCATAATCTATTATTCTTTTGATATATATGAAGATTCTCTTTACTGCACTTACATGTGTTTCTTTTGGAGTAGCCTAGAATCTAGTGACCATGTATATAACTTGTATGATGTCTAGTCTTGATGTAATGAGATATGGAAAACTACCAATCATAGTCCTATACATTTTGTGATTCACTTCAAGAGATTCATCTCTTTTGCTCAATTTACATCTAGTTATCATGGGAGTGATAATTGGTCTATTGTCCTCGACACCAAATTTATTGATCATATCCTTTGCATACTTAGTCTGGGATATGAATATTCCTTCTATGGATTGTGCAAGCTATAGACCAAGAAAAAATGAAAGTTCTCCTAACATGGACATTTCAAACTCTTTTTTCATTTGATTTGTAATTTCCTTGCACATATAGTTGTTGTTATTATAAAAAATGATGTCATCAACATAGATAATTATAATCAAAATATTTCCATTGTCATAATTAATATACAAGTTACTAACTACACATCCTTTGATAAATCCATGTTAAAAATATTGATCCAACCTTGAATACCATGCTCTAGGTGCCTATTTAGACCATATAGTTCTTTCTTAAGTTTAGACACATGGTCTTCCTCATCTGTCAGCTAAAAACCTTCAAGTTGTTTGATATAGCCTTCTTCTTCCAAGGTTCCATTCAAGAAAGCTGACTTAACATCCATCAGATAGACTTTGAACTCCTTAAAGACTAAAAATGATAAAAAAATATTCTGATGGCTTCCAATCTTTCTATTGTGGCAAATGTCTCCTCAAAGTCTATTCCTTATACTTGAGCATATCCTTTGCAAACAAGTCTAGCTTTATTTCTCACAACTCCATTTTTTGCCTATGACATTCTTGTTTATGGGTCTTGGAATTAATTCCCAAGTTTTTTTTTCCTTTTTATTTGGCTCAATTCCTCTTCCATGGTTTTTAACTAGTTTTCATCCTTATTGTCTTCACTAAAGGTTGAGGCTCAATTATTTAAAATAGAGCAAAACTTAATTGACCCTTGTTCATTACTTCTCTTCTCCTAGTTTGAACTCCCTCATTTTTATTTCTAATTATCTAATCCTTGGGATGTTCTTTTTGGAAAAACCTTACAAGTGCCTTCTCACTTTTTCCTTCCTCCTCTTCACTATCTTCTTCTTCATTTTCTACTCCTAATTCTTCAATTCTGATCTCCTCATTAGGTTCAACATGTTTAAATACTTCTTCAACCTTGAAATTGATGCCCTCAACTATTTTATGTAGCCTTTTATTGTAACATACATAGGCTTTGATATGAGTATAATACCCAAGAAATATTCCCTCGTCATTTCTTGACTCAAAACTTCATAGTTTGTCCTCCTTTATTTTAATGTAGCATTTATTTCCAAACATTTTGAAGTATTTAATAGATGTAGGTTTTCCATACCATATTTCATATGGGGTTTTATCACTCTTTACCCTCAATTGAACCTATTCAATATGTATACTGATGTTTGGACTGCTTCTTTCCAATATCCATTAGATAGTTTGGCCTCTTTCAACATTGTCTTGGCCATCTCCTTAATAGTCATATTCTTTCTCTCAACAACTACATTTTGTTATGTATATATTATATCATATTAATTCCTTTTAATCTCATGCATCTCAAAATATTATATGAACTCATTGGAGGTGAATTATCCACCTTTATCAGATCACAAACATTTGATCTTTCTTCCTATTTCATTTTCAACAATGGCTCTAAAGATCTTAAATATTTCAAATGGTTGAGATTTGTCCTTCAAAAATATTACCCATGTCATTATTGAGTAATAATCTACAAACAACATGAAGTAATGAACTCCTTTAGATCCTCTTGTCTTGGTAGGACCACAAAGATTAGTATGAACTAATTGTAGAGGCTTTATAGTTGTATATTCATATGTTTGAAAGTTGACCCTTGTTTGCTTGCCTAATTGGCATTATTTACATGTAGTATCTATGGGTTTGGTTATATTGCACATATGTCTTACACACTTATTCTTACTCACTTAAATAAATTATCAAAATTGACATGACCCATGCTCCTATGCCATAACCAACTTTCATCAATATTTCTTATGAGGCAACTATTATTATTTACCTCAATAAGATTATAGATATTGTTCTTGATACTTATCCCTTTTGTGAATTTTTTGCCATATCTCTATAGTTTTCAGCCTTCAACATCAAATATGACCTTATATCCATTGCCACACATTTGGCTAACACTTAGTAGATTATGCTTTAGTCCTTTAACATAAAGGACATCATGTGTAGGAAAATTACCATTTATGTGTAGGGTTCCTTTGCCTTTGATTTTAAATGATGTGTTGTCCCCCAAACTTATAGTACCTTCTTTATACTTTCTCAACTTTGTGAATTTGCTCTTGTCACCATCCATGTACTTTGAGAACCCATTATTTATCACCCAAAATTTCTGCTTTTTGGTATGGAGTGTTGTTTGATCAATAAATGATTCATTTTTCACTCTCTGCATGTCCTTAGGTCTCTCATATGTTATTTTATTTTCTTTTTAATGACTTGTGAACCTTTTTTCTCATTAAGAGACTTGCCTTTCTTAACATTGTTTATTTTTGACATTGCAAAGTTAGTCCTACAATATCTAGCTATGTGACCAAACTTATTGAAATTATAACATATTGTTCTTGGATCTAATAGAGGGGAAAATGAGTTTCTAATTAAAAAATTAGTTATCCTCATAGGTACAATTTTACATTCAATAGCCCTATGACCAAACTAATTACAACTATAACAATAACCATAAAAGGATGAATAATACCTAGTCATAACATTTTTTTTTTGTATATTGAACTTTCATACGGTTTTATTTTTTCAAGTCTACCACTCTAGTATATCCTTCTATATCTTTGATTTTAGGCTTATTTTTAGAATTTATTCTCCTCACCTTATCTTTGTTTGGATCATTATTAGTGTACTTGTTGACTTCCTCTTTCCTTACTTCTGATTCTCCTCCTATCTTGAAATTATCATATAGATTTGTCGATGTGATAGTTGAGAAACCTTTTCCTTTCTCATATTTGAGACTAAATTTTTCATTTAAGGGATTTTGAGAAATAATTAGTTCATTAATAATGTTTGATTATTTTGTCAACATTAAACTTTTATCTAATTGGCATTTTCCCTTCTTAATTTCTTTCCTCAAGGCTACTATTTCTAACTCAATCTTCATTCATTCTTAAGATTTGGACTGGAGATCCATCTCAACTACTTCTCCTATTATTTTAGCCTCACCACATTGAGTTTTTATATCCACTATCATTTGTTCAGAGTTTTCAAGTTCCTTTTACACAAGCTTCTTCTATAATGAGTTCTCTTTTTTTAGTTTCTCAATCTCTTCTAGAGCATAAATAAGTTCACCTTCTAAATCAATTTCACCTTCATCTTATTCATCCCAATCTTCATATTCATCTTGTTATTGAGTTATGAGAGTGGATTCTTATACCATGAATAGGAATTCATTTCCCTTCACTAAAAATGCATAGCCATGATCATCATTGGAGCTATCACTATCACTATATTTTACTAAGTCACTATCTTCTTTTGTGTATAACCCTTTCTTAATCTTGAAGAAATTCTTCCCTTTTACATGGTGGAGTTTCACCATTATTTTTCTCTCTACTTGCTCAGAATTTTCCTTTTTATTATAAGGACATTTGGTAGCAAAGTGTCCTACCTTACCACAATTAAAGCATTTGAATGGTAGCTTGCCTTTGTATTTTATTGATCCTCTCTTTTGTTTTCTGACAAAGTTAACTTATTCATTAATCTCCTCAAATTTAGACATAGATGTTTCTTATTTTTCTTGCTTTGCCACTTTGAATGCAACTTCTCTTTTAAAAGTATCAGTCTCTCTCATTATCATCTCATAGGCTATGAATGTTCCATGCAACTCATCAACAATGAGTTTATCCAAATCTCTTGATTCCTCTAATGTAGAGATTTTGAATCAAATATTGATGGAAATGATCTTAAGATTTTATTTATTATGGTTGACTCTTCCATGTTTTCACCAAGACCTTTGACTGCATTCACTATTTCATCTACCCTACGAAGGTAGTCATAAATCTTTTCCTCTTCATTCATATTGAGACTCTCAAACTTCCCTTTATATGTTTGTAGCTTGGCTTGTTTCACCTTGTCATCTCCTTCATAGATGATCTTTAACTTGTTCGAGATGTCTTTTACACTCTGAAAATGCATAACTTTGATGAACTCTAAATTTGATAGTCCACAAAGAATAACATTCTTCACCTTGGCATTGTTCTCATATGCCTTCTTGGATACCTGATACGTAGGAGTTACAGTATGAGCTATGTATCCATTTATCACAAAAATCCATACATCAAAACCTAAATAGGACAAATATGCTTCCATCCTTATGATCCAAAAATCATAGTTAGTCCCGTCAAATAGAGGATCCTTGTTTGATGAAGATCCTTCTTGATTAGCCATTGTGTTCACTAACCAAGATATACTTGAGTTGATTAAGCTTTTGCTATGGTAACTTTTTCTCTAATACTAATTGTTGAACACAACTATCTACTAAGATATGGGGTCAATTAGTAGATCAACTAAAACTTGTTCTTTAAACCTTTTAGAGAAGATATAGATGCATATGCATATTAAAGAATAGATGCAAATATTACACACACAAAAAAAACACATTACACCAAATTTATACATGGAAAACCCAAAGGGAACAACCATGGTGAGAATAGCTACTAAAATCTACTATTCTAATCTAGCCTCATAGTTAAATGCCTGATTGATAAACCTCACTGGTTATATTAAATATCACCCACTCTAAAGAAGCACTCACTTCCTAACTAAGCACCAAATCATTCTATTTGATGTCACCCACTGATTAGAATTATGAAATTACAACTTTAAAATAAAAAATGAATCAAAATCTATTTCTTTTTTATAAGTCTTATTTGTAACTACTCAAACTCTACACATTCTCTATGTTTACTTTCTTCCTTTTTGCTTCACTCTCTTTGTGTCTGAATATATCTCTCCATCCCTCTAAATTTTTCTCTATGTTTACATGCATCTCCATTTGACACACTTTGAGTCACTCTAGTAGTTCATTTTTTAATTGTAATAGTGGACACTTAATAATGTTTTATATGTCGTATATATATAGATAATATGTCTAGGGTTTCATGTCTTCAAAATGCATTTACACTCTAACTATACCTTACTATTTCTAGTTCAAGATATCATTTAATGTGGCTTGGCATTTACACCTCTCACATATTCATTCATGCTTCACATCATAATGTTTTGGTCTCTTTACTATATTTGGCAATTGTTGGATTCAAGTCATAAATGTAGAGCATTTTTAATTATAGATTGATCAGTTGGATTAATTCAATTTTGAGTTTCATGTAGATATTTCAAGTTCATCACAAGTTTCATATGTTCCTCCACTTGATCATTAGAACATATTAAATGAAGGAATTTGATTTATTTCTTCACACCATTTATAAGTTATTTTGATAACCATCAAGCTCTTTTTTTCATCTCTCTATCTCCTATATAATTGGATCACTTTCAATCCTTTGATTATCCTTTATATGCTTAATCTTTATATTTATTTTGTGTTATTAACTAAAGGTCACATTACATCATTGAATCCACTTTATTTCATTAGATCTTCCTTATCGATCTTTCCATGTGTCATTCAATCTATAAATATGCATGATCTTTATATTGGCTTGGTTTTTAAACTTCAGCATGTTGACCTCATCTCATTTTCTTTAGCATTCATGTATTATTTTTGCTCCTTTGATCTCTTCAGACTTTCTTAACATTTAACTCACCTTGATCTTTTAGCATTTTTGAAAATTCCCTATGAGAATTCATACTTATCCTTTGCCAATGATACAAATGACCTATATTTATTTTGAAATATCCTTCAAAATTTTTGTAGGAGCCCATTCCATCTAAAAGTATCCTTTGGGAACTTTGTAAGTGTCCACCTACCTTTGACCAATTCTCCAAAATAATTAATAAATTCCCTTCTTCTAAAAGTGTCCTTTTGGACTTCTATAAGTGACTTATTCATAACTTTTGTTTGGATCACATGCCCTTTAGAACTTTAGCAAAGTACCTTTCAAAAAAAAATTGGGTCACATGCCCTTCAAAAAATTCGAAGGGTTCATTCACCCTTAAGAATTTTGAGAAGATCCCTTCCGAAATTTTATAATTTATGCTTCAAAAACTTTAAATGGTTCACTTACCCTTCAGCATTTTAAAAAATATCTCATTAGAAACATTGAATGATTCACTTACCTTTTGACAATTTTGAAAAGATACCTTCATAAACTTTGAAAGATTCACTTACGCTTTGGCATTTTGAAAAGATCCCTTTTAAAATTTTGTAAAGTACCCTTCAAAAAATTTGAATGGTTCACTTACCCTTCAGGATTTTTTCAAATATCCCTTTAGAAATTTTGCTTAGGATAATTTTTTTGACAGATAAAAACCTAGCCATTTTTTTGAAAGAATTCACAAAACCACTTTCTCTAAAAGAATTATAAATTGCACTCATTTCCTTCTTGAACTCTTTTTCAAACATTTTTTTGGAAAAATTCTAAACCATTTTATCAAAATAATTCATTGAACCACTTTATTTGAATAATTCCTTGGACAAATGCAAAGGTGAAAAATTAACTATGTATAGAAACATAGTAGGCTTTTAGTTGAGGAACAACCTTATGCATTTGTAAAATTTTCTCTACGCATCCTTATGACTTACAACTTAGACCACAAAGAGATATATGTAAATGTTGTTAACATCAACCTATGTACTTAGCCATATCTTTCAAGATAACCATGTGAGTAAAGACATTCATATGATTATTCTTGTATTTTCATAGTCATTAAAAGTACACACACAACTCCATGGGGATTTATAAAAAGTTTGTCCAACTCAAGACCTTTGTCTTTAATGCATAATATCACTTGCTACCTTTGACATCAATGACAAGCCTTCATACATCAAAGACTATGTCTAACAATGTTATCATGTAGCACTATGCTACTTCTCAACATAATACAGTCAGGTGATGCAATGATGTCAGGTAACGTCATGAAACTATGATACTAGGTGGAATTATACTTCCATAAGGTAAAATGATACCAGGTGATGCCCACTATCATTCCACCACCTGATAATAGCATGTCCCATAGCAATATGTAGCCATTGTTAGACATAATGTTATTAGGTGATGTAATGCTACCAGGTAGCATTGTGGTACCATGATGCTAGGTTTCACTATGTTTCCACTCACTAACAAGATGTTGGGTGGTGCCCACTATCATGCCACCATTTTATAGCAGCATGTTTCATGGTAGTATGCAGCCATCACTTAGCACCTTGTTGTCATCTTGTAGTGTGTTACCAAGTGACAACATGTTATTCATTTCCATGTCTCTACTACTAGGTAGTTACAAATTAAACCATTAAAATCTCTCACTAGTCATACTAACTATTTGCTTTTGATTCCCCTCAAAGCTTATAAATACCCCCTAGTTCCCTCATTTTTTTACCTTTTTCTATTGTTTTTATCATCTCTCCCTTTTCTTTTTAGTCTTAACTAACAACGTTGAAGTCTATAGTGAAGTTTAAATAACTTTTAGATCCATGAAAACTAAAACAAGAGTCATCCAAAATGTAATTTTCAAGAATATATTATGTCTAAACTTTCTTTGAATGGAGGAACAACTAAAACCTTATGTAAATTGGATAGATAAATGTGAACTCAGAGGCCTTGTAGAGATGCCGCAATATGACATGATGATCAACCATACCCTATTGTGATCTTTGATTGGTTAATATAATCATACTAAGACCCATTTCCATGTTTGGTTTAATAATAAATCAACATCCTTTGGCACCTTTCTATTGGATATCCACAATTTAACATGCCTTACACATTACAATGTAAGTCCAATTAGCATGAAGGTTTTTTATCTGATGTAGATAAAAATTACATGGAGACTGTCTACCACTTGACCATAACCTAGCTGGTAAGTGTTAAATTTATTAATGATATTAACATTTTAAAATTATTCTTGAATCATTTATTATAATTAGTTTGATGTCATAATTGAAATTGCATGTTTTCTATTTTCATTATAGATAGATATCTATAAAGGGCAATCCTGGTTAAAAAAATCTATAATCCATTTCTCAAATCTATTGTGCATTTCTTCTAAGCCAGAATTATTTTATAGGAAAGACCATCCAAAATTTCCTTTTGGGATATTTTATACATTCTTCATTCTGTATCAGGTGCCAAATGTGACTGGTACATCACTATATCTATGAGGATTAGGGCTAAGTTGAATTATGCATTTTACAAGGAAACTTCCACTATTTTATCCTCTAACTATATTTTGGCCTTGTATTTTAAGGCCTTATATGATATATAGAATACTAAAATTCTCACTGCCCTACATCCTAAAATGAAATCTAATTATTTGTCCATTGATGAATAAGAGGTAAGTTTGGATTTCATAATAATCACCTCTATTGTCTTATACATATTTTAAAATTTAAAATTTCTTGGCATGTTATTTGTTACAAGTAAGAGTGTGTGCATAGCCACAAGAAAATAGGTGGCATCTAAAGGTTAACATGTTCAAGAGGGATCTAGACATAATGAGTCCATTAAGTCTTCATATAAATCATTTTGAATTTATAAATTCCCAAGAAATGATTCTATTTCATCTCTGCTTCTAGGTTTACCCAGATTTCCTTGAATGTTTATTTCTTATATTATTTAATAGAAAAATTATTTTTCATATTAGTTTTTTTATTTTTTTTTATAGTTGACTCTTGAATTATTGTCATTGAGGATTCTTCCCACCAACATAATCAATGTTTTCCACCTTATATCTTTTTATAATTAAAGTTTTTTAGAATTGGATAGTTTATTAACTAGATAATATAATCATTTTGTAGGTGAAACCACCACTATCACTCCCAAAAAGGATAATAAGAGGGGAAGAGGCAAATTCTACAATTAAAATTAGAATGAAAGAGGTAAAACCCACAAGAAACATAATAATAGAAGAGGCAATCACCTCGACTACACGTAATAACAACTTCATTTTGAATTTGCATTAATTTTATGTTTCTAAATTTACTAGCTTTGAATAATATTTTTTTTACAAGCCTCCCTACATTTGTAAGGAGAAAAAAAAGTATACTACCACCCCCACCACCCATATAGACTTAGAGAAGAGGAAATAATATCTCCCACCTTGCACATAGTAGAGGAACCCTATGAATTTATGATTTCCCAAATTTCTCTATTGGTGGCATTTCTAGTATATAGAGTCTTACATGTTTACAACAAATTGATTTGGATGAAAAGTTTTTTGGGATCAAAAGTAGGGCCTCCACTGATGGTATATTTAATCCACATGATTTTACTCAAGTTGTTAATGTGCTTAGATAAGCACCTTCTGCGACTACCTCTTCCCTATTTACTCCACCCCCAATGATAATTTAAACATCTTAGATGATTCCATAACTAAATTTTCATTAGATAATATAGTTTCAAAAAAAATTCTTGATAATCTAAGGGAGGTTGTTATTGAGGATTTTAATTATTTAAAACAATGGGAGATAAAGGCAAAATTACTGATCAAAGAAATCAATACCTATTATCATAATCACTCTGAAAGATTTAATTTGTTTTTTCTTGTTTAAAATGAACCCTCTAGGATTGATGATTTATTCCATCAATATCAATATGGATTAATTTTTATTAACAATGTTTATAATAATAATGTTTTAGGGATTTTGATAAATAGGTTGGAAAATTTAAATGGTTAAGCCCATGCCTATTTCAATAAATGGTTTAGAGATATAAACCTTGTTACCATTGCAAAAGTAGAGAAGGAAAAAACTAAGGTAAGTTGTCATTATATATAATGTGTATTTTAATTATTAAACTTTGTATATGCTTGATACTTATATATTATTTATTAAATGCAGGAAAAATATGAAAAGTTGAAGAAAGAAGCACAAATTCTTAATATGCATTTAAAAAAGACTTGCAAAAGTATCATGTCATCAATTGCACTCAATAAAAATCTTATTCTATTAAATAAATAGAACAAGACTTTGAAGAAAATTATTAAAGAGTATGGGATGGATCCAAATGTTTTATTTAATCAAAAATAGATGTCGATCTAACTATTCTTTTAGCTAACAATGCAGTGAATGAGGAGAGGGAAAATCTTACAAATATCAGTTCTATTATAGAGTATCTTGAGAAGGAAGGAGTTATTATGGAGGATACACAAGCAGGTCAACCCAGTGGGGTTTCAATGGAGGGTGATGACAAGCAACAAGTGGGTGGAGAGTCTATTCTTGATAAATATTAGCTTGTTTCAAAAAATTATAATTTTCAAAATGACAATGATTTATATCATGTTTGTTTCACAAATACTTATTTTTTTCAATATAGTTTATAATGTCAATGATAGTTTACACTTGTTTCAAATACTCTGGGTATATAATTTTAATATTTTAAATTTATTATGGTCAATTTTAAATTTTCTATGGAGATAAAGTAGAGTAAATATGCTATGGTTATACTATTCTAGTAGTTGAACTATTTTAAAAAGTGTTGCTTCAATACATTTTTTAAATATTCATCAATCTAAACTATTGTGGAATTAATGTTAGGAAATTTAACTATTGATATTATTTATAGTTATAATGTTATGTAACAAAAATATAAAATATATAGGTTTTTTAATATTTTTTAGATTGAATTATTATAGGGATAAGTGGAGATTGAGGTGGAATTTGGAAATATGTGATCCCCAATTATAGGCAAAAATATTTCCTATATATTTATATAATGGTTCAAATGTAAATGTGCAACATAATAATATTGGTGTGATTAAAATATTTGTCTATATGTTGGTTCAACACTTACGCATATATTAAATCTATGTATAATCTCTGCAAATTACTATTATATATAATTAAGATAATGAAAACAATAAATCTTAATAATTAGAGAAGTTTTAATGACATGTGAACTGGTGCCTTATGGTGTACTATACATGTCTATAAATAATACTTGTATGCTTCAATGTATGCTCTAGTTAATGCTCTGTAGAATGTTAATTAGGATTATGATTTATTCTTAATGAATGTCTTAGATTGAAAAAGGTTATAAAATTACTATTTCAAATACACAAAATTGTAATAGGACAAATAAACTGCTTAATTCCAGTTAATTGAATAAGATTAATAAATTTTACATGCAAAAAAATAGATTACATAATTTAAACTATTTGAACATGAAAGAATATGAAATATTTTAGAAAACAATAATCTATGTACTTATCAAACTAAAAGTCAGGAAGATTTAAACTATTTGGATATGAAATAATATGAAATATTTATAAAAATCATAATTTCTATACTTATCAAACTAAAATTTGTCTAATTGAAACAATCTTTGGGAAAGTTGTTCATCGTAAGTGTAATTTACATCTACCATGACAGTGTCATATTTAGTCTCTATATTTGTATCCTCTGTATGGGGAATTTTATTACTAATGCATTTTATTTCAACTAGATAACTCCATGTTTCCATTGCTTTATCATAAGGAAACTTCTCCACAAAATAATGCTAAATATAGTCTCAATCAAGTCTCTATATTTTTATCCAATCTATTTCTAAGTTTTGACTTCACAAAATATAATGCATTAAAAACTCACTCATCTTCCACAAAAACCAAAATCTTTGTTTGAACAAGTTCATATAATCTTAATTATTCACTAATACTTTTTTATAAGATGTTACTTGGATAAAAAAAAATTCCATTACCTCGTAAATGCACCATTTGCTGTTGAGTCACTTAAACATAGAAATTGATCCTTCATTGTAATCCCAAACTATGTTGACTAAGATTTTAGTAAGTTTTTATTTAAAATACCATTAATATTAACTCCATTCACATCTACAGATTTACAAAAATACTTAATAATTATACCCATGTATTTTTGAAATAAACTACTAATTTATTCTTGAATGTTAACACTGTTCCAAAAAATGGGATTCACAAATCCCATGCCCTCCAAAAAATCATCTTTTTAAAAATGTTATCTGATCTAAATTGATAAACTTTGTGAGATTTTGCTTAATTTAATTCATTTTTTAGATAAAATAGTATTATAAAGTAGATGTGTCATAGGTACATCTTCATGTTTAGTTCCCATAATATCAAGTCTTCAATAGCATGTGTGCATTGGGATCTCAATGTCATTTACAATGACACAAAGATGATCATTGATATTGAATTTTAAATAACACTCTAGAGTTTGAAATTTTGTCAAAATTTTCTAGGTTCTAAAAATAGATCTATGAAAGATTTGATTTGATGTGTATAATATATCTAAATATTGACATACACATTTTCTCAAAACCTATGAAGTCAAGAATAAAGTCAAGAATATATATAGATCCCTCTTAGGCATGTTTCATTATACAATTGATTTCCTTCAACATTGGAAAAATACCACAATGTTAGTAATGTTTTTAAATCTATTAAATGACACAACAAATCTTTTTCTTTATCAACTTCCATACAATATTTATACATAAAATCTATTAAAAATGGATATTCCTCAAAAACTTTACATGCAAGTTCATACATAGAAATCCATCTTGTTTCAACATCTTTCAGTAGTATTTTTACCATCAATCACCCCAATAATAAATTTATTGAACTCTAAAAATTGTTTTGTGTTTATTGATATGTAATCATGCAAGTCACAAATAATCTCTTCCACTTTTATGACATTAATGAATGTGCTAATAATTATGTATGCAAGATTCATCCTATGAGCCATGGAATGAATTAGAATCATAAATGGAGAAACAATTGTGTAAAAGTGAAAAAAATACCACTTCGATGCCCCTACATCATTATTACACCATCAATGCCAACATAAATCATCTTCATAGCTATGGCATAATCATCCATTCTATATTTATATCTTAAATTGGATACAACCAATTTATGAAAGTTTTATGCATTGCAATTTTATACCATTTTATGGATAACTAATAAATGAGATTGCCTTAAATAGTTTTAAAAAGTATACACATGCATGGAAACCCATGATGTGTTGTCAAATGTAGTGATGTCACTGATGGACAGTGATAAAATAGTGATCTCTTAAACTTTCTTTCAAATCTTCCTTCTCAACCATTGCTAGACATTTTTCAATTTCCCAAGCACTGTTATTTAACCAATGTGATTATGAAATATCAAGAAACCCATTATGTTGAAACAAAATTTTGTAATCTAAAAAATTATATATGGGTCTTCCATTTTTAAAAATGTGGAAAATAGTACAGAACTATACATATTTTACCTTAAGATTAGACTGCATAACTTTTCCAAATTGAGCTTTGATTGTTCCCCCTTTCTTAGCGACATGTTTATGTCATTGCTGATCATTTTCATACTCACATGCATATCTTACATACATGCATTATTCTCTATATTTCCATCAATTTATTTTTTTATCTATCCATCTGGGTGTTTCACTCTCTATCTCTCTCTCTCTCTCTCTCTCTCTCTCACACACACACACACACACACACACACACACACACACACACACACACACACACACACACACACACACACACACACACACACACACACACACATTTTCCCACAATGTTTCTCAATTGTGTCTAATTTAAGTTTCATTTTGTGTTCTTTTCCAAGTTTCCTACTACATTTTATACATTTTCATTCTCTTGGAGGCTCATTTCTATTTTATGGTTCTACAAGTTATATAAATGGATATTTTATAGCCTAGTCAACTTGAAAAGACCTTCCCATTGTCCATGTTCTTATCTTCCTCTGTCAACTTTTTTGAGTGGAATTTAAAAAAAATATGGTGTCTAAAGAGAATTTCCATTCTCTTCTAAAGTGCTAAGAGGAGTGTCTTCTAAATGTGGCATGTTATTAATAAAATCTTTGGGTGGTGAGAATTAATTAGGATTAATTAATTATAATGAAATAGTATCATTATCCATGTTGATTCATGCATTGAAATGGTTTTGAAATTATTATACAATTTTAGACAGCTAATTGATATTTTAAAAAATAGTTTTAGAATTACCTATATTTAGAGTGCATGTTGTTCACATAGTCTTCAGATCGATGTTATGCTAGGCATCAGGGTCATTTAATTTGTGTAGGAGTCTAAGTGGGTGATTCCAATGGTAATAATCATCAAGAAGTATGGGCACATATGCATTTACATCAATTACAGAATATTTAATACCACCTACATAAATGAGCCCTTCCCAAATCTATTCATCGATGAAGTCCTAAAAGGAATTGTATGTTACAAAATCTACACCTTCACTGATGGGTTCTTTAGCTACCACCAAGTCTAGATTAAGGAGGAAGACAAGCCCAAAATAACTTTTGTGACTGAATGGGGTTAATTTTATTACAATGTGATTCCCTTTAGACTTAATAATATACCAACTGTGTTCTCTAGAGTGGTGATCACCACATTCAAATATTTCTTCCATAGGTTCCTTCACATCTATCTAGATGATTGGATGGTGTATGTCCTTGTCAAACACCATTGTGATAACTTGAGCGTAATGTTTGAGAGGTGTAGATAGCTTTAGATATCCATAAAACTAAAATATTTCATCTTCACAACACCATTTTTAATATTTATCAAGCACATCATCTTTAAAGATGGTTTGTTAATCATCTAATGAATATCACCATCATCATTTAGCTTCAAATTACTTCTACATAGAAAGATGTTTGTGCCTTTCTTGGCTACTTTGGGTGTTAAAATTTTTTTATAAGGAGTGATAAAAATATTTTTCCACTTATAGAATATATTTTATGTAAGGATGGACCATTATACTAGGGCAAAGTGTAAGAGGATGCCTTTAAGACTTAGAAGCTCAGATTAGATAGCACACCTATTTTATAGTTCCCTGACTGGACAATTCCCTTTCATGTCCATGTCAATGATTTTGGCCCTATGATTAACACCATTTTGGTGTAACCTAGAAAAGGTAAGATGGATCATCCCATCTCCTTTTCTAGTAAGAAGTTGACCTCAATAAAGAAAAATTAACAATGATAGAGCATGAGGTGCTCGTCATGGACTATGCCTTGAAAAACATAAAAAATATTTATTGGCAACCCCATTCACCTTTTTTCACTAATCATGATGTGTTCAAGTACCTCATGAACAAGCCTATTTTACATGAGTGCATATGTAGATGGATATTTCTATTCGAGGAGTGCTAGTTATCAATACTGGTTAACCTTAGAAATCAAAACTTGGGGCTAGAACATTTTTTGTAAATTAATTATGGTGATGTAGTGGCACTTATTAAGGATGAATTATGAATTCACAACTATATATATTTTAGCACATCCCTAAGGTATTTTCAGATATTACTATCTTTCTAACATATAGAATTACACCCTAGACTATGATAAATAAAGAGAAGAAACATCTAATAGTTCATGGCACCCCCTTTCATCTCATTAGTAGGGAACTGTATAAGATAAGTAGAGATGAAGTTCTATATTGATATATCTTAGTGAATGAAATAGAATCCATCTTAAAAGAGGCACATGAAGGCATACTAGGAGGACATTATGTTAGAGACATAATGGCATGAAAAGTGTTATAGTCACGCTTGTGGTGTCCAAGATTGTTCTAAGATGCAATGAATTATGCCAAGGAATGTGACATATGCCAATTCATAGGGAATCCCAACCATAAAGATGAGATTCCACTCATCCCCATTCTTTCTCATGCACTATTCAAGAAATGGGCCATTGATTTTGTTGGGTCAATAACTTCCATAGTGTGATGCACAGGTGTGAGGTATATTCTAGTAGCCATAAATTATTTCACCAAGTGGGTTGAGGTCATGCTAATCAAAAATAAATAGCCTCCAAAACCATGTGATTCATCTAGTAAAATATAATAATCCAATATAGGTTCCTTCTTAGTTTGACTAGTGATATGGGTACTCACTTTATCAATGAAATGGTGTGCATCTTATTAATTGAGTATATGGTGACACACCACAAAATGACCCCTATCATCCAAAAAAAATGCCATCACTGAGGCATTTAACAAAATAATAGGAACATGAATCATAAAGATATGTGATGTTGGTTGAAAATATTTGGATGATCAAGTGTCAATAGTGTTATGGGCATATCATAAACCTATAAGCACCTAAACAAGGATACACCATTTTAATTAGTGTTTGGCACTAAGGAGATCTTGATGATGGAATTCTTGGTACCATCATTGTGCATAATATGCATTAGTTATTTATATGACCAAGAGTCACTAAATATAAGGATGGAAAACTTGGAGTGCTTAGATGAGATGCACGCCCAAGCCAAGTGGAGCTAACAAATAGAAAAGGTATGCTAGAAGCTCTAGCATGGAAAACATATAAAGAACAAGGTGCTAGCAAAAGAATCATTCATTTTGATCTATGAATCCAAGTGTTTCAAGTACCCAAGAAAAATACAAGGTAGATGGGCCCCTATATCATCCACCACATATTAGAGATAGGCACATGTAAGTTGTGTATGTTGACTAATGAAATGTTCCCTAGGCATTTTAGTGGTAACAAACTGAAGCCATATCAATAATAAGATGGTGATTGTGCCATGAGAAAACTAACTTCTTGGTCACTAGTCAGTTTGAGTTAAGATAACCAAAATAATTTTTGGTGCAATATAAATAGTTCTTTTTTTTTGTTTTGTTCTTTAGGCAGTAGTGTAAAGAATGTATAAGTGACGCTTTAACACCCACCAAGAAAATTTATTAGAACCTTTCTCATAATTATAGATAGGTGAGTTGAGCACTTGCACTTTATAAGTACCTAAGGATATACACCTAAGTTCTAGGTGAGTGAGGATTACCAACATCAAAAAAAAGCACACCAGATCACCATATACCAAATCCTTGATGCAAGGTGCTTTCAAGCACCAGGTAGAAGTTTGTCTATATTTTTCACACATAATTCCAACTAGGTGAGTTGATACCTTATGTGTTTTAAATTGATTAAGGCCATACATCTAATTGGTAGGCACGTGAAACTCACCAGACTCAAGAGAAAGATGCACAAATTCTGTGTGTGTAAGATATAAATTATAGGGCCATTAGAGGCCCAATGAAGAACTACTCTATAATTCCATGCATAATGCCAATTGGGTGAGTCAAAACCATTTTATTTCTAATCACCTAGGGCTAGACACCTAAGTTTCTAGGTGCAAGGAGGTTTTCAGACTTAGATGAAATAGGAGATAAGTGAAGACACACAACATAATCATGTGTAAAAGAGAAATTGAAGCGACATAATATGATCATGTGTAAGAGACCTAGAAAAGGAGAATCAAGCAGTAAAGGGTCAGTGCAAGGGATTTATATGGGGTAGGATAGGCTAATGCAAGATGAGGTACAATAAATCAACCGAGATATATAATCACTCTTGAAATAGAAGTGTAATAAGAAGAGAAGATGGAACTGAGGAGGCTGAATCATGTGCATGTGAGGTACTACACCTAGGTTACCATATTGAAGGAAAAAGTCATGCCAAGAGAATAAATCACAAAAAGGGAATTGTCATAGACATCTAGCATCCACCTATATTTGAGTAAGGAGTGATTGTTTGAACCACAAGTCAATTCATTAAAATATGGTTAGGAGCATTGAATGAGGTGATGATGGAGGCACAAAGATCCACATTAAATGATTTGTTAGTGGAGGATTTTTGTAGATTTCATATAATTTTATGGAGTTCAATAAATCTAGATGTTTTCATGCTATTAATGCACCTATATTAAAGATGGTAGATGGAAGTCGGGTATAAAATGTCATATGATATATTAGTTTTAGTTACAAACATTTTGTGAACTTGAGACATCAAGAAAAACAAATCAAACCAACAAACTAGAGAGCCAAAGCATTGAAACCTTAGTAGAGTGAGAATTTGAGTACCATTAGGCACCTAAAGTGAATGATTATGAAGAAGGAGAAATTATGCTCATATTGAGATTAATGTAGAAAGGTGTGGGAAGAGCTTTTGCAAGAACTAAAAGATATAAATGTGAGTTGATGTTAAGGCTACCATTAATTGCCCATGAAACTCAAATCTAAAAGTATAGTTGTATATCTCATGACTATGAAGCACCATTAAAAGTTCAAGGTTATAATAGACCTAACTTACCATATTTCAACACCAGTAGGTTGAGGATGGTCAAGAAGTAGAATGTATCTGGTTTATAGCAACAATATCCTAAGCAAGTGTGCATAGTGGTAGAAGCAACCTCTACAAGAAAAATAGTGCTACTGGTAGAAGGAATTAGTGTCATGCAAGTTGACACTGACATAGTAATAAAGATGTCCTATCAAGTGATACAATTTACCCCAAAATTATTAGAAGGGAAAATTAGCATTCTTTTGCACACACCTTCCAACTAAATGAGTATAACCATCATAAATCTAGCCATCTGCAAGACCTAGTGTAAAATTAAATGGTTGATATAGGGAATAAGATGAATAAATTCATAATGTTGTTTAATGTCTCTATTTAAGATAGGTTGATGACCACTAATACAACTCAGCGCTATGAGTTTTCATGCTTTAGAAATATAGAAGAACTTATTCAATTCCTTCTTTTGTGAGTCCATGGAGACCACATATACTTTTTGGGGAGGACCATGAAGATGTCAATGTGCTCCATAGGAAGGATAACCAGGCTCCCAAATGATATCCATGATATTATGAGTGATGATGAAGATGTAAAGCATGTGGTAAAGCTCTTGAGTTATTATAAAATCGATTCATATTCCCCATCAAAGATTGTAAAGACCCTGATAGGGGGCAGCATCATACTTCATAAGCTCAAAAATTTACCCTGGTAGTTGATGGACTGATGTCAAAAAAATTTACCTTTTCATCACCTACCATATGGTACAGGGTGTAAAGTTTAATATTGATAAATTTATTATAGAGGAGCTTATAAAGAATGTGTTAGAGTGCCACACAACAAAGGAAACCTTTAGGTGGGGGTCTATTCTAATTATGATGGTCATGGAGAAAATTGGGATACTAAATGGGGATGGGGACAATCTATGGATTTTTTTAGAACATAATGACTCCCTAGCACATAAATATATGGACTTCACTTGCCCCAGTTCCTTCAACACAAATTATAAGACTCAAGTGATGGGGTGGTGTGAGAAGTATATATAATAACTTAGTATTGAGTGGTGCATCCCCTAGGATCTCTCTAAGAGCATGTATGGGATGGAAACCTTTGTTATTATGTAGTATTTTTGCATAGTCTACTTGGCACTAGTTGATGGCAACAAGTTCAATTGGTTGAATCTCCCATACACTTTCTCAGCCAAGTATTTTAGGGATGTGCTCAGAAGGATCCCTAATGCACAATAATTGGATATTATAGTGAGGGAAATATACATGGAAAGGAATAGGTTGTGGCACTAGTTCATGTATTTAGATGGAAAAGCAATATGGGATGAAGAGTATTATTTGGATCACATCAACATCCACCCCCTTCAAGAAGTAACTATACTTGGGCACATCCATGGGTTATATTGTGTAAGGAATCTAAGGAGAAAGGGAGCTAACATTGAGTAGACTAATGATCCCCCCATTAGGATTGGTGATGAATGAATGTTGGCACCAATTAAAAAGAAGAAGTCTCCTAAGAAGAAGAAAGGGGATATTCTTGAGGAGATAGAGGAGTGCATCAAGTTCAAAAATTCCTAAAGTAATGAAGCCTCTCCATCGACCCGTACAAATAAGAACATGAAGTTCATGCCAAAGAATTCTCCTATCTCAAAAGAGAAGAAAAAAAGAAAACATTTCTATTTGTGATGCTCACCATCACCCTAGTAGACATAGAGATGCAAGAAGAGATGGCTAAGGAGGTAGAGTTGTGAAATAGTATGTACATTATGCCTAAAGAAGACTCCTCATCTAGTGAGGAAGCTCCCCCACCACCCCAAAACAAAGAGGTGAGCTAGAAACAAGCATGGAAGAAGCTTGGCCTTAGTGACATGGACATCAAAAGGTGCAAGAGCTACATAAGATAATTGAAGAAATGAGGAAGGTTGGTCAGACAAAGGAAGGTATTAAAAGAGCTGAGGCTAAAAAGGACATGATAGAAGGAGAAATGGAGGAATATCCCAATGTAATAGAAATACATGAGGCTCTTCAATATGACACTACTATCATTATTGGAGAAGCAAGACCATCAAGTACACTAATTAAAGAACTTGAAATGCAACTTCCATAAGATGAGGAGGAGTTGAGGCACAAATAGAAGAACATGGGCCTTGATTAGCATCATATTAAAGTAACACTAGAGTTGCATCAAGAAAGAGAGGCCATGAGGTCCAAGGGCATGATCCAAGTATAAATTTACAAAGTTAAGATAGAGGAGATAAGGTATGAGGAGGAGAGAACCATTGTGATCATGAAGAAGAGGAACATGGAAATAAATAAGTCCTAGGAGGAGAAGGCCAAAAAAGCAAGAAAAGAGAAGAGGGTTGCCACAAGCACAGAACCCATAAAAGGAAAATAAGTAGAGGCACCTAATGCCCACACAATCTCAATAGATAAATCTACATAATATGTTTTCCATGGTATTGAAGGGGTGCCTAGAGATAAAGAAGGTGATGTTGGAACCTGAAAGGAACAAACAAAGAAGATAAGGAAAAAGTAGGCTAATACCAAGAAGGAACCTAAGGAGGTTCATGCCAAGGAGCCACATGAAGAATAAGTGGATGAGGGTGAAAATTAAAATGAATAAGAAACCCTATAGGAAAGAGAAGAAGAAAAATAAGGCACCAAAGAAGGTAGCAATGCCAACAAAGAGGAGTAGGAGCAGATAAAACTAGCTATCAAAAAAGAGTAAATTGAGCTAAGCTAAAAGGAGAAGGCACAGAGGGGGTACACTCAAGATGAGTGATTTTACATTTTGGAATAAATGACCCCCAGGGTTGATATGACATTGACATGCCACCAAGTTTCCTTTGTACTTGATTGTTATATGGGCAAGCCTTACTTTGAGGTGCCAGTGAAAGTGATCCAAAGTGCTAAGAATCTAGAGGAGGGGCATGAATACCAACTTATCAACACAAAAGATATGAATATAATGAGGTCAACTAATTCCCACCTTAAAATGGCCTCATAGGTATAGTGCAAGAACATTATTAATGATGTTTGTGCCATAAAATGGAAAAATATAGCACTGAAGGTAGAGGAAGAAATCGATGCCATAAATCTCAAGCTCAAGTAGTTGGTTGAGTGAATTGAAGAAACATAGCCATCCTTTTTGGATGGTATTGACACTTTTAAACTTTTAAAAGTGGATAAGGTATGCATGTTAGTAGAATAGATGCTCTCACAAATGAATTTGGTGCCTAAAAAGGAAGAATACCCTAGTAAAGCCATCAAGAAAGAGCTCAACACGAAGCTCAATGAGGTATAAAACCTCTTTGCAAGCATAGAAGAGTACATATATGATGCCAATGTTATCTTCTAAAACTTTTATACATAGGCATCAGTTATAAAAATTCACCATTAAAATGTTAAAGGGGATAAGGATGAATTGATGAAGCAATCATTCACTATCAATAGGGCCGAGTATACGTATAATATGGTACAAGTCAACACTTTGAGTACCCAACTAAAAACATAGGAGCAAGACCTAAAATAACTCTTTCATTCCTTTTAGACAATGGTTAGTGAGTAGGGATCCATTCTAGATGGTAGGATCTAAAAATCAAAGGAAAGGCTAGAGGCATTTTAAAAAGAACTAGACAACACTAACATGTTCTTGCTCAAGCCTGCCTTTATGGAGATCGATAGTGCCACTAAATAAATAAAGCTTGTAGTCTATTTATTTAATAATAGTTCTTCATGGCATTTATTTCTTCCTTTGGTTAAGTTTTTGACTATTCCTATGATCAAAAATCCTACTTTTTGATAATATTTAGGTTAAGGGACACTAGCACCATGTTGGGGACACTAGTGTCAAGTTGCTCCAGTGTCCCTAATGTGGCATTAATGGCCAACTAGATAGATACTAGGCATAAAGGGCCATGATCTTATAATTTAGGTTTGAGACTGTGTTTTGTCTAACTAGAAATTTTTATGGTTCACACAATGCATGGAAAAGTGTGATAAAGTCTCTAGGATAGGTCCAATGCGAAGCTAGGAATATTTTATCTCAAACAACACTCTTATCATCCAAATACCACTTCTAGGTGATTACACCCAACTACAAGTTCCTTTGGGGCATAATTTTGATACTACTAGTTTTTTATGAGATTGACATCCTAGAATACTTAGGGAAAGAGCTAAATTGGGTTTACCCACCAAAGCATAAGTCCTCCACTAAATGATTCAATAAATTCACTTGTCTTGATGTCGTCACACCCTCCTAAAAATCCAAGATGAAGGATTGGTTTGATGGTGTAAAGGAGGAATTTAGAAATGAGTGGTAAATATTCAAAGAGTAAAACAACACTATTCTCTTGTGTAGATCTAGATGGAAACCACATAAAACTTGTTAGGGTGGATTAAATTTCCATATGATTTCACCACTAGATACTTCATGGACTTGGTAATTTGCATTAATGATGTGTTCCTTATGGATATTGATGAATAAAATATTGATATCAATATTTATACTCTTTTCAATTTTATGTTTACATATGGAGGTATGCCTATGTGAAGAAACATGAATCTAATAAAACTAACCTTAATCCTTATAGCATTATCATGAAAGGGAAGGTCTAGTTGATCTTTTATATTCTCAAGGTGCATAATAAATCATCAAGAGGCTAAGAGATGGATAAGTAACCACTTTCCTCTAAAATAGAGACACACATAGAGGTAAGGGCATAGGCAAAATAAAAGAGACTATGACCTGAGGTTGCCAATTTTAGTAAGATGTATGACCAACCTAAGGCTATCCAGAACTACCAATGGTAGGCCTTGCTTCTATCAAGGACCTAAGGGTTACCTATAGAGCAAGAGGACATTATGGAAACCTAACCATCTACTAAAATAAAGACTAAATGAAAAATTAAAATCTCATCATTGATAAAATATAAGGAGATTTTGATAGGATATAAGGATGTCACCACATACTCCATTACATAGGGATAATTTTAAAATGAAGTACCTTAGTGGTGATTCTAGACATTGGTGAGGCATCTCCAGAATCCCAACTTAGAAAGGACCCACTATCGATCTAAGTTAATAATATAATACTATGCCAAACATGGAACATATTATGGCCTAACAACAAGTGGATGTTGAAATTCCAACACTATAATAAGCCAGTAGGGGAGAATGCTCTATCAAAGAGGACCTCAATGCCAAAACTAGAGAATGGGCAAAGAGCCCTATAATTATAGACTTTGAGCATGACCCCAAAAATTGAAAGAAACCAATTCAAGAGGAAGAATAAAAACAACATGAAAATCAAGAACCTCCCATTTGCATTGTGTTTCAACAAGACATTCCAATTAAGTGTTTGTCTTTATGGAACTTTTTCCATGAGCATGAGTCCACATAATAAACTCAACATGAGATATCCTTTGATATGAAAGTATATCATGAAGAATAATGATTTGAGATTCTAATATATATTACTAACATAAAATCATAAGTGTCAAGTGTTTCATACATTCTCTGGATAACTTCTCTAATGCAAGTGGGCATGAAACATATCAAGTTTGACCTAGAGTTTGTTAGGAAAGTTATTCCTAACAACCATGACATGAGATAGATCCACACAAAACATTGGAAGGTTATGAACCTATATAAATAATAACATGAAACATGGTAAAATATTGAAGAGGAAATTTAATAATTCAAGTGTCAACTGAGTGAAAGGTTAATTTTAGTGGGCTATATTAAAAAATCCTTTGAGGTTCCCAATTGAATTGGATTATCAATGGTGGCGAATCAGTTTGGAAGGTGATTAATTTTGTAAGAAAATCAAGTGATGGATTAGGAATATCAATATTTTATGAATAGAAATATCCATAAATGTAATATTATTACATATTTATACTCCTCTCAAAAAATTATACAATTTGAAAAAAAATCATTGCAATCCAAGTCCATATGCAAAAGTTATGGCATCGAGAAGTTGTCTAGTTGATAGTACAATTATTGATGGATGTTTGCATGATGATGATTTCCATTAGCCCCTATAAATGGCTATCCACATGATTTAAAAAACCATTGTCACCTACCAATGGCTATTGGCATCATTTGAATGTCCATTAACAAGTGATCTATCAACTAGCCAACTTTTAGAGGCCATAACTTTTACATATGAACTTAGATTACAATTATTTATTTTTTGAAATTTTATAAATTTTCTAAAAGTATCTAAATATATAATAATAATTATTTTTTGAGTGATTTTATTTAATTTTAAGTTGTATATGAGTGACATCAAAATATAGACAACCATCAGCAAATGCAGACAATTATTGGCATATAAAGATATGAAGATGGCCACTGGCATATGTAGATATCCATCAACATATAAATATGATCATATATATGTATGATGTGAAGTAAATGTAGATATATTACCTTTAGAGGTACTAATAAAAAACATATATATGAATGAAATTATTTTAAACAAATGGTGATCTGACCCTAAAAATTAACTTGTATCCAAAAACATTTACATGATTTGAGGCTCTCCAATACCCCAAAAAATCACCAAATGCATATTTAAAAATTTATAATATTCATAAATTAATGAAGATTCACCAATAAAATTTTCCCTAACTGAGTGTGGTAGAACTAGATCAGATAAAGACATTGGGCCTTTGATAATTTTTTTTGAGAAGTGAACCAACACTTGTAAATGGAGTTATTATTGGTGAGGCAATAAATAAGATGTAGATGCTTTTGGAACTTCTATTCACTAAATGTAAAAACCAAGTGGAACTTAAACATGAGAAAATTTGGGTAACAAAACAATTTCTTGAGTCCATAGAGGTCTATCATAATTTTTTGAATAAATTAAATGTCACCATTCCCATCATCAATGGGGTTTTTGTCAACTTAGCATGGCTAAGTAAACTTTTAGAAGTACAATGATATCTTGAGGAACAATAATGTTAACAATTGAATAAAAATGCTTTAAACATTAAGGACATGTCCCAATGTGCAAAAAAAAAAATAGAATGTCAAAGAAATGGAAACATAAATAGACTCCTCTTGATAACAACTACATGTTAGTTTCTTATCGCTATGAGGACAATTTTTGGGGCCCTTGAGCATGCTCACACGATTACAATTTCTCAACTTGAAACTTTGGTAACTTAAGATGATACCTTTTTGGAGTATCCCAAAGAGTTGAGAATATTGAAGGGCAAAGTGGAAGTTATTACTTCTAATCTTTAGATGGTCCTTAACTAGTGGTAAGAGATCAAACACAAAGTCTAAGAGGTTGATTTCACATTTTTATCCACTAAAGAAACTATCACATAGTCCAGGATGGACTATTGATATAGTATGGGGTGATGTTGGACCCCAAATTTTGTAATAAATATATTTTGAGTATTTTGAGCCATAAGGGAAAAAGAGCAAGGGTGCAAGAGTAGACATGTAGGACCATGGTTCAAAAGAGATAAACATAATATAATGGTGCATAATACATTGGCATGGAAGGATGAGTTAAGAAAGACAAAGAAAGGGAGAATGCATAGAAGATGCAAGACTTAAATAAGTACAAGACTAGGATAAGATTGTAAGGATCAGAAGCGATTACAAAGAAGTTTGTATAAGTATCTTATATTAATAAGAGCACAAAACTATCACTAGTCCATGAAATAAAAGGAATACAAACATGAAAATATATCTTAGATAGGGTATATAGGGTCTATTGGGCCTAATTCAAAAGGAACCTAATTGTAATGGCTTGCCATGACTTCTTTATTTGAAATAGTCATTGGATTGTAATGCTTAGTGTATTGATGTTTTAACCCAAGAAAGGGGTTTGCTTATGTATAAATACCCCATTATATTTGTTTATAATGGGTTGTTGTTGGGTTGATATGGTGGTGGTTTTTATGTAGTAGTTATTGATGTTGAATATATCTATGTTTTTACTATGAAGGTAGAGATATAGAGAGCATGTATTTAATGATGTACCTATGTAATCTTATCAAATTGATCAATGAAACTAATATTATGTGAACCCTGATGTAATGAATCTATTTATTGTTAAATTTTATTTATGATACTAGCTATATACTATCTATAAATTCATCATTTGACTAATTCTATACTAATTTTGGTAGTAATAATGATGAAATGTAGTAACTCAAGAACCTAAGTAAGATTTATCTAACCAGCATTATACAGTATAATTGATAGGGACCAATCCATGCTACACACATTGGGTGAGAACACAAGGTTACTCCTTGTGTGATATACTAGTGCCCAAGCTTGTTGGCATCTTGTTTTTATTAGGAACATAATTAATACTTAATTATGAGAAGTTAAGGGAAAATACCCAACACTCAATCACAAAATGGATTATTGATGGAATTTTTGTAAGTTACAAGATATGAAATTAGTAAGATTATTAAGGCTAAGGTTTCCTCACCTAGTGATGATGAATCCTAAGGTGGTACTGAAATTGGTGTTATACCAATCAACCTCCCCTTGACCATTTTATTGAATACTACAACAATTGGGGGAATGAATTATGCCTTCCAACCTTTGTCTCCTAAATATAATGTTGCTACTAGCATGGGGTGAATGAATGCTTCAGCTCAAATACTAGATTCAATCCCTATATCTACTTAAACCATCTTTACATCCCCTTTGGTGACTACTCAAATTATTAACCTAAATCCCAATTGGTCTATAATTTAAAATCTCCTCCAAGTTATAAATAATTTGGAGGATAAGGTTATCAATATTGAACAAAAAACATTAAAATCTCCTCATGTTATTGATTTACAAGATGTGTTATATAATCCTATTTCACTTGATATATATTTTCACCCTTTGCCAACTATTTTTGTTTCACCTAATTTCACATTTTATGATTGCAAGGGTGATCTTAAGTAACATCTCTAATCCTTCTTTGTGGCATGCCATGATTATGCTTCCAATGAAAATATTTTGACCAAACTATTTCCAAACATCCTCAATGTCTATGATTTAAGATGGTTTAATCATTTACCAATCCAATAGATAAAAGTAATCAAAACTATTGTGGATTAGTTATTATCACACTTCTTTATTAACATTAATGAAAAAGTTTCCTATGCCGTTATTATGAAGATTAAACAAAAAACCAATGAAACTATAAATGAATAAGTCTTGAGATATAAGACAATGTTAGCTAAATTGACCAATCCAATCATAGATAAAGATCTTGAATACATTTTTAAGCAAAGTTTTCTTACCCCATTACATGAGTCCATTATTTTAAAAAAAAATTAAATTTTTTTGATGTCTTATGCCATAGTGTTCATGATTATGAAATGAAACTTATCTTATTGAAAAATCTTATGTAGGTAGAAAACACACCAAGTATATACAATACCAAGTTTACTATCAATCCAAGTTACAAGGTAAAACCTCTTGAACCTAAAAATAAAACAATTGATGTGTAGTCAATGTAGTTTCACAACACCCTAATTGGCTTGTCTTCTCTAATGCACCAAGGAGAAAATTTAAATGATTATTTGAGTCTCTAGCTTTATTACTTATGCATTTTATGGATATTTACCTCATATATCTCCCTCTTCTTATAAAGATTGATATTATTGGACCTCTAGCTAAAGGCTATGACTGAAAATTCTTATTGTGACTATAACCAAGGCCCTGGGCATTATATAAACATGTTTTAATTTAAATAATAATATCCTAGACCTCATTGATGACCAAAATATTAAAATTTATGATCCTCTAAAGGAATTGGGTTCATAACTAGGTTATCATTATAATCATAATATATTTAACAATTCTTTGTAAGACCATTCTTATCAGAGATGCCACTAGTTCTGGATAATGTGAATGCAAAGGTAAATATCATACAAGGTGAACCTTATGCACACCATAATTTTGTTAAATCAAAATGAAATTACGCAAATATAGTATTTCAAGTGAAAAAAATAAAGTGGATCAAAACCCAATATTGCATTATGTGAATAAGGATCAATTAGATCATACATATATGATATCAAGTAACTCCTCGTAAAATGGTGGTAAAAGCACTCTTGGAATAGAAATGTAACTCCTCCACAAAAGGTAATCAAGGGGGCTAGGAATAAAGGTATAAATCCTCTATAAAATGTGTTTAGAGGAGTTACGACCTAGTCTTCTAGTCAAAACTATGACATCTAAGACACACTAACTCCACGTAAGCAAGCATATCCAAAAATGTAGGAAAGATCTATACGAGTAAATGTAATATTCTCAAATAAATAAATTTCATACTATAAATACCTACACTAACACCCATTCATAACCACAACTTAAGTAGGTAGTGTGAGATAAAAATGGGTCTAAGTAACTAATATTGATTAGGCACCCATAAACAAAGTAATCTCTCATGAAGTAGATAAAAGGAACCCATAGGAAAAAATTCCCCTCTCCCACCTCTCCCCATTCCCCTCGCGCCCCCCCCCCCCCCCCCCCCCCCCCCGCCCACCCCACCCTAAAAAAAAGAGACATAGAAGAAGTGAAAAGGCTAGAAGGCACCCTAAAGATGATGATATTATTGATGTAGACCATACCATAAGAAGATATCTTAAATGAATGGACTTGCTCTTAGTAAAAGGTTTGGTAAAGATATCTATAACTTGCTCTAAAGAATGGAAAAATATCAAGTCAATGACTTGACCATGAATAGTCTCATGGATAAAAATCATGTGAATCTCAATGTGTTTGGTTGACTACTGTTAAACTAGATTCCTACATATCTAGATAGTACTATGGTTGTCATAATATGATGGTGGGCTACCTCAAAGGCATTTAAAAATTAGATAGAATCCTTTAAAGCTAAATAGCCTTAGTAGTTATGCTAATAACTCCCTTGTACTTTGCCTCTATGGATGATATGGAAATAAAAAATTTCTTCTTACTCTATTAAATGATAATATATGAACCCAAATAAAAATTATAACCTGAAGTAGACTTATCATTCTGAGAATCACTAGCCTTATCTAAATTTGAAAAACTAACCAAGTCATCCTCTGTGCCAAATTTGTATTGAATGTTATAAGATCCTTGAATGTAATTGAGTATCCACTTGGCTATTTTATAGTGTAACTCATGGTGTTTCTACATGAATAATGAAATAATGCCTACTACATATTAAATATCAGTCCTAGTATGAGTTAGATAAATGAGACTACTAATAATCTATTGATACCAAGTGGTATAAAAAAAATCTATAAAATAGTCAGACTCAGTATTGACTTGTGATAGAAAGAGAGTTGGAGATTGATTAAAATCAACCATGTGAAACTAATCTAAAATTTCAAGAGCACACTTTGGTTATACAAGTTAAATCCTTAAATTGGACTATGAAATATTGATGTTAGGAAAGTAATGTAGCAAACCCAAGTATATCATGTTTATTATATCTTGTAGAGATGTCTTAACCACTATAATATATAATGAGGAACTCTTGGTGATCAAAATATCATCAACATAAATGACTAGTATCATTAAACAACCATCCTACCATAAGAAGTATACATTGGGGTTTGAATGATACCTAGTGAAATTTGAAGCAAGGAATAAGGAATCCATTTTGCCATACCAATATCGAGGGGCCTATTTGAGTCCTTAGATGGATTTCATAAGTCTACATAGTAAGGATGAAAATGAATAAACCTAGGTGGCTACTCCATGTAGATCTCCTCCTTAAAGTCTTTATGAAGAAAGTAACTCTTCACATCTATTTGGTGCACATCCCAACCATGTGTTGTAGCTATAACTAGCGTCATTTGGATCAAATTCATATTTAAAATAAGTGTAAAGGTATCTAAGTAGTCAATTTTGGCTACCTATGAAAAACCTTGGTGGCCAATCGAGACTTATACTTATTGATCATCCCATCTATAATGACAATATTGAAACACATTTACCATGTATGACTTGAGCATAAAAATATGGTCCTAATCCATTACTCTCCCACACCTACATGTATCCTTATGAATTTGATCCTTTCATTATACATAGATAAAACAATGTGACATTCTATTTTGCATGCTTACCATCATGTGCATACATCTTTAGTTCCATGATTTATTATTACTATGTATAGATCGGTACTATTGAGCTGGGTTAGTGTTGCTCATTGATAATTAATTGGGCCTATCAGTGCTAAGTCTCTTCCAAAAATCACTAATTTTTAATTTCAAATATTTCATTATGGTCGACCCATATACCTATTATATCAGTGCGATTATAAATTACCCAGTTGGTCTTTATATATATATATATATATAATTTCATTTAATTTGGACATATTCTAGTCTAGATTGAAAATAAAAACTATTATTATTGGCTTTTATAGTATCAATTATTTCAAATGTTGGATTCTCATTTCACTATTATCAGATTCCAATTTCACTATCTTTGGAATTTAAAGTTATTAATCAACTAGTAGTAGATATTATTATAGTTTGTTAAAATAATTCAATTTTATATTCAACTAATGGTTAAGTAAATAATTTTCAATTTTGATGCAGTTTATTCAAAATCAACAAAATGTTCCTCCCCTAATTAAACGTAAAGTTCTAATAATATTGAAAATGACAACATTCTTTGAGAAATCAATCTTCTAAAGATATTGATATCATAATAATTTTTTTAGGGAGTCTAATCATATTGATGATATCTTCTTCCTTGACATTAAATTTTCCAGTATATTTTGTATCAAATGTACTAATTTATTAATGTATTTATATGAGTGAGGGCCCTAATATAACCTTGTTACAATATCATCAAAAACTATATTAACTTCACATAAGAATGTGTATAATATTTATAAGAATACATTTTATTATTAACTTCGTAAGTGTTAATATTCTTATATAATTTGTGTATTATTAATTCTAAATGAGATTATGGCAACAATATTTATACTTTATGCATTTTATATTGCATTTGTATTCATAATTATTTGTAGTTTGTCTTTATAGTTTTTGTAATTATTAAATCCTTGTCAATACCCCATACTATTGATAACTATGAATGTGATCATGCTAAATTTATGATATGATCCCACTAGTTATATAAAGTTCACACTACTTATAGTCTTTGAATTATCCATCTTGTCCATCAGCTCAATTTTTATGACTCCTCATTGATTATTTTATATTTTGAGTTTTCACATGTACGGATTTAAGGTTAAATTATTGGTGGTTCCTAGTACTTTGATTTAATTTTTGAAATTGGTATTATGAAGGGAGTTGTAGCTAGTCAATTTAACTATTTTACTTAGGCACCTAACATAAGATACTTGTCTATAAGATGTCAAGACAAATGTCTATGGATTTATGATGACATTGGTGATTTGAAACACATTTTTAATCTTATGAACTATGAAAAAAAAAAGAAATCTTAAAATAAATTTTTTTGGTAGTTGATAGTATTATAATATTGTGTATAATGGGCACATGCCCATTTTAAACAAGATAAGGAATAATATGAACATCCATTTTCTAACCAATATTATGTAACACAAGCTTGGGTGTATTCCATGCCCATTTTATATATGGACACCTGCTAGCTCCAAGTGAGTGAACCCCTTAGATCATGATGTGTGTCTTGATCCATTTAACCCATTTTAATTAAAGCACTCAAATAATCAATAAGCCAAATAGGGAAAATAAAGAAACGATAGGATGACATGTGGCATCATCCCATCAATTTGTGAGGGATGTCAGTAGGTTTTTTATATTTTAATTCTAGGACATGATCCCACTCACCTAGAGACTAACATATACAAATTTAATAGTAGGGATATTTGGCCAAATGAAACACCTGGATCATGACAAGTGTTACAATCCCTTCAATATGAGACCATAAAAACATAGTATAGTAAGCCAAGGACTAGGTACTAGTGGAGTAGTGGCATACAACCACATGTTCTTAGGATATATGATAGAAAGGTGAATGATGAAGACATAAGTTCCAATTCTGAAAGCACAAAGAAAGGACATATGTAAAACTAAGTTGACAAAGCATGTAGAAGAAAGTGGAAAAACCCACATGGTAGGAAAAGCTACATAAATTGGCAATATATATGGAAAATTCAAATTTAAAAAGCAAAAATATAAATAGATAGATATTTTAATAATGTCCACGAGATTAAAAAAGTGTTTTTGGGACCCCAAATCAAAAAACATAGCCCAAAAGTAAGGGATCAAAATCTGATGTTGCCGTTAATTCAGATGAATTGGCAAAATTAATGCATTCTATTTGAAAGGCTAGCAAATCCAAAAAAAATATTTATGCAGCTTGCAAAGAATAATGTGATCACATAAGAAACTACTACATAACACTCAAATGAGATACAATGCCATTATCAATATGGTAATATTATGTTTAATTATTAGGATTAAATGAAATAATAGTAAAAATACAAATGAATATACCCAATGACTATTCTATGGTCCATTTTAAGTAGAGGCTATGATTTAAATTTCATCAAAATTGTCAATTATGTTTAGATTTGGCTCGAATTAAATTTTATCAAAATAGATCAAGATGAGATTCAAAATTTGAGTTAGAATGAAAACTAAGTGTTGGACCCCAAATTATATATCAATTTATTCTTATTACTTTTTGGCTATTCCCAATCATTATTCTATGATCTATTTTATGTAGAGAGGATACAATTTAAATTTCATCAAAATAGTAAACTTTGTTTAGGTTTGGTATGATTTAAATTTTATCAAAATAGATCAAGATGAAGGTAAAAATTTGATTTAAATTGAATACTAAGTGTTAGACCCCAAATATTATATCAATTTATTCTTAAAAATTCTTAAATATGGTACTAAAGATATCATTTTAGAAGTAATCGAAGGCATGGGAGATACATGATGTGTAAGGACATGACATGAAAGAATAGTATTATGAAGAACAAGGATGTATAAAACATGGAAGAACCAAGGGTGCAAGACTTGTTAAATGGAGAATGACTTGGAAAAGGGCTCAAAATGTGGAGATGGTTAGTGAATAGTTTGTGTGAGCATCAGAGGAGAATAGTCAAGCACGAATCTAACATTGATCTATGATAAAATATGAGGATGATAGTGATTACCAACATAGAGAGGTTATATATTGGTATTTGGTCCTGAATCAATAAGAATTCATTATAACATATTCTTGCCACTCTTTTTTTTTAATGGTCGTTAGCAAGTCTTCACTTATATATCAATGTTTTAATAGCATGGTCAGAGTAAAAACCATGTATAAATACTCAGATTTTCACTTAAGGATATGATTTTGATTGTTAATTATGATCATGAAAATATAATTCCTAATATTATTCATGATATGGATTGTGAATTGTGTATGGGCATCCTTGATAGATATTATATATAGAGGCAATATTTGTGCTACAAAAACACCTTTTATAATCTTGTTAGGAACCAATGATACCACTACTCTTTTTCTCAATTTACATATATAGTTTTTTGTGATGAATAGATTATGGAATGAATTTTTAGGATTAGCTTTACTATGATGTTCTTAGATAAAACTATGCACCTATTCAAGCACCCTAGTATAGTGAGCTCAATACATAAACTAGTGTGTGATAGAGTTATCCAAAATTGACTTTAAGCTTTTTGATTTAGGTGAGTGCACATGGATAATATTTCTTGAGTGATATAAAAGCATGCTATCTCATTGGAATTCTTATTCTCTTAGGTGCATGACTAGGATAAGCTGTGCTAAACTAAAATAAAATATCCCAACACAATAGTCACCATTTAAAAAAATGTTTCTATCAATTAGTCAACTTAATAGGCTAAAAAATTTATTTATATTTACAAAAACATTTACATTTTTATATATATGTAGAAACAATTCCAACTATCAACTATAAAATTAATGAAATTCCATATAAATATGCAACACAGTTATTGATATTTTATAACTTATATAAGTCACTTTTTTACTTCAAAATAATTCCATCTCTCACTATAAAATTTAATGAAAAAATATTTGGTTTGAATACATAACTTATTGTAACAAATACAAATTATATAATAGTAGTAAGATAACTCAATCAAAGTTGTTAATTATTCTTTTATATGTTTCCATAGAATGCTGCATAATTGGGTGTGCCTACACATGATCTAACCATGTACATAAGTGTGTGAATATTTTCTTATCAGAATGCAGTGTGACATTAAATTTCTAGCTTTGAGGTAATATAAAGAAAATTTATTCTTTTTTTCCCCAAACAAAATAGGCTTTCTCACCTATGAATAATATGTTGTCTATCCCATACAAGTGCATGTACTTGTCGACAAACTTCTCCATGTTTTAATATATACTAGCACAATATTTCCTTTTTTGATTTGATAAATTTATCATTAATTTTGGATTTTTATATCCCCCATCTAAAAATAAATTCCACATTTACTATACATATAAAGTGTTGAATGAAATAATGTTGTACTCTTGAGTTTAAGTACGTAAACCATGACCTAACATCAAAATGTTTATTTACAATCTTCAATAAGTTAGGGCTAAATGTATGACTAAATTATTGGTAGCATGAATATGAAAAGTCTAGGTGTTTGTTCTATAATTTAAATTTAGTGGTCCCAATATTCTAGGACAACACTCCTACTCCTAGTATCAATAACTTCCTTCTAAGTGCAATGATAATATCTAAAATAGTAAACCAATACAAGAATTATTTTTCAATAACTAAAATTTTATTAATATTCTATTTTAATAAATTCCTTGATAGCATTGCACAATATTTTATGTTGAACACTTAATATTAGAATATACTTTAAAGATTCAGTTATGAGAAATTCATAGTTACAAAAATGTTTGGGGAGAATCTCATAGTAGAAAATATTCTTGGGGAAAAAATCTTCTTTTAATGGTACCTATTTATCAATAAATCATGATTAATCATAAAAACTTATAATGTTAATATATAAAAATATTTTAAAAGTACCAAAAAATATTTGTCATTAAATTGAAAATATATTTGAAAAGCCTATTTGAGATCTGAGGTAAATATGGATGAAAACATATAAGAATTAATATTAACAATGGATATTATTTTAAATTGAAAAATGCTCACAATATTTATTTTATATAACTATTGTAAACTCAATTTCATTTTATTTCCCTAGTTCAACACTTACAACACATAAAGATAACCCTTATTTCAAAAACAATTTTACACTATTTGTATCCCCAATGAAGGCTAGTTTTGTAAATAATGGTGCCATAAAACATTTTACATTTGTAAACTCTTTTATAGATAAAACCTTCATTGGAATGATAAAATTTTCTTTAGGTACACATTTTTTTAATGTGTTGATTGTAATAGTGTTTTCACAATTAAAATGAATTCTAGGTTCTTTTCAAATTATTTCCAAATACTTAATAAATATTCTTGCATTATTCTTGCAATGCTTAGAACCCCTTAAAAAATAAAGGACATGCATCCAATTATTATTTATTAGTAGTTTCATTGTAATTTTTTGTACATTGGGATATGCATTAGATATAGACCAAAATGCTAATTTTAAAACTATGACATAGCCATGAAAAACTAGGTCAAATGTCCTCTTGGATATATATACTCGATGTTGACTTAAAATGGAGTGTTACTCTTTTTCAAATATATTTTTTTAATTAGCTATCCTTCTAAGCTGAGAATAAGTAAATGTTTTTTGGAGACATTATAGACAATAAAAATTTAAGATTCAACATTACATTCAATTTATTTTTAAATGTTATTATAATAATATGATTGCTAATGTTTTACCTACATTCTTAGGAATTTACATAGACTATACATGTAATCATGTAAAATGCAAAATTGGATGACTTAAGCATGGCCAATGACACCCAATCCATAGGTCTTCCTACTTGCTTCACAACCCTTCTAGGCTATTCTTTTACTGATTCCTAGTCATCCATAGCCTTTCAAACTTAAACTTTATAGACCCAAGTAACTCTTTTAGGCCTAGATCCATCCCCCAGGTCTCATTCCCTCTGAACAATAATACCCAACTTGGATAGGAGTGCTGAAACCTAGGGTGTCATGATTTTGGAATTGTTGTCCAAGTATATTTTTGTTCCTAATGTCAGATTCTTATGGATCCTTATCCTTTTCCTTGTTATCATAACACAAATTAATTTTACACAATATCATTATATTCCATGTAAAATTCCATTCAAATTCTATTTAGAATGGTTGTCACTCATTTACAAAAGAGAAGAAAGAATACAAGTAAGTACACTTATGCACTCTTCTCTATTCTTTGCATACAACCTTCCAATATTATTATAAGCTTATTAAAACCCTTGAACCAGTCCCTAGCCATCTAAAATAGACCCAAATTCATATCTAGTTACATTTTCATACACAATTAGATCAAGCACTTCAATTGGAGAACTACATTAGCTTGATCCCTCCTCACAGTATTGGTATGTAGGCAGCGTGCCCACACACGGGTTGTGAAGTGCATACTATGTAACCTTTACACACTAACCCCTTCTCTCTCTTTCCTAGATTTATTTTCATGTTCAATCATGAAGATATCCTAGGGAATTTAAACATTAAAATAGACACACATTGAGCTCTGTAGACTTTTGATCTTCAATATTTCACTGATAGGGTAACACTGACCTATTGAACAAAAACCAAAACACTTAGATCACTTGGATAGTGTGCCAAAAATTAGGGTGTCCAATTTATAACACTCTTTTCCAATCTATAAATTAACTCCAAGATCCTATTTGTGATAGTCTCCTATCCCTACTCCTCTAGTATTAGACCATGTCTTAGTCTGGATAGTTCAGAATAAGCTAAGTTTAATTTTCTCTCTCATTGCTAGTTTTAGAAAATGTCTAATTGAAATTTAATTTCATAAATTAAAATTTTTAATTTTAAATTTTATTTACCAATTTATCCTAATTAGACCTGTTTATTAAATAGTAATAAAACTCCATTATTCTAAAAAGCTATAAAACATGTGGTGAACCCGACTTACTTTGAATTTCACTTTAAAACCCTAGAAACCCTAGGGTAAATTAGTTATTATTTTTTCCATAATTTAATTATTTTTAATATATTTAAAAATAATAAATCTACAAATTAATTTTAAAATTTCTCAATATATTTTATAAAAATCCTAGTTTGCACATACTAGGTCCTTTTTGCATACAAAAACATTCCAAATACTAGGAAACATATATTGCTAATTTTAGAAATATTTTCTGATTTTTCCTAGATGTTTCAAGAAAAAATCTTCAAATTTTCTATAAATTCATATCAAATTTTAAAAATTATCATACTAAATTTAAAAATTCATTCAAAATTTACTATTTGCATTAACTAGCTCTCAGTTATTTTTCAATACTTTTCCAAGAATTTTCTAAATTTTTAGTTGCATATCAAACTCAAAAAATCAATTATAAATTCAAAAATTCATAGTATTTTGCATAAATATTTTTAAAAATCCTTAGTTATATATACTAGCACCTATCTTCTTCTTGTGATATCACCTTACATGTTTGGGAGTTTTGTATCCTTTTTATGCATATTTTAGTTCCTTGTTTAGATTATATCAGCTTAATATTTTCTACTATTATCCAAGTTACTTTCCTTGATCCACCTAAGTTAATTGCATATCTTCCTTAAAGGCAAAGTGCAAGACTTAGTGGAAATCCTCCTTAAACCACCTAGATTCCTATAACTCAAACATATAACATGGATAAATAACCAACTCATGTTCTAATCATAGATTATACACATTCAAATTACACTAATTTCAATGAGGATAATTTTGAAAAAGAGTAGTATGAAAATGCCAATGATGGTGTACACACCAATGCTCATGCTCTACCACATGGGACTACTGATCCACTTCCACCTATTGTTGATAATTATGATGTCCTCAACAAAGATTTGATTTTTTAAAGTTTTAGAGAAAGACTAAAACAACAACCATGAGACCATACTTTTATCTTGTAGTCTATCATGTAAATTAAAAAGGCTAAGTAAGTTGAGTCTTCCATTAAGTTAGATCCATCAGTTGTAAATGACACTATAGGGGTAACTATGTCTCAACAACCCCCTATAGTATCCCAAAATTCTTCTATGCCACCAGCCACTGCTATTACATCTTTGTCTCTTGATGTGGAAACCCTTGTGAAAGAGATCATATCTCTTCAATCCAAGGTAAAAAAATCTTGAATAAGGTGTCTCTAGACCTACACAGGCATTAGCTTCCTTTGCTTTACTGCATATACCATTGGCATACCAAATTTCTTCCACACCCTTGCCATAAGGTTTTGTTCAACCCAAGCTCACTCTATATGATGGAAAGGGTGATCTATAGACACATTTGAGATATTTTCATGCAACATAGTCCAAAATTTCATGCAACATGCTTGGACTATGTACCCAATGATTGGCTACTTACCAAGCTATTTCTATGGATCCTAAAGGATTATGCCTTAGAATGCTTCTATAGTCTACCAGATCAATCAGTCACTACATTTAATCCTTTATTAGACATGTTCCTAGCACATTTTAGTATCAACATTGGTGATAAGGTTTCTTATGCACACATTTCATAATAGAAATAAAGGTCAAATGAACCCCTCACATAATGTATTCTTAGATACAAGAATATTTTGGCTAAGCTAACTATCCCCATGGATGATCAAGAGTTATAAGACATCTTTAAATAGATCCTTCTACTAGCATTGCATGAATCTATTATGTTTAAAATATTCTCTTCCTTCACTAATTATGTCATAGACTAAAGAAAATAGAAGTCAAGATATTTTAAATGGGCAAACTTGAACGCTCAAATGTCTCAGACACAATAAACAATAGTAACAACAAAGCCCAATACAAGGTCAAAATCAAGGACAACAAGAATTAGAATCAACCAATAGTCAATGTGGCTTTAGATCCCCCTCAAAATGTGGTTTTATCAACACCTCCTCATCATGTATTTACTAATCTACCAATTTCTCCAGCTAGGGTTTTACAGTAGTTATTGGAATGTAACATCATGACTCTCCGTCCTGTCTAGGAAGCCAACCCAAAAAAGCCTCTTTCACAAGGAAATGATTAGCATACATTTTTAAATTCTCACAAGGCACTAGGACACACAAAACATATATGCATTAGTTTGAGACATAAGATACATGACTTGATAAATAACAATCTACTTGATCTAGGCACTTCAGTTGAGCCTCCAAAGGTAAAGCCAACATAAGATTAATCTTTCAAAATCTTCTCAAATCCATTCCCATAACATTATAAACAAGAAAAAGAGGACACATCACATGCTCACCATACATAAAATACACATCCTCCACTAGCTACATACTAGGCACCTTCAGTTGAGTCACATCTTTTGAGTGGTATGATAGGTGTGTATGAGTTTAGAGTTCTAGCTAGACGTTTGATATCCTTCTCAGATCAAGAGATTATGGAGGATAATCTAGATTATAATGAACATATTCATAATCATCCCATTGATAATGTCATCATCAGTAATGGTTGCAGTGTCAACATGTGCACCATTAAATTATTATAGCATTTGGGTTATTTAGAGTAAGATATTGCTCCCATAGATATAGTTATCAGTGGATTCAGTGAGCATATAGAGAGTTCATTGGCTAATATTACACGTCCTTTATAGATTGGTCCCACACATGTGACCACACATTTCACCATAGTTATCAGTGCATGAGTTTTACACATGTTACTTGGTCATCCATGTATTCAAAAAAATTCAAGCAGTATTATCTATAGTTCATAGATACATGAAATTCATTCAAGCTAATAATGTTATTATAGCTGGTAGAGTTTCATGTGAGTTACCATTCCCCACTTTAGATCCATCTACTTTGTAGTTACCATTTTTAGTTTCCCCATAAGTTACAGTTCTTCCTCAAGTATATATTTAGACATAATTGATGCATCCATCACTAGTATAGAGGTTTCATACACCTCCCTATCTTTAGTATTCTACATAGATTCCATCTATATTATTCACACCTAGAGTAGTTTCATTGAGATCTCATGCATATACATATGGATCACATGTTTAGAGAGCTTATACTACTTCCAGATGAGTCCCTAAGATCCCTATAGTTGCATCCACTTATCAAGGTTACAAAGGGACCCCATAGCCAATTTATACTTCAAAGATTTTATAGTAGTTATAATGCACATACCTTTTAGAGTCACAATCTAAGCCTTTCCATCATGATTCATGATCATGCATGATACTTATTTGACATAAGACATCATGACAAGGAATCTCATTCAAGAATCATTAGTTAGTACCATTTCTTATTAGTCTTTCTTGTACATAGCTTATACAAAAATATCGAAAACATTCAAAAATATCAAAATACCAGAAACATGTTGATTGTATGGATAATCCATGATTTACATTAATACTATCATTCTAGTACTTACACTCATTATTTCATGCTATTGTATGTCAATTTTTAAACATTATCATTCTTCACTTGATCTTCTTTGAGTGTGTACAGTGACATCCAAATACTTGATTGCTTCACTCTACCCATTGAAAGGGAATTCTTACTTCTAAATTTGAGACACACATTAATATACATACCCACTGGGGTCATCTTTTACATGGCTCCACCATCTAGGTTATGTCATTCCTACACTACCCACTCTGAGTTATCATGATGATGTACATAAATTTCTAGATTACATAGATTACTATATCAACATTTCACTAGTATTAAGCACTTATGTATCTCTTAACATATACCTAGTATTGTACTATACATGTTTTTCATCCTTTCGCATTTGCCTTGATTAAGTTATATGTTTTTGTATCCTTCTAGTTATTACATGCTTTCTCTTCTCACTTCACATATCTTGCATGATTGTGTTTCTTGTTTCTATTTGTCTCCTATATATGCCTTAGTATATTTTCCAATATCCTTTACTTCTATTCATGTGTGTGACTTAGGAAATTTTCCAATGCCCTTTACTTATATTCTTCAATGTGTATGTGGCCCCTATGGCAACTTTGCTTGTTTCACTTATATGTGTATGTGGCATTTGAACATGCCTTGTATGCTTGATTTCTAGTTTGAGTGACATGTTCCCATGTCCCTTTTTTTCATGGCCCCTTGGCCATCCCTGTATGCTACTTGCCTCTTTCTTGTTTTTGTTTTTTGATTATCAAATGTTTTTAATGCCATAATCCATATCATGAATTTCCCTTACTTTTTTGGATGCCATGATGGACATCATGTACCATCTCTCCAAGTAAAAAATAACAACTAACATCTAACATTTAAAATTCCAATTCAATACTCTACACATATTTTTACATTATTATATCTATCTAGGCATACCCTTATTGATCTAGTAATATATCAATACAAGCATTGTTATATCTAGAAATATCTTATCAAATATCACTGCTATATCATATATCTATATAGCTTAACAAACTTACATGACTCTTTCTTCTAAGGGAATTCATTGTAGGTTCATCATTCCCACCATCAGAAGAGGGGGAAACAAATAGGGGTTTTGTAATAGAGATTAAATCTCATAACAGTCAAAACAACATCATTTAGATCATCTAGTTTAGAATCCAAAGGTTAAACCAGTTTGAACAAAATAAAAAGTAGTGATAATTCTAGATCAATAACTAGTTTTAACACATTATAACAGCACCATAAATAGATAGTAGTGCAAAACACAAGGGTTTCCTCATTTTAGAACTCTTATGTAGGTAGAAAAACACTTAGGTTTTTCAATAATAGGCAAAAATTTTAGCTCAGCTACAATTTTTGTACATCCAAATCAGTCATAATCAGTAGTTTCAATATAATATTCTTAGAGAATCCAAATATAAGCAGTTATCATGCATGGCATGATGGTTCTCACTTTCAATTTTACATTAGGTAGTTGACATAACTTTTAGATAAAAATACATGTTCAAAACACCAGTGATTGAGCACAATGTGCATGACACATTGGTCTTCTTTTTGTGACTAAGTTCATTTTATTATCTAGGCATTCTCATTAGTTACATGCCTTACTCCATCTATAGGTGGTTGGCATCACTTTAAAGTTGAAATTCCATACAAGTTTAACTTCTTGAGTACCCGATTTGTCTTTCACATAAGTATAGTACATCAGTTTTAGAGTGGCTTTCATACAAGCCTAACCTTCATCTTTTGAAATAGTCAGGAGTGGCCTAGTTTCTAGCATATATTCAAGCCATCCATGCCATATTTTCAAATTTTTAGAGCATCCATGGGATTCATGAGCCATCTTATATGACATCTATTATATATTGGTATCACTACATAGATTCACTTCATGAGGCAATTATAGATCCAAAGGGCTAGCCTTTGTATTCTTGAGCCACCTATTCAGAGGGATTGGACACACAGTCTAAACATTTATTGACACACACATGATTCATTAGCTTCATTCAATTGAAGATGATGGAGCCAGAGGGCCAGCCTTTGAATTCTTAAACCACTTTTTGAGGAATTGAGCACTTAGCTTTGTTCATGATATTAATTTTGATTCAACACATACCCAACATCATCCAATATAATCCAGCATCACAACAATTTTTGTATTGGTTCACATACTTGGTGAGGTGTATCCATTCATTTCTCTTACTCTTTATCCTACTTAGATTTATACTTTCTTATTTTAGATATAGTGTATCTAGTAAGAACTGATCTACTCTATGTTTTTCATTGTAGATTCACTCTTCATAGCATGCTCTCTCTATGAACATTTAGCATCATATACCTTCATGAGCTTCTCCTTTACATGTAAGTTTAGTTATGTTTTCTACTTTCTTTTATCATATTATTTCATTTTGTTGCATCACTAGAATAAAAGGGGAGCAAATATAGTCATGTAAAATGTGAAATAGGATGACTTAAGCATGGCTAATAACACCCAATCCATAGGTCTTCCTACTTTTTTACACAACCCTTCTAAGATCTTCTTTCACTAATTACCAGTCATCCACAACCTTTTAGACTTGACCCTTGTAGACCTAGAAAGCTCTTTTAGGCCTAGATCCACCCCTTAGGTCTCATTCCCTTTTGATAATAATGCCTAACTTGGACAAGAGTGTTAAAACCTAGGGTGTCTTTATTTTAGTGCTATTATCTAAGTGTATTTTTATTTCTAATGATCAGATTCTTATGGATCCTTATCATTTTCCTTGTTAGCCTAATGTGAATTCATTTAACCCAAGATCATTAGATTCCCTATAAAAGGTCATTCAAAGTCCACTTACAAGGTTTGACACTCATTTACAAGAGAGAAGCAACAATACAAACAAGTAGACTCAAACACTCTTCCCTATTCTTTGCATACAAAATCCATCCAATAATATTGCAAGCTTATTCAAACCCTTGCTCCAGTCCCCAGCCATCTAAATTACACCCAATTTCACATCTATTTATATTTTCATACATAATTACACCAAGCACTTCAATGGGGGAGAACTACATTAGCTTGATCCCTCCTCAAAGTATTAGGATATAGGCAATGTGCCCACACATAGGGTGTGAAGTACATCCATCATATCCTTTACACACTAACCCCTTCTCTCTCTTTCCCAAATTTCCTTTAAAGTTTAAGCAAAGAGCTCCTAAGGATTTTGAATATTAAAATAGACTCACAGTGAGCTTTGTAGACTTCCAAGCTTTGATATTTCATTAATAGGGTAACACAGGCCTATTGAGTATAACCCATAAAACTCATATCACCTAGACAACAATGTCAGAAAAGGACTATAAAACCAAATGGCAGGGTGTCCCACTTTTGGTACTCTTATCCAATATAGAAATGAACTCTGGGATCTTATTTTTGATAGTCTCCCAATCTTGCTCCTCTAGTATCAAACCCTGTCTAAGTACAGATAGTTTAGAATAAACTAAGTTTGATTTTCTCTCTCTCATTTCTTTTTTTATACAATGCCTAATTATAGTTTAATTTCACAAATTAGTAGCTTTAATTAGAAATATTATTTACTAATTTTTCCTACTCAGACAAGTTTATTAAATAGGTATAAAACTCCATTATTCTAAAAAATAATAAAACATTACATGATCTCTAATCAAATATACACAAAAATTTAAAATTATGATTATTTAATGCTTGATAAACATAATCAAACAATCTATATTGGTACATAATCATGAATTTTTCAATAATTGATTATTAATTTAAGTAATTATTAACCCCTATTTATGAGCTATGACAATTTTCAGTGCATTCTTTGATGTAGTTGATATGTTTACCACAACCAAATGCATGTTCTACTAAATTTCATCTTGTCTATTAGTTATGACCTCTAGTTGTTCATTCGGCTCCCCTTGATATAAAGTTTATTCTTCATTTAATTTATCATCTACGTTCATCACTATTTATAATGGATTTATAATTTCTACCAACATGAAACATTCAAGTTTAGAATGAAAATGATATACTGTCTAACTATGCAATTTTTATGATATAAATTATTATCAAACCATGTAGTTACCTAGGGGTGTCATGAGATATTTTTATTATTGTTTAAGAATCATCTCTTGATTTAAATATTTGATGATGCATATTAGTGATGTCACCTTATAGAAAATTTTATTTCATTTATGCCTCTATAAATAATTATAATAGGGGATGATTATGTTAAATATTGATAACATGTGCTCCCAAAAATGGCTAGATCTCTCATACTTAAAAGGATGATATGATAAGACAATCACAATATCAGTTGGTCTCATAATGTCTAAGGGATCAGTGGGTGACCAGTCAAATTCTACTCCCACTTCATCAACAATATCATTTTAATCATGCACACCAAAAATTCTAAACAAAACCAAAATAAACCCACCATACTCATTAAAATTCTTGTAACATCCTCCATAAAAGAAATCATTATTTAATTTATCCTTTTCCATGTAGATGCATACAAAATTATGAAACAAGTAGGATTTAAGCATTGGAACAAGAAATATACACACATAATTAATTTCAATAGTCCTAATGAAGGAGAGTAGATCTCTAATATAAATTTGTGTTACATCAATAACAATATTGCAAAAATATAAAATAACCAGCTCTAGACTAGTCAAAATATGGTGTTTTACTTCTCCTAATGTTTTTCCCAATAAAAAATGAAAAGTACACTGACATGTGAACTCATAAATATCTTCCTCCATTGGTAGAGAATGTTTTGTAACTGATGATACATACAATTCTAGGAAGTTAATGGAATCCTTTCATATTATCACATTATCTTCTATTGTTGTCTAGATCCCTTACCCTAATTTATTTTTTCATTTTATATTTCCATTTATAAATTCCTTATAGATTTAAATAAAGTGAGTTTCATGGATTTAAAAATTTTCTTTCACATTTTTTGCCCTTAAATAACTACTTGTTCAATAACCCATGAATTCAAATAGTTTATAATTTTTGACCTTGAGACTCTGCTCTGCTTTACTCTTTTTAATAGGCATTCAAAGTCTCTTCTTTCACACCAAGCTCAACATTACATTGATCCAAAAATTTCAACTCATAAATTTATCTACAATTACATCTAATTTTTATATATGCATACCTTGTGTACCTCTAAATAAATAAATTATAAATCTACCCAATGAATTTGGCTTAAAATCTAGGTCATTATCTTTCTCAGGGATGCAATCCAGCCCCCAATTTATGTAGAGATAAAAAACAAAACCCATTTTGTCCATATGTCATGAGGAAGAACAAGAATTGTCTACTTATCACTAAGGTTTTCAACCTTTTATTTTTTAAAAACATTATTAATCTCTTGTTAAACTACCTATATGCAAACCTAAAAGTAAATTACATTATTAATTAATCATATGTAGTAGTTAAATGAATATTTTTGTAAAATTATTTGTTAATTTTATTATAATTTGGCTTAATAACTAAATTCAATATTTAAAGTACATTGTATTTCATTGTGTTTTCATTCCCTAGACCAGAGCATTATGGTCATTTTTCCTTGATCCAAAACACCCTACATTTATACAACTGGTAAATAAAGTGTGTTGGAACCCATGTTTTGTTGGCCATATTTTGATGTTTTATATATTGGTTACCTTCTATGTTATGGTTTTGGTATAAAGAATATGAGCTTTCCTTTGTTTTAATCTATCATGAAAAGATGCAAACTCATGCTTTTGTAGAATAATTTTCATAGTTGTGATGGTATTTTTGGTAATTTGGCCTCCTAAGGCCAAATTCCAACCCATATAACCAAAAATGTTTCATGCCACCAACTTAATCCTCTACATGATGATCTCTTGAATGATGATGTCTCCTAATTTCTTCTTTAAGTCATTTAATGTTGTTAGAGTTGTCATAGAGTCTGCTTGTGATCATCATATGTCCTAGATGTCTTCGGTCCTTAGGTGATGTGTTTGATCATCATGATATCTTTGACTATCAAGTAAAGGGAGTAGGTCTCAATGTCTTGTCATTGTCATACCTCTTTTCAATTAGTGTTAAGTATCATCATGATGTTTAAGTATGTTTGGATGTTTTGACGATGCTTTAAAGTGGAATTATTATCTAAATGCCTTGATGGAGATGGTGGTAGGTATAAATTGATGATTCATTATGATATTTTATGATTATATTCAAAAAATGTGAGATATGGTGGACTATAAGCTTTGAAAGTGTGGTCAAGATATATAAAATCCTCATTAAAATGTTTTAAGAAGGCTATAAGATATTCTTCATGATACTCATTGATAAATTTTTGTGAAACTATGTGTTTTGCCTAAAAGTAAAGGTTTTGGCTTTTAAATGACAAATTTTAACCTTGAATAGACACTAAATCATCAATAATACCTTTAATCACCTTCATGGTCATGAAATAACTTTATTCAAATGTTTCATGCTTTAAAAGTGTCCCTTATATTAGTCTAGAAGGTTGTTTAGATTTCAAGAGAGCTCACACATGTGAAATATGTCCCCTTTTGCTCTCAAAAAACTTATTACTTGTTTGAAAATTCCTTTTGACTCATACTATTCCTCATGTTACCTTGAAATGGTGGTTCAAAGCTTAGTGTATGGATAAAATGTAGGAGAAAGAGTATTTTCATGTGTTTATTAAATAATATATAGACTTCTATATACTTTTATGTACATTGGAGGTCAGGTGTTTGAATTTAGATTCATGTAAGGTATTTAAATGGATTTTCATGGTAAAAGAATGTCAAACAAGCTAAAAATTGATCCTCAAACACCATTGAGCTCCTTTGCAACCCAAGACAACCCTTCATGTTTGTAAAGGGTATGGCCATGAGAGATAATATAAAGATCTAGAGATTTTTAAAAGGAAGTGACCTTAGATAGCTTCCATCTTTGGGTTATTTATTCTCTTTTTATCTCTCTTTCCCTTATCGATAATCATTAACAAGCTAGGGTGACCACAATGTATTCTTCATTTAGGTAGGCTACCATTTTCCCTTGTTTTATCCTTTCCTAAGAATGGTTACAGATAAATGGAGGATATGAGAGATTGAAATGAGTCTACACCACTTTCCCAAAACATTATCCAAATTTATCTCACATGTGTGAGTATCTAAGGTTGAAGAACAAATCTACACTACCAAATTTGTAGTCTACAAACAAGTCATAGTGGTTATAAAATTCAAATGATACATTATTATCAAAGAACAACATATTTTATATGAGATGTTGTATTCATGATTAGGTGTCCTCATTTCAAGTTTCTCAAACTTCATCAAGGTCTTCCACCTTGTCAACCATCAATTTATCCTCAAACACATTCACAGTCTCATTTAACATATGTTAAGGTAACTTACAATATGTCAATGTAGTTTGATGAATCCTAGGTTCCTTATTTTAGTGTGTATGCTTCATTAAAAACCTCTAAAATGGTTTATCTTGTATGGTATATGATTATAATTGCCTAGGTCCCTTGAATATTGTCTTGACATTGGATTCATGTGTCATTTTATTACCCTTTATTTCATCCTAGCTTCATGGTCTTAATTACTACCATTTATCATTGTTGTAAGCATATCACTTCATCTTCATTCTCCCATATATCCTATTATCATACATATCATTATCACCCCTATAAATTCACATCATGAATCCAATGTTTGGTACATTTCAAGGTTGTTAATAAACACCATTTTCATGAAAATGAATTCTAGAGTCTTAAACACTCCTAAAGGAGTAATTCTTATCTATAGGTTGCAAATCAACACCTACAATCAACAAGTATAGTGAAAACCTTGAGACTTATTTAAATAACAAGGAAAGTAGAGAGACCAAAGGCATGATTGGTATGAGTTTGATAAACACAAGGAGATATCTCAAGGGGATTCAAAGGTCAAGGAGTTTCTAGGTCAGTAAACACATAAAGAGAAGCTACAACTAACCTAGTTGAGATATATAGCTAAGTATGTAAAAATTAGTCTTGTACTTTGAATTAGAGGTCAAATTTTGATATATAAATAATGAATATATAATTAAATTTATAATCACTATAATCAATTTCAATCCATTAAGGAGGTTAATAACGAGGTCTCAATCTAAAAAACACATAGTCAACCATTTCCTAAGATAACTTATAGGTTAGGTGTAGTACTATGTACAATAAGTAGAGGTGAGTATGTTGAAGTGTTGGAAATAATATATAAGATATAGTTGAAAATTATTGAGAAATTATGTTATTTCATGGACTATTAGAAGCTTATTGATCTTGAAGAGGACCATAAAACATGAAAACATAGTAAAAAAAAGGTAAGCTATAGTTTGTTTATTCTTAAGGACTCTTGTTTAGATTGAAACAAAGACTATGTACATGTTCAGGGGAGTGAAGACTATTTTATAATGTTTTATACTATTAATTAACACCCATATAATATTCACACATTAAAAATATGAAATGATCATAGTAAAATTGGGAATTATTGAAGCCTAAGAGACATTGAACACACAGTCAATGCCATAGATAGTCTTGGGAGAATTTGAGGTTTTAAAGCCTTTATAGGGATACTTAAGGCTTAAAATTTATTAAAAATTACCATTTTGATTATTTTAAGGTGTTCATATTATCCTAAAGGTTAGACAGTTAGTGTAGATATTAACTATTTTATCTCATAACTATCCTAGTCTACTAGCAATCTATGATGAGACTAGGTGCATAATTTGAAGGTTTAAGATCAAGACATGGAGCTTAAACTTCATGAAGGATTTTTAAGATAATAATAATTGATGATAGTGTCTTAATATACTATGTGATACTGGTAACACTCATATTTTGAGACAAAATTCCCTTGAGGGCTGACTAAGAAGACAAACCTATAACCAACATGTTCATACTAGTTAGGGTTTTGACCATACTTGGGTGATTATTGAAGATAAGATACCTGATAAGGGGATTTTAGAGGGAATATAAATTATTTTAAAAGTGATTATAACCTCTAATTTATATGAGATAAAATTAAACTCAATTCCAAGGGCTATACAAGCTTAACTGCATGTAAATCCTAGGGAAGGGAGTTAAGGTATGTAGGACTAGAATTGAATGTAAAACTTAGCTTGAGGGTGTGTTCAACTTTTTAAGTGTGTTATAGGATTTTAAAGACTCCATAATCAATACACAAAGGATAAAAAGGCATATTCAAACCCCATACCATTGTTAAACACCTAGGCAGTCTTATGGGAAAGAGGAACATAGTTGAAGTTTAAACACTTGAGGGTAAAAATAGAGGTGGGAATAGGTAATAAGGATGTATAATGATGTTTTTGAACCAAAAAATCATATATAGGAAACTCAAACCTCCAAAGCTTAGTTGAGGCAAATTAGGCCTAAAAGCCTGTTTTAGGCCTAGAAGGCATAAACCACCATGGAGAGACTCTCATAATATCCTAAGAAAAATTACACCATGAAAATATATAGGAGGTGGTTTTAGGTATTTCAAGGTGATTTAAAGTAGTATAAATGGAAAGATAATGTAAAACTAATCTGAAGACCTTATTTGAATTACATAATCTACATAGCCACCCCAAACTACCTATTCAAATGCTCATATTATTAATAACATAGAGACTTGAGGAAAATTATCTTGGTTATAAATGAGGAACACTAATTAATTTAAATCCATGATAGAAATATTTTTATTTAGGGGCATAGGTTTATGAACCATTGCTAAAACTGATAGCATGTCCAAATTTTCTATAGAAGACTAGAAGTCCACTTACCCATGTTCACATCTTGACACACATTTTTCATGGAAACTCAAGATTTTGAAGAAATTTTAAGGGGTATATGGAATAAAGATACATGGAAATAAGTTTTGGATTGGAGGTATGTACTTTATGAACCATTTTGAAGATGGTGGACCTTTAAAACCCTCCCTAAACCCTACTACATATTAGTCTTGAGAAAAGTGAAGATCATTACACTAAAACACCAATGAATGAAATAATAAGCACTTGTATCATAAATTAAACTTAGATATGGTCATGACCATGGTACCATTTTTTAGGGAACTATATGAGCCTTTCAAAAAATAGTTTATTTTAATAAAAAGAGAAAAAAGAGAGGTATAAGGTAGTTTTAAAAGATGAAAATCATTGGAGATGTTTTTTTGAACTTTTTTCATATTCTAAAAACATTAGATGTCTAATAATATACCTAGAAATTCTTCTATGGGTCTCTTCTAATCAAACAGTCTGCAGATGTGAAGGACAAGGTGACCTAGTCACTTAGTTTGAAAAGTTTACAAGTATTAACTACTCAAGGAGACCTATATCATGGTAAGTATCATTTATTCATACCTGAAACTCACTTTTTCATATGTTCTAAATGTTTCATACAGGTCTTACATGGATTATCAAACATAAACACTATGTAACTATGCCTAATGGCCTATTAGGCCTATTTGGTCAACAAGTAAAGATAAATAATGGTGTAGAAGGTATTTTAGAAAGTTAAATAAAATAAATTACACCATGTAAGTAAATACATTAAATGATTCAAGTGTACTGTTAATAGCCATTATGGATGGAAAAGTTAGTTTCTTGACTTTGTCACATGCTTAAAGGAGGAGAGGCTATTGTATGTTACATGATGGCTCAATAACACATAATTAATGTTTTAATTGTCATGAATATTAAGTTTTTGACCGAAAAGGGGAATAACCAAGCTTTTAATGAGGTTGAACAAGTCAACCACACTCTCCACTACCCCACCTCAATGCTTAAGGAGTCCTCTAAGGGAATAAATGCATGGAGAGTCTTTTGGAATACTGAATAACTATTTTAAATTGAAGTAATGAGTTTAATGTGATGATGGAATACCTTTTCCTCTCTCCTCCATTCTACTTTCCTTATCTCTCTCTCTCTACATATCCATTCTATATATTCATGCCTTTAGTCCTTATTTTGGAATCCCTCTCTTGGACATGAGGAAACTATTCTAAGATTGGTACTTTATAACCTCTTAAGTAAATACAAATGAATATTTAAAACTATTTAATATAGATTTAGTGAGTTTTATTAGTTTTATTTTCACATGTGGTAGTGTTTTTTCCCTTGGTGGGTCTTAATCTCACCTACTTACTAGTATATCATCTTATGTAGGTCATATATAGTGTTTGAATGTTAAGCATCCAAGCTTGGAGTGAAGATATTGATTGGTTAGTGCCTTGAATTAGGACTTCCATCATTACCCTCATGTTCTGATCACTTATTGAAACTTTTATGTGAAACATTATTGCATAGGAGTCCTTGGAGTTAGAATTTTGACTTACATTACTTACTAGTGTTATTTGAAGTCTAAATTGAGTAAATGAATGATTACGTAGGTGTATCACCATCACCTAGAGTATCTTTATTTTCTATACATTCCATCCCTTTTCACCCCTATAGTATTAGGTCTTAGTAAATGAACCACAAGTGATGTACTAGGGTAGCTATCCCCATAATCTAGAGGTTTAGTATAGTTATAAGGTCACTTGCAACCTTTAGGCCATTCGCATATTAGTCTTGGTTTAAATAATAATTAAACACTCTCCTTTAACAGGGTGTAACTTGGGTTTATAACATTTTTGGCATGCCTAGTGGGATAGATTCAAACATTAGATTATTTACAAGCATCTTTAAGCACTCATTTTGGTCATCATTTGAAATATATGAGTAGTTTTTGTTCATAATTTCATTGATGTTCATGTGTATTATGGTTATTTATGGATTCATATTGGGTGGATTTATGTCATTCATCCCCTTATCAGTAGCCCTATGACTCATGTCAACCTTATAATGAACTGTATCAGCCCTACATTCACCCTTTTCAACAATATGATATCCCCTATTAGGCCTATGATCTTTTTTAATACCAAGATTACCAACCTCATTGTGACCCTCATCCATCTCCTTGAAAGCCTACTTATCAATCTAGTTGGTCATAGTAATCTCGTGACATTCCTAATAAGCTCAACCATGTTCCAAGTTAATCCATATCAAGCTTTAAACATACTTTATTTAGCTATGAAAAATACATGGTGAACATTGACACCCAAAGGAGCTATGGATAGGAAATCCCTAGGCATGATATTGATAACATGAGGAATTAATTATAATAGACTAAAGAAGAAAGTGATTTTTTCATAATACAAGGTTATTCAAAGGTCAACAATGACATGCTAGACATAGATGGTTTAGTTTCAATAATTGAAGAGAAATTGATAGTCCATGAGAGATAGCAAGTCCATCTTATTAGAAACATGTTCCCTCCTTAATTCCACATCATTCCTCCATTGAAATACTTTTCCCCCTTAAGAGTCTCAAATAAATGTGTGTCATATCCATCAAGGTTCCTAACAATCCTTGAAAAATTTTCCTACGTTAAGGTCTATCTAAGAGAGAGTTCAAAGAGAAGGAGAAGTGTGTCTTGAGAAGATTGAGTTGAATTTTTCATAGAAAATTATGGAAGGTCCTTCATCTTCTAATCAAAAGGGAGAGATATCCAATGAGATGGTGTTTGATTTTGAGTCTCACCTTGATAAACAAGTTGATCTTGTAAACCAACTCCTATACAAGTCGATAACAGCTTCAAAATCAATCCCATCGTAGTAGGAAGTTACTCCATTCATACCCCAAGATGCAATACCTAAAATGAAAGAGGCTCATAAATCCATGTTTACAACTTGGAAACAATTGTATTAGTCAACGGAGAGAGTAAAACATTCAAGTATAATCTAGGATGTCAAAGTGGAAAGAAATAATTAGAAAATTTAGACCCCACCACTCCTCAAAATTCAAATGCCTTCCCTTCATGGAGGTCTATTCAATAAAATATGCAGTAAAGAGAGGAAGTGATGGTTGTCAAGGATGAACAACTATGTAAGGAGAATTAAGCATCCATGGTAACACCTTTATATTTGACTTATCTTCTTGAGCTTTTCCAAGGATCTACCATATCATTCCTTGAAAAGTATATCATTCTTTGTGATACAAGTGAAGGATAACCAACTGCAGTGATAGAGTATGAGAGTTATTTGAGTGAGCAAGAAGAGTAAATCATCATTGGGAAACCTCTTTCCAAAGATAAGTGTGAATCAATATTTCAAAATGTAAAAGGAAATGAAATCTAAGAGGTTTTTGGGGTGTAAGTTAAGCTACAAGAGGAATACAATCAAATCAAACAAGAAAATGATGATTCCCAAGAGCTACTTGATGATATGTAACCACTCTTTGTCATGACAACCCTGATGAGTGTGAGAGTGAGGCATTTATTCACCTTACACAAGATGCAAGGCAACATGATAACATTATAAAGTATCCAAATATCTAAGATAAGGTATGTGTTCAAGAAAACTCTAGTTTCATTGAAGATAAAATACTAATTCTTGGCCACCAAGATATGTTTGTTGATGGGCATGAGACTCCAATGGTTGATGAGAGTTTGAATTATGATCATAATTACATGGAGTGTCAAGAAAATAGTGATGAACTTTTACCATAATATATAATCATTTTTAATGAATATCAATCTCTTCAAGGACTCATACTTCTTATAGAACATATTGAAGATCAATAAACTATTGACGCTATCAAGTTTTATCCACAAGAATAACAGGCCCAAGATGATGGAAGTAATGATGAAGTGTTTTTTGAAATAGTACCTCAAGTTGATAATTATAAACACAAAGCAACTAAGGATATATTGTCCTTTATCATGCCTTATGAAGTTTAAGATGTCCATCATGAAGGTCTTGATAATTCACCATTCCATTTGGAGCAATGTGAAGGAACCAAATAAAACATGGTAGATCAATAGCAAGCTATGATTGAGGCAAAATTATCATTATTATTTCAAAGTAGATGGATATGGGATGATTATTATTGGGTGTTTTACTCACATTTACATCGCATGCACCTGAGAATGGGACATGAAGGTTCACCTAATTTATCAAGAGGCCATGAGCATGCTAATGCTCCTAGATATAAGTGTAACTTCTCATATAATGAGAAATACCTGATTGGGCTCAAATCAAGATATGGAAACCAGACCTCATAGTGCCATAGTGATAAAATAAGTTTTTTGTCTGATCTTAGATGAAATATTTTGACTTTGGGTTAGTTTTTTTAGTTTTTTTGTCTTATTTCAATAAGTGGTCAACATAAGTAGTTTGTTACTTTTTTGATTTATTGTATTGTTGTTATTTTCCTTAAGTTAGGTGTTCTTCTAATTTTAGGTGTGTTTATATAGTTTTTTTAGTCTTGTTAGTTTTTTTAAGTCCTAAGAGGTATCTTAAAGTACTAATTTTTAGAAGTATAAGACACTAGTCATCAAAACCTATTATAATGTTTGAGAACTATCATTGTCATGAAAAGATAGTGTGTTTCCTTGACCAGTAAGTTGGTCAACCCCTGTGAGTCACCAAAATGTTGGAAATTTGGCCTCCTAAGGCCAAATGCCAACCCCTATAACCAAAAATGTTTCATGGCACCCACTTAAGCCTCTACATGATGATATCATGAATGATGATGTCTCCTAATTACTTATTGAAGTCATTCAATGTTGTTAGAGGTGTCATCGAGTCTGATTGTGATCATCATGTGTCATATATGTCTTGGGTCCTTAGGTCATGTGCTTTATCATCATTGTATTTTATTTTCAAGTGAAGGGAGTAGGTCTTATTGTCTTATCATTGTCATACCTCTTTTCAGTTAGTGTTAAGTATCATCATGATGTTTGAGTATGTGTAGATGTCTTAACGATGGTTTGAAGTGGTCTTATGATCTATAATGCCTTGATGGAGATAGTGGGAGGTGTAAATTGATGATCCATTATGATATTTATTGAGTGTATTCAACATATGTGACCTATGGTGAACTATAAGATTTGAAAGTATGGTCAAGATATATAAAATCCTCATTGAAACTTTATAAGGGTACAATGTATTCTTCATGATACTCATTCACAAATTTCTTTGTGAAACTATGTGTGTTGTCTAAAACTAAAGATTTTGGCATTTAAATGACAAATTTTAACCTTTAATGGCCACTAAAGCATCGATAATACCTTTAATCACCTTCATGGTTATGACATTACTCTAGTCAAATGTTTAATGATTTGAAAGTGTCCCTTCTACGAGTCTAGAAGGTTGTTTAGACTTCAAGAGACTTCACACATGTGAAATATGTCCCCTTTTGCTTTCGAAAAACTTATTACTTGTTTGAATGTGCCTTTTGACTCATACTCTTCCTTATGCTTCCCTGAAATGGTGATTCAAGCTTAAAGTATGGAAAAAATGAAGGAGAAAGAGTATTTTCATGTGTTTCTTGAATAATATATGGACTTGTATAGACTTATATAGTGGAGGTAAAGAGTTTTAAGGTGGATTCATAGTAGATATTTCAGTGGATTTTCATGGTAAAAGGATGTCAAATAAGCTAAAAATTGATCCTCAAACACCACTAAGCTCCTTTATAACCTAAGACAGTGCTTCATGTTGCAAATGGTATGAACATGAGAAAGAATATCAAGATCTAGAATTTTGGAAAAAGGAAGGGACTTTAGAGATATTCCATATTTGGTAATTTGTTCTTAGTTTGGATCTCTCTCCTTTATGAACAATCCTTAACAAGCTAGGGTGATCACATTACATTCTTTATTTAGGCAGGCTACCCATTTTCCTTATTTTCTCCTTTCTTAAACATTGTTATATAAAAATGGAAGATATGAAATCTTGAAATGAGTCTACACCACTTTCACACAAAATTATCCAACTTCATCTCACACGTGTGAGTCTCTAAGGTTGATCTACACATCTACACTACCAAATCTATAGTCTATAGACAAGTCAAAGTGGTTGTATAGTTCAACGATTGATCCATTGTTGTCAAATCATAACATATTCTATATGAGATGTGGTATTCATGATTAGGTGTACTCATTTTAGGTTTCTCAAACTTTATCAAGGTATTACATCTTGTCAACCATCAATCTATCCTCAAACATCCTCACAGTCTCATTTAGAATATCTTAAGGTAACCTAACATATGTTAAGGTAATTTGATGAATCCTAGGTTCCTTGTTTCATTGTGTATGCTTCATTATTAACCTCCAAAATGGTTTATCTTGTATGATATATGATTATGCTTCCCTAAGGCCCTTCAATATTGTTTTGACATTGGATTCATGTGTCATTTTATTCCCCTTTGTTTTATCCCATCTTCATGGTCTTAATCACTGTCATTTATCATTTTTGTAAGCCTATCACTTCACCTTCATTCTCCAATATATCTTATTATCATACATATCACTACCACTACTATACATCCACATCATGAATTCAATGTTTGGTACATTTCAAGGTTATTGATAAACACCATGGTCATGAAGATGAATCCTAGAGTCTTAAACATTTATAAAGGAATAATCCCTACTTACAAGCTTCAAATCAATACCTATAGTCAAAAACTATAGTGACAACCTTGAGACCAATTTAAATAAGAAGGATAGTGGAGAGACTAAATGCATGGTTGGTATTATTTTTATGAACAAAATTAAATATCTCAATGGGATCCAAAGGTCAAGGAGTTTCTAGGTCAGGAAACAACTCAAGAGAAGCTATAGACAGCCTAGTAGAGATATACAAGTAAAAATTTGTCTTATACTTTGCATTAGAGGTGAACTTATGATATATAAAGAATGAATAGATGTTGAACTTTATAATAACTCTAAGCAAGCTCAGTCCATTAAAGAGGTTGACAGTGAGGTCTCAATCTAAAAAATAAATAGTTAACCATTTCCTAAAATAAACTACAAGCTAGGTGTAGTACTATGTGCAATAAGTAAAGGTGAGTATCTTAAAGTGTTGGAAAAAAGATATAAGATATACTTGAAACTTCTAGAGAAATTCAGTCATTTCAAGGACTATTGGAAGCTTAGTTATCTTGAGGAGAATCTTAAAACATGAAAACATAGTAAAAAAGGTAAGCTATAGTTTGTTTATTCTTAAGGAGTCTTGTTTGGATTAATGGAAGACAAGGATTATGGACATGTTGAGGGGAATGAGTCCTATTTTATAATGTATTATAATATGAATTAACACACATATACTATTCACATCTCATAAATATGAAATGATCAAAGTATAGATGGGACTTATGGAAGCTTAAAAGACATTGCATACATAGTCAATGCCATAGACAATTTTGGGAGAATTTGAGGTTTTGAAGCCTATATAGGGGTACTCAGGTATTAAAATTTAGTACAGATGATAATTATAATTAGGTTAAGGTTTGTATCTTATCATAAAGGTTAGATATTTAGTGGAGATATTTATTGTTGTATCTCAGAATTACCCTAGTCTACTAACAATCTATGATGAGACTAGGTACATTATTTAAAGGTTTGAGAACAAGATATGGAGATTAAACTTCATAAAGGAGTTTTAAGATAATAATAAGAAATAATAGTGTCTTCATATTTTGTGTGATATTGGTAACACTTATATTTTAAGATAAATTGCTCTTGAGGGATAACTAAGAAGATAGACCTATAACCAGCCTGTTCATACCAGTTGGATCTATGAACATACTTGCATGATTATTGAAGATAATATACCTAAGAGGGGGGTTTTAGAAGGAATATCAAGTTTTTTAAGAGTTATTATAAAATATAATCTATATGAGATAAAACTAAACTCAAGTTCAAGGGATATACAAGCTTAATTATGTGTAAATCCTAGGCAAGGGAGTTAAGGTATGGAGGACTATAATTGAATGGAAAACTTTGCCTAATGGTGTGGTCAATTATTTAAGTGTGTTATATGAGTTAAAATTATTTATAATCACTAAAATAAGTATATAAATACATAATCAAACCTCATACCACTACTAAACACCTAGGCTTGCAGCAGACAAACCTACAGGTAGTCTTATGGAAAAGAGGAACATAGCTGAATTTTGAATACTTGAGGGTAAAAGTAGAGGTGGGAGTAGGTAATAATGATGTATCATGTTGTGTTTGAACCCAAAACTAATATATAGGTCACTCAAACCTCCAAATCTCCATTGAGGCTAATTAAGCCTAAAATCCTATTTTAGGCATAAAACCATGTTTTAGGCCTAGAAGGCCTATACCACCATGGAGACACTCTCAAGATATCCTAAGGAAAATGACACCATGAGAAGATATAGGAGGTGTTTTTATTTACTACAAGGTTATTTCAATTATTATAAATGTAAAGAGAAGGTTAACCTAATCCTAAGACCCTATTCAAACTACACAGTTTACACATTCACCACAAACTACCTATTCAAATGCTCATATCCTTCATAGCATAGAGAATTGATACAAATTATCTTGGTGAGAATTGAGGACCCATATGTAGTTTAAATACATGATATAAAGAGTTAAATTTAGGGGCATATGTTTATGAATCATTGCTAATATTGATAGCACGTCTAGATTGCCTATAAAAGACTACAAATTCACTTCCATACATTAACATCTTGACACACCTTTTGCATGGGAACTCAAGATTCTCAAGAAAGTTGAAGGGGTCTCTATGGAATAAATATCCATGGAAATAAATTTTGGTTTGCATGTCCATAATTTATAAACCATCATTAAGATGGTGGACTTCCAAAACCCTCCCTAAACCCTACTATAGACTAGTCTTGAGAAAAGTGAATATTCTTACTCTCAAATATGCATGAATCCCATAATAAGCACTTGGATAAAAATTAAACTTAGAGAGGGTCATGACCATGGTATTGTGTTATACAGAACTATCAAAAAATGATGTTTTTAAAAAAAAAGAGGTACAAAGTAGTTTAAAAACATGCCAATGATTGGAGATGTTTTTTTTAGAACTTGTTTAACCTTATCAAAACATTATATGTCCAATAATCTACCTTGAAATTCATATGTGATTATGTTCCTAATCATCCAATATGTAGATGTGAAGGACAAGGTGACCCAGTCACTTAGTTTGACAAGTTTATAAGTACTAACTACTCAAGGTGACTTATATAATGGTAATTAGTATTGATTCAAACCTAAAACTCACTTTTATATATGTTCTAAAGTTTTCATATAGGTTTTCCATGGCTTTTCAAGCATTAAAACTATGTAACTAGGCCTAGTGGTCTATTAGGCCTACTTCATCAACAAGTAAAGTTGAATAATGGCATATAAGTGATTTTAGAAAGGTCAATACAAGAAATTACACCATTTAACTGACTAAATTGAATAAGGTAAGTGTGCTTTCAAGCCATTATGGAGGGAAAAGTCATTTTCATGACTTGATCACATGCTTAAAGGAGGAAAAGCTATTGTGCATTAGATGATGGCTAAATAACATCTGATGTTGTAACTATCATGAAAAAAAGGTTTTTGACCCTAAAGTAACATAACCATGATTTAAAGGTAGTTTAACAAGTCATCCATACTCTCCACTACCCCACCTCAATGCTTAAGGAGTCATCTAAGGGCATCAATGCGTGGAGAGTCTTTTAGAGGACTCAGTAACTTGAAACTAAAGTAATGAGTTAATTGTGATGATGGAAGACCTTTTTTATCTCTTTCATGCCACTATCATTTTGTCTCTCCATTTTCATTCTATATATTCATGCCTTTAGGCCTTGTTTTGGAATCACTCTCTTGGGCATGAGGAAAATCTACTAAAATTTGTACTATATAACCTCTTAAGTGAATAAAAATGTCTATTTCAAACTTGTTAATATGAGTTTATTGTGATTTATTAGTTTTATTTACATATGTGGTAGTTTTTTCTCCCTTGGCAAGTCCTAATCTCGCTTAGTTACTAGTATATCATCTTATGCAGGTCATATATAGTGTTTGAATGTTAAGCGATTGATCTTGGAGTAGATAAATTGATCAGTTAGTTCCTTGGATCATACCTTCCATCATTACCCTCATGTTATGATCACTTATTAAAACCTTTGTGTGAAACATTATTGCATAGGTGTCCTTCAAGTTAGAAGTTTTAGTTGCATTGATTAATAGTGTTAGTTGAAGTCCAAATTGAGTGGATGAATGATTACATAGGTGCATCAACATCACTTAAAATAGGTTTATTTTTGTACTTTCCATCCCTTTTCACCCTAATATTAGTAGGTATTAGTAATTGATCCATAAGTGATGTACCAGGGGAGCTAACCCCATAATCTAGAGGTTTAGTCTAGTTATAATGTCACCCACAATTTTTAGGCCATTCCCATGTTAATCCAAGTTTGAATAAAAATTGAACACTCTCCTTCAATAGGGTGAAACTTGGTTTGATAATAGGTATGTTATCTATCAATGATGTATAATTTAGTCTTTGAATCATGTAATTCATGCTCATCTCAATGGCCAAGATATCACCAATTACTTTTCTAAATGGCATCAATACTTCCTCTTGTTGAAGAGGCACATGATTATAGAACATTGAGCTAACTAGTCTATTAACACTAAAAAGATCAAGGAATCAGTATTTGTATTGAAGAAGAGCTTATTGGTAGTGTTCAACTCCAATATTAATTGATTTTTTTATTGAATAGTAAAATTTGTATTTCTTGAGATGTTGCATATTCACTTTATTAAATATTTTTTAATGAAAATTTTTCTTCCCCAATTATTTGTCCATATTCAAGAGGTGGGAAATGGATGAAGTGAATGCATATTGATAAAGTATTATGAATGTTAGTTTAATTTCATTACAAATATTTTCACTAGTTTCAATTCTAGTGGTGTCTCCAACTATAAATGATTCAATTTTATAACCATAATAAAACCAAGAATCTTTATTATGTTTTACCAAATGAATCATGCCATTTTTAAATTTATAATGGAACCTTTTACTCCATTTAAATATTTTAACATAAGTAGTCATGTTGTTTATGTGCTCCACCTAAACTCTTATTACATTATTTTAAATGCATTTCATATTTAAAATTATCCCAACCACATCATGTTCCCCTGACATGGAATGAAACAACCAGAGGTCATTATGATGGTTAGATGGAGATTAGATTTATACAAACCACTCCTTATCTCTTTTGTCCTAGTCTAATGAAACTTCAACAAATATAATTTCTCGATAAGGAAAATTTCCCATAATAGCCATTATAATCCATGTAAAAATATAGTCATAAATTGCCAGCTTAAATATTTCATGATGACATTTGAAATGTGACATGTTTTCAAACCATCTACAAACATATTTTTTAGATAGATTAGTCATCATATCAAAATATTTTTTAATTAATGGTTATTACTTAAACCTGTAAAGTATTGACATATGATTGATAGAACATAAGCATCCATTATTATTTCCCACTTATTGATTATAGTCTTAGATGTTTGTACTGGGCACATGCCCATTTTGAATTACATCTATTCTAAATTTATATTATATTGTGTCTATTGATATTAAGTTCTCATTATTATATTTAGTTTTTATAATGAATTCTAATTAAATAGAAATGTTATTTTACATCTTATTCAAAATGGTCTTGTTCTTGATTTTACATGAGACATTAATAAAAAATTTATCAATTGATCCCATTTTACATAACATAAAAAATGTTGATAGTTTATAGTATTCCAATATTGTGTAGAATGGGCACATGTCCATTCTAAACAAGATAATAATAATAATATGAACATCCACTTCCTAACCAATATTTTGTAACACTTTCCATTAATGTTCCTGGAGTCACACATGACCTCCATTGAAAACTTGAGAATGACCTTCATAATTTCGCTAATGATGAGATAAGGATTGCAGAACATATAGAAAATTTCAAGTGTTCTTTGAGACTCCTTGTGTAGAATGGGCACATGCCCATTATAAAAAAAGATAAGAATAATATGAAAACTTACTTTCTAACCAATATTTTTTAACATAATTTTATGGGGTTTCTTTACTTGAGTACTACCAATATGTAGTTGATAGTCTTTCAATATTGTGTAGAATGGGCACATGACCATTTTGAACAAGATAACATTAATACAAATATCCATCCAAAATTCTAAACAATATTCTAAATCAATACAAAATTTGATCCCAACATCACCCCACACTAAGAAAATATTCCATCTCAAAAATGATCTTTTGCACTCACTTGAAGCATGAAGCTTAAGATTTATTCCCATAACTTATGCGATGCGATGATGTATGTATCGATCTCACTATACTTTGGTGATTTCACAGATGCATAGTTCTAGCTAGAAACATCATAGTAATGCTAATCCTAACAATTCACTCATTCCACAAACTATTAATCACATAAATAGATGGGCACAAATCAATAAAAATAATAGTAGTACCATTTATTTCCAAAATAAGATTACAAGATGTGTTTAAACAACATAAGTATTCTATTACATTTCATATCAAGGATCACCATATACTTGTCATAATGCACATCCGGGTTATGACTATGCTCAATATTATAATTAAAAGATTACCATTACAACCATCACCACCACCAACCTTCTAAGTAAAACTAGGGATTATTTATACATGGTTTTATCCCAATAATTTTATTATAATATTTTTATGAAAGTGATGTCTTTCTAATGACCATTTACAACAAGTTGTGGGAAGCCCACAAGGTTTCCATAAGGACTCCCACAAGGTTGTCACGTCTCACCTTGAAATTTTGACAACTTGAGATGATAATTTTCTAGAGTAATTCAAGGACATGAAGTGGCTATGAGGTGAGGTAGAACTATTTACTTCCAATCTTTATATACTCAAGCCCACCTAGTTAATGCATGATAGTGATGTAAATGATCTAGATATGATATTCTTGGACTCTACTTACTTGGATGTCAGTGTTATTTCCATGAGGTCAAATTCTTGATCCATCTTGGATAGGTTCATTAGAAGCTTTTGGAAGATGACTTATGACTAGACCATGAGTGTTTGGTAAACTTGGAGTGGGGTCAATATATCCACTTAGACTTTTGATACTTGGCTAATTTTCACAATGGATTGGGTTGATAGTTCAAAAATATACTAGACTCCATATTTTTCCTAGCCACCTTCATTTGCATAAGATGGTCAAAGTGACTCAGGTGTAATTTGAGTTTTCCCTAGTCAATCAAAGTGCCATCTAGCCAGAATAACATTGAGATATTTACCTCCTTAAGATAGGCCAATATATTCTTCTTTTTTTTCTAGGGGATTCACTATAACAAATTCCATAGCTCTCCATTTCCCAATTATTTCCCACATGATTTCAATGTATGTTTGGTACAAGTTGAGGTATAAAATGGGAATAAGATTTAGCTCCAATAACATGCCCTTATTTATTATCACTAACACCTTCTTACATTTTATCTCTACTATAATGATCCTCTCTAAATATACCTACATCCTCTAAATATGCATCTTTCATCCAACCTAAGTCTTCACCACTTTTCCTAGTAATAAGAATAGTTGCAAGAGATTATCCATGACTTGCTAGATTAGACCCACTAATAATGAATTTTTCACTTGTTATTCAAGGACCTAGACCTACTCCTACATAACCTCCATCAATTTATTGAACATGTCATGGGTGGCTCAAAAAATTGAGATTGGGTCTTAAGCCTTCTCCCATGTGAGGCATCACCTTGGTAAGAGAGAATAGACCATGTTAGGTCTATTAGACCATAGGTTTCCCCTCTTACATGAATTACCAAGTGAGGATCCTATGCATATTCCTATGGTGAATTTAAATTCTCACTATAGGTTTGGGTTTCCCGTCATTGTCATCTCATGTGGTTGAGATACAAAAACCATACCTAGGGTTGGAGGAGGTGTAGGTAGGGTGACATAAATGGTGGTGATAGGTGGAGGAGGCATAGAGGAATAAGAGGGAATTAATGAGGAAATAAATAAAGGTGGTTGTGGTATGGGGGTGTAGGGAGGAAAGAAAAATAAGGATGCCTAAGGAAACACCTATACCTATCACTAGTTTTGAGTCATGTTAACCTAAGGAGCTATGACTCTAAGGATGGGCTATTTAAAAAAAGGATAAAATTGGTTGGTTAAATCCAAATTCATTAAAACTTGAGATGAGTGTAAAGTGAGGTTGGGAGATGACATGGGAGATAACAGGGTGGTGTAAGAGGATGTAATACCTCTTAATTCTTTCTTGGCATATTGTTTGGGTTAGCCATAGCTATTATAGTTGATGGAGAAGTGGTAGTGGAATTCATTGGACTAACCAGGGAAGTTATTGGACCATATAAGGCATCATTAGAATAGTCTAAGCCACTTGAGTTATGTACATAGGTGTAATTATCACAAGAGATGTAAATCTACTAGCTTAAGGTAGGGAGACCATGAGCACTTGGGTCTATAGAATGAATAGTGGGGGCACCAAGGGGGTCCTAAGTGAAATGGATTTAGAATATGGAAAAGAGGAGGTGAGGGTGTTGGGAAAGACTAAAGCAATAGGCACTTGGGTGAGTTATGGAGGGGGATAAATGGGGAATAAGGGAGAATTCCCCTGAGTGGATGACAAAAGAGTCAATAAAGTAGGTGGTACCATGAGAGGCTGTTGAAGAGTGGAGGGAAATGAGGAAGGGACTTGTGTTATTGTCAACTATTTTTATTGATGATAACTATTTTTTAGGTTGTTACCAGTATCAAACCTTAAGGTTTTCATAGACTGAGGTTGAGTCATTTGAGCTTGAGCCACTTAGGCATGGTCCACATGGATTTGAATTTATTATATATAATATCCTCAAATTAAAAGAGGTGGTGTAAGAGTTAAGGGCTAAGCTACTCTAACTACAAGAGGTGGTGGAGAAGCTAAGGTCTGAGCTTATCAAATAGGAAGAGGTGGTAGAGGAATGAAGAGATGAGATGTAGGAAGATCTATAATAGGAGAAATCTATATGACACCATGTAAAATCCTTCTATTTTTTTGGGGAAGTCACCTCAACACCCTCTGCATGATAAGTTTTAATAAAAGGGGAAATAGATGGCTAAGGCTGAACGTTCTTCCATTTCTTCTTTATGAAGGCCTCAATCCTAATGAGCACCTCTTGATCATCCTCTTTAGGCTGGTGACCACAATTGAGGTTAAGATGAGCTAAGTATTTATCTAAATGGTAGTTGATGATGCCAAATAGGTCTGAATCTTGGTTCTTAGCTTTGCCCTGGGTGAAAGATTCTCTCCCAACTACAAACTTCTACAAAGGTGGGAAGACAATTTATACATGGTGCCTAATACTAATTAGGAGAGGAAAAAATGACTTTTGTTGATAGATGATGTAGTTCATGAATACTCTTTCTATTAGTTGATACAAAATTTATGCTCAGCTGAATAGTTTAGGACCTGATAGGGTAAATGGAGGGGATCCTTAAGAATGTCCACCACTTAAATAAAGGTATGTTCTAGTAATACAAATAGTAACCAATGTGGGTAAGGGAGTCTCTAATTTATTTTGAGATCTGAGGCATGGGTGCCTCAATGATGGCATTATAAACTACTTAGTAGAATGATTCACAAATTTCCCTAATATTATTCTGATAGTGGGGGTCATGTAGCTTATAGAAGACTATGTGGATAATCGAGCCTCTAAGAATCCAAGGAGATTCATGTGGAGTAAGGGAATCCATAGAATGTTGACATGTATATAGTCATTATCCTTGAATAACTGATCAAGTATGATCATCCTAATGTGTATTCCTTCTTTGAAAAATTAGATGGTATATGTATTTGTGTCCATCTTATTAACCCATATTGCATCAAGGTTCTCAGCCTAGTCTTTTATGAGTTATGGATCAAGTGGGTAATCATCTAGGTGGTCACTATGGTTAAATCATAATAAAGGTATACTCAGGGAAGTTATAGTAAGCCTTTAATGCTATTTTTAATAGTTAAGTGATCTAATGTTTATTATTCATAGACTAGAGCATGTCATGTAATTTATCTTACACCCACATCAATTTGCCTTATAACCTTATCAATAAGTCAGCATAGGTTAAAACCTAAGGCTTAGTTGTGGCTTCATGTAACCCACTATTACTATAGACCTCAAGGGAATCTTACAATTTAGCCTTGTCCTAATCATTTCTATCATATTCATTTGGCACCATATCAGTAACCTTAAAAATGTCATTGTAGTACTTGAACCATGTCAAGCCATATGGGAGTAAAGTGTCTCAATATTATGGCTTAGCTTTGGGCTTAAAATTTGAGGCAGCCATTACAACCTTGGTGATACAATTTTGAGAAAATGGGAAAGACACAAATGGAAATAATTAGAATATAAATTAAGGAATGGATCAATAATAGTTAATGATCCTATCTTAAGGAACTTATTTAAGGCATATGCAACATCTCCTCCTTTAATAGCATTTGGTAGCTCACTTGGCATGAATTCAAATTTGAGTTGGTGGCTTGATCCTCCTATTTATTTCATAATCTAGAATTAAACTCAAAGATCCTAATTACATGATGCTTACTAGATTTGTTGATTATGACACGATGTTTTAAATTTTCCAATCATGGCCCAGTTTCCCACTCAATTAATGTCTAGAGTGTGGTAGGCACATGACCATATCATCATCAAGGATTATAATCACTATAGGATGCCATCCAGGGGATTATAAATGTTAGGCCATAATTTGAACTAATATCAAATCTATCCTATGTATTGATCTATCACATGATCAAAAGCTACCATTGGAGTATTTAGACTTATTAAATAGATGGAATATCATTGAATCTATCAAGTGTACTGGTCTATCATGTGTAAAAATTAGGAGATATTAATAAATAATACTTAAGATATATTGAATCTTTGTGTAATATGTGAATTCATAGTTACATGAGTGGTTATTTGATATTAAATTTGTATTACTATATTTCATATTAAAAATGAATTTTAATTAAATGGAATGATATTTTATATATTATTTAGAATGGGCTTGTGCCTAATTTTACTCGACATTAATATTTGTTTTTCAATTTATCCCATTCTACACAAAAATAATTTGGAGAATAATTATATCCTAGAATAATATGAACTCTTTCTAACCAATGTTCTTCAACACAATCTTGGGGGGATTTTCCAGTGGAGTACTACTAGTATGTAATTGATAGTATTCCAATCTTGTGTAGAATGGGCACATGCCCTTTCTAAACAAGATAAGAATAATATGAATTTATAGAATTCTAACCAATATTCTATAACACATGTTTGGGGGGATTCTTTAGTGGACTATTGCTAGTATGCACTTAAGAGTATTCCAATCTTGTGTAGAATGGGCACATGCCCATTCTAAACAAGATACGAATATTATGAACATCTAAAACTCTAACAAATATTTTTTAACACAAGTTTGGGGGGATTTTGTAGGGGAGTAATTCTAATTTTAAGTTGATAGTATTATAATCTTGTGTAGAATTGGCACATGTATATTCTAAATAATATAAAAATAATATGAACATCCAAAATTCTAAACAATATTCTACAACACAAGCTTGGGGGGCTTCTTCAGTGGAATACTACCATTGTATAACACATGTTTGGGGGGATTATTTAGTTGACTACTACTAATATGTAGTTAAGAATATTCCAATATTATGTAAAATGGGCACATGCCCATTTTGAATAAGTTAAGAATATTATGAACACCTACAATTATAACCAATATTTTGTAATACAAGGTTGGAGGGATTCTGCAATGGAGTAATGCTAATTTCTAGTTGATAATATTCTAATCTTTTCTAGAATTGACACATAGACATTCTAAACAATATAAAAATAATATAAACACCCAAAATTCTAAACAATATTATACAAGACAAGCTTTGGGGGATTCTTTAATGGAATACTACCATTATATATTTGATAGGATTCCAATCTTGTGTAGAATGGGCATATGCCCATTCTGAACAAGATAAGAATGATATGAACATATAATATTCTAACCAATACTCTTTAACTCAAATTTAGGTTTATTTTTTAGAGGAGTACTTCCAATATGCAATTTGTAGTGTATTTCAATCTTATGTAGAATGGGCACATGCACATTCTAAATAGAATAATAATAATATAAACATTTAAAATTCTAACCAAATATTTTATAACACAAGTTTGGGGGGATTATTTAGTGGAGTAATACTAGTATAAAGTTTATAATATTGCAAACTTGTGTAGAATTTATACATGCCCATTCTAAACAAGATAGAAATAATATGAACATCTAAAATTCTAAACAATATTTTACTACACAGTCTTGGGGGAATTCTTCAGTGCAATCATGTTAGTATGCAGTTGATAGTATTATAATCTTGTGTATAATGGTAAAATTCCCATTCTAAACAAGATAAGAATGACATAAACATCAAAAATTCTAAACAATATTATAAAACATAAGTTTGGTGAGATTTGTTAGTGGAATACTACCAATATATAGTTGATAGTATTCCAATCTTATGTAGAATGGGTGCATACCCATTATAAACAAGATAAGAGTGATATGAACATCCAAAATTTTCACCAATATTATGTAATAAAATTTTTGGGCAGATTATTCAATGGATTAGTGTCAGTATGTAGTTTAACAGTGTATTCCAATCTTGTGTATAAGAAGAATATGAACATCTAAAATTATAACCAATATTATATAACCCAAGCTCAGGGGGATTTTGTTGTGGCCAAAATTCCAAATTTTCATAAGACATAAGGGACCCCTATTTTGAAAATATCATAACCATATTCACATACCCATCCTTGAATTTTCTTTGGTTCCCCTATGTCAAAAATCTAAAATCCCAGGTCACTCTGTTTCTTTATTTCTTCCCTGAGAAAATGATGTGGATAATGACCAATGAATCTAACTAGTAGAGCTCATAATTTTATGAAAGAGACCAAGGTAAATGCCATATGTATTATGTGATTAGGATGGGAACTCTTTCCTTGAATGTTTAAAATGCTAATTTTTTAGGCTTACCCTTATTTGAAGGTTCCCAGAGTCTTAGTCCTATTATCGGTGTATTTGACCCCAGAGTCTCACGTGGCATTATAGAGACTAGATGGAAGATAGATGATAAGTTAATTGATAATTCATATTTTCACTTTAACTAAGTCATTTTTTGTGATTTCCATAGGGTCTTCCTTATGTCAAAGTCTTAGTACAACATGGCTTTAGGAGATTCAGTAGAGGGATAGTCAAAGGTTTTACAATAAGAAAGTACCACAAGGATTATTGTCAAAGGTGTTAGTGTCCTTATTCTAAAAAATATGTCAAAACCTAGGAGAGTTTGATGAAAATAAGAGAGTTACACACATCCCTAGGTTAAAAACCATCAATGATCTAGCCAATTAACCCATGCCAAAACTAGAATGTCCAATCTCTTGGACTTACTAGATGTGTCAAATCCTGGGATAGCCTAGTCCAACTAGTGGATGCCACATAAACTATTCACATGTTGGTTAGTCTCTTGATCCTTAAAATGTTTTTATAATATGGGAGAACTTGACCAGATTAAGATATGTCACTTACCCTAAAGTTGAGTAGTGTTCAAATTTGACTAATGAATCTCTCTCCATTATTAGACTTGTTAATTTCCCATCTAACAAAGATGTTAGAACTTAAGAGAGATTGACATATCATGATATGACATGTGGAATAACTAAGTAATTTATCAAGTGGGCCCCCTAAATACCCTAATATGTATAAAATGAAGTACATTCAAAACCATAGGGCCTATCATAAGATGCCTCATGTTGCTAGCTAATAATTCCTCTCCTCACTAGAGATATAGAAAAAATTTCTTAGCTAAGTTAGGGTCTCAAGCGTTAAGATGAAGACTAGTCAGGATGTGATAAATTATAGCCTTAGATATTCTAGTAGACTTTAAAGATGTGGTGGCCATGCACCTAACCCATTCCATACAGTGATGAAGTGAGAAAATGGACCCCAATTAGATTGGTTAAAAATGTCACACCACCTTTATTAGATCTAGTAAGTGGCATCTAATTAAATATTCTAAATTTAACTATGGATTGTAAAATCAAGTCAATAATTGATCCACCCACTCAAATTTTAATCCAAAACAAATGAGATGATAAATGTCATTATTTTAGGGGGATGAATCTAAATTTATGTGTCCCAAGGAAATCTCATTAGCCATTATATCTCTGAGCTACCAAATTTTCCCTCCTTGCTTTCTGCTCCCAACTACTATTTTCACCACCTTATCTTATGATCTAATATTTTTTCCTAAATTCCATCACATATTAATGGCCACTTCTTCAAATGCCAAGGCTAAGCCTAAACATAGGAACACTATGTTCCCAAATGGTTTGACTTAGTTTTAGCACTATAATGAATTATTCAAAGCCATTTACATTGTAGATGTTGTCAATAAAATTTACACCCTTTGGATGGTAGTTCAAGCCTTCCATATTTGATGAAACATGGAACCACCTCAAGGTTGTGGGTACCCTATTGAAGAGGTGAATCTCTAGGTTAAAGAGCTAGATCCCCTTGATGAGTCACTTAGGTTTAAATACTAATCTACTACTTCCCAGGAAAAGGGAGAGAAACCTATGCTAATGTAGATGATGCACCAAATATGAAATTACCACTGCCAACCAATTTCAATTGCACTTCAAATAAGAGACTAACCTACACAAGACACTAATCCAAATATGCCTCTTTACATCAATATTTTTCATGAAAGTTTGTGAAGCAAGCTTGATCTAAAAGGAATAATTAAGAGGTCATGAATTGACATTAATGAAAAGAGTACTCATTAAAACCCTACACACTCACTTTAGACACTTTAAGAGACCTAAAAAAAGGATTTCAAACTAAATATAAATGTTAAAGAAGGACAATCATGCCAAGGAAGCAAGATTGTCACTTAGAAAGATCAACTAATCCAGCATGCATATTGAAACTAGTCAATGGATAAGGTAAAACTAGACTATTATCATTGATCAAAGGATACAAATGGGTAGGGACTAGACATACCTAGGTGGAGGATAAAACCTTAGCCTATCAATGCTCAATATAGAGAGAAAGTGAGAGAAGGAGAGAAGGGCATAGGAGAGAGAGACAAGTGTCTAAAAGGATTTACAATAAGAATAGAGTTTGAAATTTCCCCATCAGGTCCTCAAAGACAAGTGTTAGTATTCTGAAGATGCTCTTCTACTCTAAGTGGTGTAAAGGTTTCAAACCTTTCTTGACACCTAGCCTCACTCTCTAAACTACCCTTTACCTTAGCTTGTGGAATGAAAAGTGGCATTCTTGATGTTTAGGTCATGTCAAGTTAAATCTTTGGTTTTTTATTAACACTTTTCAACTAATATTTGTAGGTTCCCTTTGAAACATCACTTCAATCTCTTTCTAGGTGTTTAGAAGTCTCTTCAACTAACTAGGCCAATCTTATTTACAAGTGCTAAAACTTGAACTCATCTTCTCCACCTTGTTATCTCTCTATGTATGGCATATTCATATCGTACGAGACCTAAAACAACTCATTTAAAGGTCTTAAATTACCCTCAAGAATTCATTTTGAACAAAAAAAATCTAATTTGGCCTCATTCCTTATATCCCTAAAAATGCATAAATCTCTTTTTTTATAATAATTTATAGAGGTTAATGAGAAAATAAGAACATATTTGAGGACACAGTATCCCCTTATAATTTAATGTCAAATTTCATGACCAGACCTTAAGTAAAAGTGCCTTTTTAATGCTTTTCTCTCTCCTAACTAGGTCTTAATTAGGCCTCCCTACCTAGAGACTAAATTTTGGCTTCACAATATTACAAATCATGTGAAACCTAAAAAAAACATGTGATTTAGTTTAATTATCTCTTGATTATCCTCCATGTCAATTTTGAGCTCCTAACACCTTGTACAAACTTCCCAAGTAGCTTGAAACAACCTTCTTTGGTCCATTTTCATACACTTGTACCTTAAAATTAATAATCAATGGCATTGGGAGGTTCTTATGGGATTTTTTACATAATCCATGTTTTTTCAAGGCCTTTTTAATTAATTTGTATGCATAAAAATTATCTTCTCTCTCATTAAGTTAAAACTAGTCTTTTTGGGTAGCTTGTGAGAGCTTCAAGGTCTTAAAGATGATTCATAAAGGACAAGCTCTAGATGAACATATAAATTACATAAATCATGAGTGTATAGTGGTTTCCTCTTATGCCCAATATATTGAGTCACAATTCATTATTTCATGGGGGATATGAGCATGTTTAGGAGACCCTTGGGGTGGCAGACTATGTGTTTATGAGGTCTAGAGAGAGATGAGGTTTGTATATGGTGTTTTGTAGACTATATCTTTCATCAACTCATACTACGATTCTTGTCAATGATAATGACCCCAGCTAATTGTTGATGTAGTGGATTACACCCTGGGCAAGAGGCTGAGCTCCTACCTTCCACACGTCAAAATGGAAAGTCCCCTCTCACCTGTGGGACTAGCAAAGCTAGAGGGGAGAGTCTCTAGGTAAGGGCTAGCTCCCTTTGATGCATCTGAGTTGTTCCAATAAGTTCTAATATATATATATATATATATATATATATATATATATATATATATATATATATGTATATATATATATGTATATATATATATGTATATATATATATATATGTATATATATATATATGTATATATATATATATATATAATGGGGGGGATGAAAAAAGAGAAGGATTATAGGAAGACAAAACCTACTCTAGAAGGGTGATGCACCAAAATGATTCGACTTACTCACACTCACACTCTGAACCATACAAACACATATATACACTTTAACTGGTAAAAGGACCAGATTGCAGGAAGTTTAATAGCGAGGATTGAATGGAACACATAGAAGCAGGGACTCACAATAGGTGCTATAGAAAAATTACATTGTATAGAAACTTCCTCTGTCTCTGCACTTCTAAGTACAAATCTTCTTATCACCTGTAGGCAAGGTGCCTTATAGATACCAGGTGCATTAGTGTTAACCCTATGAAAGCATTAGGAAGCAATGACTAAACACAAAACTAACACTCAAACACACACAAAGATATCTAACTAGAATAGAGGTAAAAATGCATTTATTGATTTCAAGTGAAAACTTGCCAGGGCTTCACCTTACAAATGTTAAAGATCCTTTTCCAAATTAGAAGTCTACAATATATAGAGGAAGGTAGGAGGCCTTTTGGTGCCCTTTTTACAAATGACCCATGTTTGTTCCAATCATTGGGAAGAGCAAGCCACTTAAACATCATATGAGAAATTATGGGCCGCACCATTTGTTTGCTCACTAATGCAAAATGAAGAAAAATGGTTCACACCATTAGCCATTTGTACCTCCTAATGATCAATTTGCAGATAATGTATCACCTCCTAGAGTAACTTCTTGAATCGATGCCTCCCTTTGCCACTTAGACTATTTCTCTATTCTTACACTTGGCACTTTTATCTTTTCCCTGCGTTGACTCTTCTAATTCCTTGCCTCTTTTCTCTCTTTGTTCTTTAGCTCTTTGATGGCACTCAAATGGTTATTTCTCTATTGTAAAAATGATGTTCACAGACCCATCACCATTTGAAAAACAATAGCTAATCTATCTCCTTGAAGTTGATGACTTTTGAGACGTCACCGTCCTTGGAAAATTCCTTCGGGCCCTTTCCTCTAACTTGACCTTTGTTTTGGACCCTCCCAAAGGGGAAGTGTCCCTTCATTTGGCCAGATAAGAGCCCCCTAAAAGGGCACCTGCCCTTTAGGGTCCTTTGACAGCCTTTGTCTCTTCAGACTTTTTTGTGATCTTTTTTTTGGGCTTTTTTTTTGGGCTTTTTTCCACAAGATTTTTTCCCACAGACAAAAGTCTGTGAGAATTGTTTAGCTTTGTCTCCCATGGCCTTCCTTCAAATTATTTTGGACTTTTTATCTAAAGGAATTCCTTCAAACAAAAAGTCTGAAAGAATTCATTCAATGCCTTAGCCCTTTCATGCATTTGAATTCCTTCGGCTGCCTCCAAAGTGCCCTTCAAGTTTATTGAAAAAGACCCTTCTAAAGGGTGCTTTTACTGACCAAGTGCCATCCATAATGGTACTTGTCTTTTAGGAGGAAACCTTGAAATTCTTTGATTGAAATGAAGCAGTGAACCAACTATTGAGCTGATCGATTGAACCGATTTAGTGGTTGAAGCGGTTGTTGAACCAAGGCTTTGAATCGAGCATTAAACCGAACACCGTTGAACCATTTGAATTGAGCTGAGCCTTTGAACTTTTTGTTAAACATTGTTGATTAAATAGAAGCATTGAACCAAAATGTTAAACCAACGCATTGAAACAAGCCGATGAACCATTTGATTGAATCAAAGCGATGAACTTTGCTGATTGAACCAAGGCTTTGAACTTTGTCGATGAACCAAGGCATTAAATCAAGGCATTGAACTGGTTCAATGGTTCAATGGTACAAAGATACGAACCTTCCTTGTGAATTTTTAGACAAGGGTCTGAAGAAGCTTTGCAAAACCTTGCACTCTTTGAATTGGTTCTTCAAGTGCTGAAAGACTCACCTATAGAGTTCGTAGAAAAAAATCTTCTTTACAGAATCCGTAGAAACTTCACCTCCAGAGTCTATAAAAAGTCCATGCCTACAAAAATGGTAGAAATATACCTATAGAGTCTGTAGAAATGGACCTATAGAGTCTATAGAAATGGACCTATAGAGTCCGTAGAAATGGACCTACAAAGTCTATAGAAATTCCTAGACTTGTGCAAAATCAAAAAATGAATTGGCCTAGAGCAGTAGGGGAAGAAGAAGACCAATTTTTTTGGCTTATTAGACCAAAAGTGGTCAACAAATTGGCGACTCCCAAGGCAAGCATGCCTACTATGCTTAGAAGCCAGTTGCCTCAAAATCCATTAGGCACAGAGTCAGAATGTAACTTAAAGATCAGCAATAGCCCCAATAAATTCAAGAACTAAGCATGAAGATTTACCCCAAAAGGAAACAAAAACACACACAAAGCTAAGAAAACTACCAACAAGTGAAAAAGGCACTTAGGGAAAATAGGAGAAAATCAAGGGAAATATATACATGATGGAAAAGGGACTCAGTGGTAATGCTTAAGATGTATCCCATTAACTGGGATATATAGTTCTTCACCATCCAACTTTGAGAGTTGGAATGCATTATGCTACTTGGACTGAGTAATTACGTATGAGCCACTCCATAGGGCATCAAACTTTGCATGCTTTCTAAGCTTAGCTCAGTCCTCATCCCATTTCAAGATAATGTCTCCTTCGGAGAAACCTTTTAATGAAGATTTATTGTCAAAGTGTCTCTTTGTTTGTTGTTGGTGGTTGGTCATAAAAGCCATAACCTGATCTCTTGTCTTTTAGAGCTCCATCAGCTCGCATAGCCTAACCTCCATGTTATTTCCTTCTTCTAATTGTAGTTGGTGAGTGAGGTCCAAGGCTGGCAACTCAAGTGAAATGGGGAGCCTAGCTCCCTTCCATAGATTAGCATGTATGGCGAGTTACCAATTGCCCTCTTCGAGGTGACCCTATCTACCCACAGGGTTATTTTCAACTTGGCATGTGAAGTCCTATAATTTTGTTCCATGGTTTACTTGATGATCTTGATCAGGTTCTTATTTGTAGATTTAGCTAGCCCATTCCCCTGTGGGTAGTAATTAGATGAAGTGCTGAGATAGATACCATATCTCAGTACCCATTCCATTGTTTTAGTTCTCAGAAAAGCTAATGCATTATCTAAGATTATGGTTGCCAAAACCTTAAACCTCGTCACCAAGTCCTCATAAAAATCTAAGACTGAACTTTCATTGGCCTCCTTTAGAGCAACAACCTCTACCCATCTTGTGAAGTAATCTGTGGTGGTCAAGACCCACTTGTGCCTAGCACTAGAGGGAGGATTAGTCATCCCTATGAAGTCAAGGCCCCATTGCATGAATGGATGTTCCACCTGAATAGGCTAAAATGGCATGGTAGCCAACTATTGCTTCCCATCAAAAAGCATGCACTTTTGGCACTTTCATACCTAGGCATGGGTGTCCCTGAAAAGAGTAAGCTAGAAATAGCTAGCTCTCATTAATCTTGTTGCTATAGCCCTATGAGAAAAATGACCACCGACTGGCCCATCATGTAACTCAGATAACACCCTATCAACCTAAATTGAGTCCAAGCATCATAAAAATACTCTTGAGAGATCCCTTCTGAACAACACTCCATTAATCAGGGCATAAGGGAGACACTGGAGTCTAAAATACCTTCTCTTGGTCCTATCAAGTGAGTGTGGGCACTCACCAGTGAGAAGGAAATGCCTCATGTTTGATGTCCAATCCTTCATGAAAGATGGTTCTTCTACTGTAACTACATCATGGATGAGTAGACTATCCTCTTTTTGCTACTTAAAGTCCACAGTGATGTGTTCACATAGGCATGTGCCTCTTACCAGTTTGGTGATCTTGATATCTACATCATATTCCATCACCTTAGTGATCCACCCTGCTCTCTTCTCATTTAGGTCTCGATCGATCAAGAAATCCTTGATGCTGGGATGTGGAACCATGAGATGGATTCTGCTATTAGACAACATATGTCTAAATTTCTTCAAACTCTGTATGACTGTCAAGACTTGCTTTTCCACATATGTGTATCTAACTTCAAAGCCTTCTAGGCCTTGGCTAAAAAATGCAATTGGTTATTCAAGGTTATCATCACTTGCTTGGGTAAGCATGGTGGAGAATACCTCTTCATTACTGAAGGTGTAGAGGTTGAAATCTTTGGTGAAGTCAGGGCTGATTAAAGTGGGGGCCCAGGCTATGGCCTGCTTGATTTCTTCAAAACTATATTTTCTTTACACTATCCATGTGAACTTTTCACCCTTCCTCATCATAGAGGCTAATGGCTTGACCACCTCCACAAAATTTGGGATAAATCTCTAGATGAAATTTATCTTGCTGAAGAAGCTTTTTGTAGGCCTTTCTTGTGCTTAGGCAAGGACAGCTCGAGGATGGAACAAACTCTCTCTAGGTCAATAGTCAGGCCCTCCAAAGAATAAATGTGACCAAGGAGCTTTCCCTCATGGACATCGAACATGTATTTCCTTAGATTGAGAGAGATATTGAACTCTCTAAACCTCTCAAAGATTTGTCTAAGATGTCTGGTGTTGGCTCACTTCCTTTGAGAAAATTGTCACATCATCAAGATACACCACCACAATATTATTTATCAGGCCTTGAAAGGCCATGTCCATAGCTCATTGGAAGGTGGCACCAACATTAGATAGTCTGAAAGGCATTATCCTATAAGCAAATGTTCCCCACTTGGTAGTGAAGGTTGTCTTGTGCTGGTCATAGTCTTGCACCAAAATCTGGTTGTATCTTGAATACCCATCTAGGATGGAGAAACGTTCATTGCCTATTACCATTTAAAGGATTTGCTCCATGCTTGGGAGAGGATAATGGTACTTTAAAGAGACTTTGTTGAGGTCTCTGAAATCAATGCACAGTCTAATCTCCCCATTCTTTTTCCAAACAGGAATAAGATTGGCTAGCCAAAAAGAGTGTTTGATTGGAAATATTATCCTAGACTCAATTAATTTTGTGAGTTCCTTCCACATGAGAGGTTAAATCATTAGGTTGAGAGGCATCTACTTCTACTTGATTGGCTTGGTGCCTTCTTCTGGCTCAATGGTATGTTGGGCCAAGCTTGGGTCAAAACCCTTCATATCACTATACTCCCAAGTGAAGATATCGGCAAATTCTTAACACAACAAGATGAAGGCCTACCTTTCACGATCCATGCACACTTTTATAAGTGCAAGTAGCTTATCCTTGAATATTTCCACCTTCTCATGGTGCTCCTCCTTTGTTGTGATGCATTACTTGTTTCTTTTCAACTAGTCATCTCCATTGAAGATATTCTCTAGAGTGACCAAACCTTTGGGGAACTTATTGTTCTTTAGCTGAACAATTTGGCTGCCATATTGCTGCTGCAGCTTAACCTAGTTTTTTGTATAAAATTTAGTCTCTTCTTGCAAGAAGAGTGATATTTGCTGATCACTATTGAAGACCTTCTAGTTGGTGATGTTGTTAGGTACAGAGGGCCATATCACTACCTTAAAGTGGCATTGGTTGTGGTCTTAGCCTATTTCTCAAGGGATATTGAACTGGGCACCAACTGATGCCAACCTATCTACTTGCTTATTCTATTCTATAAGAATGGAGGTAATATTGAAAGTGAAGAAATTTTCCACTAAGTCCCATACCCTATGTTTTTAGGACTTTAGTAGAATTTTTTTTGTTAAATTCTAGCCTCTTACCTGATTGATAATCAACTCACTATCACCAAATACTTGCAGCTCTTTGATTCCTCTCTTCCTCGCCCACTCCAAACCATGGATGAGGGATTCATAGTCTACAATATTACATTTTTAGGAAAATTGGATCCAAAAAGCTAAAAAATACCTCTTTTGAAGGAGAAACTAACACCACTCCACCACGAGCTCCCAACTTACTCTTTGAACCATCAAAGAATAGCTGCCATAGACCTGAGCTTTCCTAGCTAGCTTTCATCAAATTTGGTACAAAATTACCCTCTTCATGCATGCAATAAATTCCAATGCCTGCCTCCTCTATGAATTTGTAAGGATCATGCTTGAATTTGTCACTTCCCCATTCATCTAAGAGTAGGTTTTCAACTCCTTCAAGGGTAGAGGATGGAGATTGGTCAACTTGGAACTCCTCTTGGTAAATGATGGCATAGCTGACATTCACTACCTTAAGCGAGTAAGGTTCTAGATGATCTCTATGGAGTGGCTCACATTCAATCTTGACTTTAGTCCCATAATTGGCTCTAAAAACTAGATAAGATCAATTCGCTACTAAGTAGCTGCCTATCTTGGATGTAAAATCCCTAGATAAGTAGATGTCAAAGTAAGGGGGGACATCCACCACTACCACATCATGAGGAACTGAGAAGGTCAGGCAAGCATGTAATGTCAAGCTCAAACCTCTTACCACCCCAACTATCTTTTCTGGGGTTCCATCCATCTGTAGGACTCCCTTGGTCATTTCTTCATATTTCAAGCCCAGCTTGTTGACTATGCATTTGGGCATCACTGAGGTTCTTTCTCCACTATCAATGATGCAATTATGCATCAAGAAATCTCCTATGACTAAGGAAACATAACAAGGAGGAACATTTTCTTCTTTTTGGGTCTAACTTAAGGTGGAAGGTTGTCCATTCATCATCAAAACATTATCAGTTTTTGCTGGGACAACTTGTTCATCTAGCTCATGCAATTCCTTTTGTAGCATGTCCTTTTGGCCTGGTATTGATAGTGAATCCCACAAGGAGATGTTCATGTGCAGCTTATTTATCTAGTCAACCACATTGACTCGAGGGTTTCCTTCCTTCAAATTTTCTTTGGAATTATTTATAGCCTGAGGTGTAGGCCAATGAGTTGGAGGTACAATTGGTGGTCTAAGACATGGGGCCCTTTGATTTACATGTGATGAAGAAGGTATTGCTGATGTTGGGTAGTAGCCTGAGCTTCTTCCATTGCTCTCCTTTTGAATCTTGTGTTGGCTACAACATAATCAGCTTGATTGTCTATAGCACCCACATAATTAACTAAATAAAATTCACCTTCCAGATGATTCATGAGAGTAGAATCAGGCTGGGTCTGACTGTTGCTCATGTTGTGCTAGATTAGAGCCTCAAAACATTGGGAATGGGTGGCTATCTGATTGTCTTATACATTTGGGCAATAAGCCATCATTTCATTTATATAAATAGCCTACTCTTGACTATATCCCATGGTTGAACAACTTGGTTGTTCCTGCACCAGATTGTCTTGAACAGGCACCATAACCTTAGATGATGAAGGGGCACCTGGGTTGTAGACTTGAAAAGGTCTGGTCTAAGTAAATTGACCCTATCCTTGATTGTATTTTGGAAAGGGGGTTTAAGAGATTCACCATACTACTGTTATACTTGGTTTGGTTGGTTGCTTTGAGCTTGCTACCTTTTAATAGCCACAAGTTCATTTGACATATTTTGCAATAGGCTCTTGACTTCATGAAGTTCATTGGATGGAGTAGTAGCTGGATTTTATATGCTAGGCAAAAGAGCTAAAGTGGGAGAAACAGTCTGGATTAGAGGTAGCATTTCAGGGAAAAGTGGCATATGGAGTCTAGGAGCTATCTTCCTAACCTACACTAAGCAATTTTTAGCTACTATAGCTATGTCATAGGTGGTAGGCAGCACATGTCCTCCCATGGATTGTATCATAACAGAGATATCACTATTCAATGCTCTTAAGTAATATAAGAAAGCATAGCTAGGAGTAGGTCTTACAAGAATGGGGATTCTATCCCATGTATTTTGAAATTGAGTGTTGAAATCCTGCATGTATTCATGCAGGACTCTTTTCATGGTAGTCAGCTACTCAGCAAGTCAGAGGTGGTCACTCTTTTCTCCAAAATAGTCTATCAAGTGAGTGCCCAATTCATTCCAAAAACTGATTGAATTTATGGTCAGAGTCCCATCCCAGTCTAGAGCTTTGCCCTTAAGGGACAAAGCCAACAATCTAGTTGCAATATTATCTTCAATAACATTGTGAATATTACAAAGGTTAGCAATATTTCTAATGTGTTTGATGACTTTAATGTGCCCCTCTCCATCAAAAGAAGGCACACTTTTGAGGATTGCTCCAAGAATTCGATTATAATGTGGGAGGTTCAAAAAGCTCTAACCATGAAAAGTCACAAAGGGTAATGTCATAGCAATGATGAGATGTAACTGTGGCCTTGCTACGTATGTGTTTTTTATAGTAGGTTTGGGAAAGTGGTTTGATGAATAAGGATGGGTCCTCTCAAACCTCAGTTACTTTGTTGAGTTTAAAGGCAATTCAATGAATTTGAAAGGAAAACCCCTCATAGTAGACCATGTGGTGATTTTAGGCATAAGAGGTCAGATTGGTATTTGATCAGAAAAATGAAGCTCTTACCATGGAGTCACCAGATGCTTAAAATGATTGGTTTGCTATAATAGGACTAGCATCAATCCTGAAACTTTACTGAGTGTAAAAATTGTGTCCCACTAGATGTGCTAAAAATTGTTGATGTAGCGGATTACACCCTGTGCAGGAGGCCAAGCTCCTACCTTCTACACATCAAAATGAAAACTCCCCTCTCACCTGTGGGACTGGCGAAGCTAGAGGGGAGAGTCTCTAGGTAAGGGCTAGTTCCCTTTGATGCATCTGAGTTATTCCAATAAGTTCTAATACATATATATAGATATATAATGCGGGGATGAAAAGAGAGAAGGATTACAGGAAGACAAAACCTAGTCTAGAAGGGTGATGCACCAAAATGATTTGACCTACTCACACTCACACTCTAAACCGTACAAACACATACATACACTTTAACTGGTAAAAGGACCAGACTGTAAGAAGTTTTGTTGGTTGAATATTTTGTCGATCAACGTACTAATAAACAAAATAGGTCTAATAAGCCAAAGTAGGAAGATTAGTCATCCAAATGTGTAGGTTTACCACATCAGAAGGGGACTGATCTCTCCTCTCATCAAGGGGAGGTTCCTTATAGGTATGATATATATATACATATATATATATATATAGAAATAATACTCAAGGGTAGGACAAACCATCCATCTCTCTTTTTCCAAAGATAATGCGTGCAGATCAAAGCAAAAACTCAAGGGAAATGGTAGAAATCCCTCCTCTTCTTTTAGAAGTACTATTAAGCAAACCACAAGAATACTCCTAGTAGTAATAACAAAATGTAGCAAAGGACATAGTAACCAACAAATTTAGATGCAGCACAAAGTCTCCACTTGAATTGCTCAAGAGTAAGATACGAAGGACAATGAGGGCATAAAGTTATCCCAATGTCCTTTACATAGAAATAAAAAGAAAGCACACTAAAGGAAATTATGGGGGCACAAAGTCTCTCCACAACTGACTCTTTAGGATACCTTCCTAACTATTGTCACTAATTCTACTTGTTGAATTAAAGGAATAGAAGATATATTAAGGAAAAAGACATAAGAACAGTTTCCTCAACAACAAAGATATCACAGCACAAAGTTTGAAAAATCACTTGCTTTCTTATTCCAATAACAAAATATGATTAACAATATGAGCTCAAAGTCTCAGTAATGCCTTTCAATGTGGGTAGAGTTTCATTCTGATTGTCAAAAAAAGATCTAATTACAATAAAAGAGAGTCCCTTATATAGCCACTTTGAGAAGGAATCGGGAATAGTAACACATCATGTTACATTGAAAATTGTTAGGAAGACAAGTTGGAAATTAGGGGCATTTACCCATTTATTTTTATCAATGTAGGGAAACAAGTCACACTTATTGAAAGTTTGGAACTTTCAATGTCCACCTAGTGATCTGATCCTTCCTTCATCATTCCTCCTTTTTTGGTTAATTGAATTGGGTCCTAGATTCAATATGTTGTTTCGTTCTTTAATCACTTTCTACTAGCCTTGGCCTTAAAGCCTGTGAATGCATTCAGGTCTGTAGATTCAAAGGATCATTGACTATTTCATGAGCTTTAAATTGACGTTCTTGCACCTGTCACTATATTTTTAATAGCTAGTTTGTTGTCTTGAATTTGATATCTTCAGGCGCATCACCCCTTGGTCTTTCTTCAGCTTTTCTATTTGGCACTTTCCCAGAAAGAACCTGCCCTTTTAGACCTTAATAAATGATCTGCTTTGGGTTGGGAAGAGCCCCTCACAAGGGTATTTTCGCTTCAGGCTTATTTCTTCTGGCTAGTAGCTGAGTTCTTCCTTTGGATTTCTTGTTTCATGTCTTCCTAAAGGAAAGATGACTTTTTAGCTTTAGGGAAGTGTCCTTTAATTTGGCAGTCGAGAGTCCACCATAAGAGCACCTACCCTTTGAGGTCCTTCGATGGCCTTTTCCTTAGAGTCTTCATGAACATTCCCGTGGACTTTTTCTTGGGAATTTCCCATGGATAATTCCTGTAATCATTTCCCATGGACAAAAAGTTTGGGGAATTGTTCCATTTGTCTTGTAAATTTCTTTGAGTTTTCTGCCCATAACTACTTTCTTGAATTACTTCAAACTTTTTGTCCAAAGGAATTCCTTTGGATAAAAAGTCTAAAGGAATTATGCCTTTGTCTGCCTTAGCCTTTTTTTTGAATTCCTTAAACAAAAATCTGAAAGAATTACCTTTGCGGCCTTCTTTGAAAATGACCCTTCTAAAGGGTACTTTTGTCGACAAAGTGCCCTCCACAAGGGCACTGGCCTTTGAGAGGCTTCTTTGATCTTTTGCATTTGAACAACTCCTTTGAACCATCTGAGTGAACTACTTGTTTTAACTAAGCTGTTGAACTGTTTGATTAAACCGTTCCATTGAACCAAGTCAATGAACCACTCCATTGAACCACTTCATTGAACCAAGGCAATGAACCAACTGGTGATGAATTAAAGTCAATAAACCGCTTGGTTGAACCAAACATTAAACCAATCCGTTGAACCAAGCTTTGAACCAAAATGGTTCAAGCTAATGGTTCAATTGAATGAACCCACCTTTGAACCAAAAGACGTTGAACCAACCATTAAACCAAGCTTTGGTTCAATAGTTCAAACAAAGCCTTGAATCAACTGACAAACCATTTGATTGAACCAAAAGATGAACCAAAGCATTGAAACAAAGTGGATGAACCAACTAAGTGAAACAAAGCATTGAACCACTTGATTGAACCTACTTTTGAACTATTCCTTTGATTGAACCCACCTGTAGAAGCTTTTGATCCTATAGAAATGAACCTCCCTGCAGAGTCCATAGAAACTAAGTCTATTGTTTTCTCTAACCTTAAAAGAGTTTGTAGAAATCAACCTATGAAGCCCATTGAAATTTGCCTACAGAGTCCATAGATTTCTCTTCCTACAGAGTCCATAGATTTAATCCTACAGAGTCCTTAGATTTAAGCTTGCAGAGTCCATATATTTGAGACTGTAGAGTCCATAAATTTAAGCGTGTAGAGTTCATAGATTTAAGCCTTTAGAGTCCGTAGATTTCTAAGAAGCTTGAGAAATGAGTAATTTGACTACCCAAGACAAATTTTGAAAATGGAAGAGACAATTTTGGTTTGTAGGACCAAAATAGTTCAAATGTTGTCCCAAAAATGAGTGATATTTTTGGGGGACAACAGCTAGCTCCAGTTGGAGAACTTCTATCAATTGTAAAAAGAACTGAAGGGAGTAGAATTTAGAATCCCCAGTGTATTCATGTGTACAATTAGGCTACAAATTCATGCTACCCAGAATTGAAAGGCATTAAAAAGGAAACAAACAAAACAAAATAGAATTAAAAGCTATACAAATATACATATATACAGATGCAATGATCTAATACTTCAAGAGTTGAAGTGTTTAAGATGCTGCCCATTATGGGGAGAGAAAAGAGTGTGCCATCTTGATATTTCAATAGAAATATATTTTCACCAATGTGCTGATGAATTATAAATGGGCCTCTCCAAAGGGAGTCAAACTTTCCATGCATCCCCTTTGGTTTTCTCCTTTTGTCCCATAGTAGGACTTGATCCCCAATCTAGAAATCATGATTTTTGGCCTTCTGGTCAAAGAGTTTCTTTACCAAACTTTGATGAGCAGTAATTATGTCCACCACCATGGTTCTCTATTCCTCTAGCTCAGTTAGGCACATGATTATTTTATCAAGAGAGCTTTCATATGTCTGATTTTCAATTGCCTTTGCCAATTTCAAGGCTGAAAATTCTAAGGTGATTGGTATCTCAACATTGATACCATAAAGAAGTTGAAAAGGAGACATACCAATTGCCCTCTTTGGTGTGATTATATTTATCCATAGAGCATCAACCAATGCTTTATGCCATGTCCTTTGATTGTCATTTGCTAGCTTCTTGATGATAGTTACCAAGTTCTTATTGCTAGATTCAGCTTGTCCATTCCCTTGTGGAAAATAATCAGAAGAGTGAGAGAGTATAATTCCATAATAGAAACAAAATTGTGTAATCTCCTAAGAGGAGAAACAAGTTGCATTATTAGTAACAATTTTGATTGAAACTCCAAACCTAGAAATGATATTCTCTTTGAGGAAGTTGCATACAACTTCTAAAGTAGCATGCTTAGTTGGGATTGCTTCTACCCACTTGGTGAAATAGTTAGTTGCTGTAAGGACATAATCATGTCTAGAACTTGAAGATGGATTTATTGTCCCAATAAAATCAATCCCCCATTATTGGAAAGGTTCTTCTATGATCACTGGCTAGAGAGGCATAGCAGCTAACTTGGGTCTTCCAACAAATTGCTGACAGAGTTGACATTTCTCACCCACTTATGTGCATCTTGGAAAAGTTTTGGCCACTAATACGTAGCTCATAGAATCTTGTGAGTAGTCATAAGAGCAAAAAATGTCCTCCATAGGCTATATTGTGGAAAGATTTCAAAATATGGCTTTGTTTCTCTTTGTCTACATAGCAAAAGAATAATCCATCTATGCTTCTCTTGTACAAGCCGTTGTCCCAAAGGACAAAACTGGCAGCTTTCAACTTAATAGTCATCCTTTTCTTGTAAGAAAAATGAGCATGACATTCACCATGTAAGGAAATGAATGGTACCTGAATACCACTCATTAGTAGTGGAGACAAAAAGGATTGTTGGTGTCTCTTCCACTTTAGTTTCGTCATGATGTGTGTCTTCTGGCTTATTATCAACAATTAATTAGCATAGGCCTTTACCCCTGACCAGCTTTGTTAGCTTGATATCTAGATAAAAATCTTGTATCTTTGCAATCTAATTACCTATTTTCATGCCAAACTCTTCATAAGTTACTATAGACTTGACTATAGTGTCAAAAACTAAGGCAGTAGTGTGTGAATTCAGAATATAGAAGCAAAAACATTTGACTGCTTTCACCAATGCATAAGCATGCCTCTCTACATTTGAATACTTCATCTCATGGGCTTTGAGAGAGAAACTAATAAAAGAGATAGGAGATTCCATACCTTCCTTATCCTGTTGAATAAAAATTGTTGAAAGAGTGTGTTCAGCTGCATAGCTGTATATGATGAAATCTTTGTTATAATCTAAACAAACCAAGGTAGGGGCATAAGCAATGGTAGTCTTGATATCCTAAAATACTAACTTGCCTTCTTTAGTCTAGCTAAAGATGGTCTTCCCTTTCATCATGTTCACAATGTGTCTAGTCTTCTCAGTAAATTTGGCAAACAACATTTTTGCTTGTAGGCAAATTAAGCTCCTGAATAGACTTGACTCTATCTGAGTCAATATTTATGCCTTCTTCTGACACAATGTGTCCAAGGAATTTCCCCTCTTTTACTCCAAAAATAGACTTCTTAAGGTTTAAGGAAATACCATTCTAGTGGCAGTGCTCTAGCACTTGTTGTAAGTGGCATACATGATCAGATCGATGCTTTGAAAAGATAGTTAAGTCATCAAGGTATACCACTATAAATTTACCAATCTCATCTTTGAAATCTAGATCCATTTCTCTTTGAAAGGTAACACTAGCATTTATTAAGCCAAAAAGGCATTTTTCTATATGCAAATGTACCCCAAGGTGTGTTGAATGCAGTCTTGTGTTGGTCTGCTTTACCAACTTCAACTTGATTATATCCTGAGAAGCCATCCATCATTGATAATATCTCTGAACCTGTCACTGTTTGAAGCACTTGATCTATAATTGGCAAAGGATAATTATCTTTCAAAGATGCTTGATTCATATTTTTGAAATCTACACAAATGTGAATTTCACCATTCTTCTTCTTTATAGGCACTATGTTTGCAATCCATGTGGAATGATGGATTGGGAAGATGATTCTAAAATTTAACATTTTTTGTATCTTAGATAGAATAGTACCTGATATTTTTGGATTGTACTGTCTAGATTTTTTTTCTAGGGCATTGAATCAGCCTTGAAATGAATGTCATGGTGGATTTCATCAGGTTTGGGAGACTTCAGGTCTTCATAAGAATATGCTAAGACATCCATGTATTGATGGAGAAAATTAGTGAACTTTAATCTTTCTTTAAGGGTGCAGCACTTACCAATGTTAACCATCTTGGGATTTTCTTTAGTGGTCAGATTTACTTGATCGAATCCTTGAGAGAAACTTGAGTCTATTTACTATTGTTTGATGAATCTATCATGCTTGTCAAACAACTTCTCAAGAGAAACAAAGCCTTTGAAAATTTTGTTTTCTTTCAATTGTAAGAATTCTTCATTTATATTTGAACTAGATTTAGAGGCTGATTCATACTTTTGAGGTTCATTGCCTTCAAAACGTAGTTCAAAATTGTCTTCTCATTCTAGAAAAGCAATGATTTGATGATCATCATTGAATACTTACCAATAATCAGCATTGTCAGGAACACTTGGTCTATAGACCAACTCAATAGTATACCTATCTTCTTTGAAATTTGAATGAGGAACTAAGAGAGTTCCTACAACAATAAGTGCATCAACTCTGTCATTAGACTCTCTGAGTATAGTAGAAATATTGAAATCATCAAAGCTTTCAATTTAGTCCCAAACTAGATTATGGTAGTGGTGTAATCTTTCATTTTTGGTTTGGTAAAGGTTTCTTACTTGAAAAACCACTAATTAAACATCCTCTTTGGCATGAAGAAGCTTGATGCCTTTTTCTTGAGCAACCTTCATTCCAAGTAGCAGAGATTCATATTTAGCTGTATTGTTAGTGTTGCTAAATTATAATTTGTAAGATGAAGGAAACATATCTCTTTGAGGAGATATCAACACAATCCAAACTCCCAAACTGGTAGAGGAATAGCTACCATCAAATTCCAAAGTCCATATCTCATATGATACTGATTTTTCTTTAGACCTTCCTTCATCAGAGATGGAGGATCCTTCTTCATCTATATTGCAGCCTACTAGTTCTTCTATTGTTCTAGTTAAACTAATTTCTGAGTTGACCCTTTCAAAAATTATATGTGATGTTTCATGTACTTCATCTTTAGATAGAAAATAGTTACCCATACTTGTAGATTCAAAAAGGATTTGAGCTTTAGGGGCTGATGTTTGGGTGACCACATATTTTGCTTCCTTTTCACAGAGTAACCTCTTCATTACACCTTGTATAGGGATCCTTGTCTCAGATAGATCTATGCTTAGTTCTCCTCCCACATCTTTGCAAAAATTTCATCTAAGGAAAATACCATAGGATGCTAGGACGTCAACCACCAAGACAGTCATATTGATTCTCTTGTTTGGAAAGGCTGTAAATGCGAATTGGACATCTTTGATTTGCCCCAATAGTGGTACTTGTTTGTTCTCCATGGAGAAACATATCCCAAATGTCTTGGTCAGTGTGAGACCAAGAGACTCAGCTACTTTAGCAGGCATGACATTATCAGATGTGCTTGAGTTTATAATACAGTTACTCAACTTGTGGCCATTAATTAATAGAGAAACATAGAAAGGTTCTTTTTATTTAGAAGCAACTGGAGGAGTAATGACAAGATTATTTAAAATAGGTGTGTTCTTTGGAGAATCAAGAGTTACCCTTTTAGATTTTTGTCCTACAAGGATGGTTTGGTTCTTGACATATTGGACCAACTTATTCAATTGATCAAGATTAGACTGCAAATATTTGAACTCGGACATTTGTATTTTTGTCTTTTTGACATGATCAATTATGTCAAGTGGCTGAATTGAGCTAGATACAGAGAATGGTATTTCAAATTTTTGGGTTTTAGGAGGGATGGGAGGTGGGCTAGTTTTTGAATTATAATTAGAAGGGGAAGGTGAAATTGATGTACTTGTCTTTTGGGTGATCACTAGATCCTTTAACTGAAAATGTAGAATGGTTCCATGCTTAGAAATCATGACTGTTGGCTGAGGTTGCTCTTCTATCTTCTTTTTATTAGCTTGTTAGACTAATTTTTTCTTAGACCTAGTAAACACTGCATATGATCCATCAAAATCTTCTCTTTTGCTTTCGATTTCATCCTGGTAGTCTAGGAAACCAATGTGGGAGTTGCCAGTTGATTCTTCTTGATTTTATTCAAGGAGATCATCATTTTCTTGATTCAATTCATGTTGGAAAGAGAACTCTAATTCTGCTTCAAGATATCCCATTGCTAAATTATTTGGAGGAGCTTCTAGGGCAAGTTTCCATTATAGGGGAGGATGATTTTGTTGCCTTTGATTCCTGGCAACATTGCCCTAATATGATTGATTTGAGAATGTCCTTCTGTATGAAGGAGCAAAAGACATTTCTTAAGCCATTTGATTTTTGAGAGCAAGCAACTCATTTGCCAAATTCTACACCATTGGATCTGTGGTGCTTGTAGATGAATATTCAGAAGATGATGAAGCTCTATTTCTATTTGGATCTCTTCTTATCTTCTCTACTAAGATGAGATCATCTTCTACCTCAGTGGCCAAATGTTGAGTTGTAACAAGATCTATTTGACCAGCACATCTCAAGAGAAAACTTACTTTAGGTAACTGAGAATTAATGAAGAAACATTTGAGATTCTCAGCTATAGGTTGAGCAATTACAAGATTTCTATTTCTTAGTTTGTCAAATTTGGCTATGAAATCCCTCATAGGCTCATGAGGCTCTTTCTTCATCTGTGTAAGTTGAGCCAGAAGTGCATGTGCATCTTTTGTAGGTTTGAATCTAGCTTCAAACTTATCTTTGAGGGTATTCCAATCAGTCACTGACCGAGCCTGTAGATGAAAAAACCAATCTATGGTAGCATCTTGTAGTGTTTCCACAAAAGACTTAATTACTACATCTTCAAATTCTACTCCAATTACTCCACAAGCTATGCTAAAGGCTACAATGTGTTCATTAGGATAAACTTTTCCATCACCATATAATTTTGGGAAATTCTTACTTAAACTGCATGGAAGCTCATGTAGAGGTGGAGTAAGATTAAGAGGACCAAAAGCATTACCCTAGGGGCCTTGAAATGCCATTGTAGGATCATGAAAAGGAGGGATAACAAATCTTAGAGGGGTAATTATTGGTAAAAATTTATCAACAACAAAAGTAGATACTTTGTCTGGCAATGGAGATCTAGCTTTAGTAGGAGGAAAGCTCTTGGTTCATTGGAGACAAGATGGTGAAGAAAATAGATCAAAATCACTTTATTGTACCAACTCGAATATAGGGTCAATGATACCTTTAGCCCTTTGGCTTCGTGTATACCTTGAATCTACCAGATTGTGAAATAAAAATGGAAAAGAATTGACCTTGCTTTAGTTTGAAGCTTGAGGATTTAAACTATGCATTCTTTCCCAGTTAGTGTGGAGGTGAATGGATAGATTATAAATGGATAATGGATATTATATCCCCAGTGGAGTCACCAAAAATAGTTGGTTGAATATTTTGTCGATCAACGTACTGATAAACAAAATAGGTTTGATCAGCCAATGTAGGAAGATTAGCCATCCAAATATGTAGGTTTACCACATCAGAAGGGGACTGATCTCTCCTCTCATCAAGAGGAGGTTCCATATAGGTATGCATATATATATATATATATATATATATATATATATATATATATATATATATATATATATATATATATATATATATATATATAATATTGAAGGGTAGGACAAACCATCCATCTCTCTTTTTTTAGAGATGATGCATGCAGATCAAAGGAAAAACACAAAGGAAATGACAGAAAGCATTCCTCTTCTTTCAGAAGTATTATTCAACAAACCACAAGAATACTTCGGTAGTAATAACAAAATGTAGCAAAGGACATAGTAACTAGCAAATCGAGATGCAACACAAAGTCTCCACCTAAATTGCTCAAGAGTAAGATACGAAGGACAATGAGGGCACAAAGTCCTCCCAAGGTCCTTTACACAGAAATGAAAAGAAAACACACTAAAGGCAATTATGGGGGCACAAAGTCTCTCCAAAGTTGACTCTTCAAGACAACTTCCTGACTGTTGTCACTAATTGTGCTTGTTGAATTAATGGAATAGAAGATATATTAAGGAAAAATACATAAGAATAGTTTCCTCAACAACAAAGATATCATAGCACAAAGTTTGAAAAATCACTTGCTTTCTTATTCCAATAACAAAATATGATTAACAATCTGAGCTCAAAGTCTCAGTAATGCCTTTCAATTTAGGTAGAGTTTCATTTTAATTGTCAAAAAAAGATCTATTTACAATAAAAGAAAGTCCCTTATATAGCCACTTCGAGAAGGACTTGAGAACAATAACACATCATTTTGCATTGAAAACTATTAGGAAGATAGGCTAGAAATTAGGGGCATCTACCCATTTATTTTTCTCAATGCAAGGAAACAAGTCACGCTTATTAAAAGTTTACAACTTTCAATGTCCACCTGGAGATCTAATCCTTCCTTCATCATTCCTCCTTTTCTGGTTAATTAAATCAGGTCTTGGAATCAATTTGTTGTTCTATTATTTAATCACTTTATATTGGCCTTGGCCTTAAAGCCTATGAATGCATTCGGGTCTATAGATTCAAAAGATCAACGGCTATTTCATGAGCTTTAAAATTAACATTCGTGCACCCGTCACTACATTTTTAATGGCTAGTTTGTTGTCTTGAATTTGACATCTTCAAGCACATCACCCCTTGGTCCTTCTTCGGCTTTTTTGTTTGGCACTTTCCTAGAAATAACCTTCCCTTTTGGGCCTTAAGAAATGATCCACTTTGGGTCGAGAAAAGCCCCCCACAAGGGTATCTACCCTTCAAGCAATCTTCAAATGGCCTTCAGGCTTCTTTCTTCCAGTGAGTAGCTGAGTTCTTCCTTCGGATTTTTTGTTTCATGTCTTCTCAAAGGGAAGATGACATTTTGGCTTCAGGGAAGTGTCCTTCAATTTGGTAGCTGAGAGTCTCTCGCAAGGGCACCTACCCTTCAGGGTCCTTTGGTGGCCTTTTCCTTAGAGTCTTCATAGACATTCTCGTGGACTATTTCTAAGGCTTTTCCCCTGGACAATTCCTGCAGGCATTTTATCGTGGACAAAAAGTCCATAGAAATTTCCCACAGACAAAAATTTTAGGGAATTTTTCCATTTGTCTTCTTCTAAATTTCTTTAGGATTTTTGCCCGTGGCTACTTTCTTGAATTCCTTCAGACTTTTTGTCCAAAGGAATTCATTCAGACAAAAAGTATGAAATAATTATGACTTTATCTACCTGTCTTTTTTTGAATTCCTTAAACAAAAATCTAAAAGAATTACCTTTATGACCTTCTTTGAAAATGACCCTTCTGAAGGGTACTTTTGTCAACCAAGTGCCCTCCATAAGGGCACTTGTCCTTCAAGAGGCTTCTTTGATCTTTTACATTTGAACCACTCCTTTGAGCCGTCTAAGTGAACCACTTGGTTGAACCAAGCCATTGAACCATTTGATTAAACCATCCCATTGAACCAAGTTGATGAACCACTCTGTTGAACCACTTCTTTGAACCAAGGCAATGAACCAACTGGCAATGAATTAAAGTCAATGAACTGCTTGGTTGAACCAAACATTGAACCAATCTGTTGAACCAAGCTTTGAACCAAAATGGTTCAAGCTAATGGTTTAATTGAATGAACCTGCCTTTGAACCAAAAGACATTGAACCAATCGTTGAACCAAGCTTTGGTTCAATGGTTCAAACAAAGACTTGAACCAACTGACGAACCATTTGATTGAACCAAAGGATGAACCAAAGTGTTGAAACAAAGCAGATGAACCAACTGAGTGAAACAAAGCATTGAACCGCTTGATTGAACCTACCTTTGAACCATTCCTTTGATTGAACTCGCTTGTAGAAGCCTTTGAACTTGTAGAAATGAACCTACCTGCAGAGTCTGTAGAAACTAAGTCTATAGTTTTCTCTAACCTTGAAATTGGCTATAGAAATCAACCTATGAAGCCCATTTAACTTGACCTACAGAGTCCATAGATTTCTCTTCCTATAGAGTCCATAGATTTAAACCTATAGAGTCTATAGATTTAAGCCTATACAGTCCGTATATTCAAGCCTGCAGAGTCCATAGATTTAAGCCTGTAGAGTCCATAAATTTAAGCCTGTAGAGTTCGTAGATTTCTTAAAAGCTTGAAAAATGAGGAATTTGAATGCCTAGGACAAATTTTTAAAAGGGAAGAGACAATTTTGGTTTGTAGGATACAAATAGTTCAAATTTTGTCCCAAAAATGAGTGATACTTTTAGGGGAAAATAAGTTTAATAGGGAGGCTTTAATGGAACACACAGAAGCAGGGACTCACTATAGGTGCTGCAGAAAAAGCACACTATATAGTAACTTCCTCTATCTCTATGCTTTTAGGTACAACTCTTCTTGTCACTTGCAGGCAAGGCACCTTATAGATACTAGGTGCGTGTCATGTCCCCTTTTCAGTTGACATCTTCAAACTTGATGATTAGCCTATCATGCGACCCTCGTAGGCTGATAGGATGGATAGAGGGTCTTGATAGAGCTTGGCTTGGCTTTGATTAGTAGAATTTCTATAGTTGGCTTTCATTTGGGCTCTTTCAGACACATTTGGCCTGAGCTCCTATTATTTAGGGATATTTGGCATGCAACATATCACCCTTATTTTGGTATGGTCATGTGCAGAATCACTCCCTAATTCACCAGCTTTAGATGGATCGAGGATCTGACATGTATTGAGGGAGATATTAATATTTGATTGATTTAATCAAATATTAATTATTTGGCCTATTTTTAATTATGAAACCCTAATTCTAATTTAAGAAACCCTAATTAGGGCAAGCACATCTTTTTGAGGGTATAAGGGTTTCTCATGGGGGAGAATTATGATTATCCATTGATTATTGATAAGAATTCTTCTGTGAAGACTGAGCCAAGGGTTCTAGGATTCCATTTGCATTGGAAAATGTCCACTCTTCAGTGTGTGTGATTTAGAGGTTGTGAGAGATCAGCCAATCTATTGCCAATTTGAGAGATAGCTTCATATAGAAGTTATCATAGAGGTTTACAGGTTTGAGAGATAACTTCACACAAAATTTGTCATAGAGGTTTACAGGGTTGAGAGATAACTTCACACAGAAGTTATCACAAGTATTTTAGGTATTTATTTCATTAGGTTTTGTTTGAGTAATGGTTCAGAATAAAGATCTTATGTATTAGGCTATATTTCTTCAGATCTAGAGTAAAGCATATAGGTCACACTATTTTCCATTATCAACTATACGAGATCTATACAAATTTGTACCATTCTGCATCAGGCTAGAAAGCACCATGAGAAGCATAGAGACCGACATTGGCAGTCCAGTGACCGACATCAGTTGAGTCAAAAACTGACATCGGTAGGGTATCAACTGACATCGGCCAAACTAGGTCATCAGAGATCGACGTCGATAGTTTTCAGAGTGTTATACCACTGACAATAGCATAATAACTAATGACGGTGACTGTGTTTTTAACACAGCAGGCCAAGACGTACCAAATTCAGGATTTATTCCCAGTTTGTAGAATACTCAGGTTATTAAGATCATATTTGAATATTTTTTTATATGCATAACATTAGACATCTATTGTAGTCATCTGATTGAATAAATAAGAGATTATACTTTGATTTATTTATCTATTTGAAAATATTTTGCAAAAATTGCAATTTGTTCTTATTTCACACAAAAAATCAGAATACTCAGAAAAGCAATTCAGAGCTTTTGTCTTTCTACAGTCCCTATTGGTTGGGGATATTACAGTGGTATCAGAGCTTTTGTTTTTCTAGAGTCCCTATTGGTTGGGGATATTATAGTGGTATTAGAGCTTTTGTTTTTCTAGAGTCCCTATTGGTTGGGGATATTACAGTGGTATCAAAGCTAATGTCTTGCCATCCTGTTGGGTAGAGTGGGTAGATTGAATAATCAAAGTAACCATGAGTGACAAGCATGATGGTAGGCCGCACTAGGGCCATAGGCATAATGATGATCAGGACACCAGAGAAATCTACCGTGTGATGACATAGGTACTACAGGCACTCACTACTATGGTAGAGATGATGAACACACCTATTCGATAGAATGGGGAGCAAGGAGATAACATGTGTGCTACTATTAATCAGAGACCACAGCTGACCCATTCTAGGATATTTGATAGGCCTACATAGCCTACATTTGTTAAGAATGATTCAAAGGCCAACCCAAAAAAACCACCTTTGGATCGAGAGGCTCTTAATGATCTATGCAGGAAAAACCTTTGCTTATACTGCAAAGGTCCATATGATGCTAATCACGATTGTCTTTTGAGGCTTAAGGGCAAGGAAAATCGTGTGATATGGGTGTATTATGAGGATTTGAAATCAAAAGATTTTGAACAGCAGGATAGTTCTGAGGAGTCAGAGGCAGAGGCTTCAGAGCCTAAGGTAGAGACAATGAAGGTGGCTTACCAAGATTCTGAGAGACATGTGGACGAGCTTAGTCATGGGGATTCAGACTCTCAATTAGTTGTAAAGGATAAGGGAGATGGAGATTGTGATGATGAGATAGTTTCAGTAGCAACTTCTTTAGAGTTAGATGAGGATGAGTCCGATGCTGGCATTCAGAGTGTGGAGGTATACTCAGAGGTTAGTACATTGAGTGTTGTTGGTGAGTACGTTCCTATAGTTGTAGCTAAGGAACATGTTGTTGGGGCTAACACACATGTTTAGGATTTGGGAGTACCTGGTCTTGATGAGTTTGGGATACTAGTGGAGTCGAGTCTCTAGATTGATTCTTCTCACACAGGTGACAATGTGGTATAGTTGGTTGTGCCACCTTTACAGAGGGATCAGTTGTGGTGTGTGGGGGAGTATGTTGATGCTTCTTCATATAATTTTTACTGCACTGAATCATTCATGGAGTATTTGCTAGATAGTGCAGGTGTTCATCTGAACTCACATAAAGTGATAGAAGGTGTTCTCATATGAGGTACTAGTGTTATTAGAAGATTGGGTGGGGAGATTTTAGTGACCCTTTCTACTATGCTACCTTACAAGGATGTTGAGGTGGGTTTTGTTGAGTGGATTGCACAGGGTCCTATCCAGCCTACAACCACTCAAAGTTAGAGATTGGAGCCATTTGCTAATTCCCAGTTTAATGATAGTGAGCTAGTAGTAGAGTTTGGGGGTTCCTAATGGCATTATATGGTGGGGTATTCTCATTATTCTTCTTTTGATTCAGAGATTGGTTTTGGTGTCAGTGACTCAGATACCTATGGTTGTCATATCCACGGTGTAGTTGGGTGTGAGTATCAATTAGATAGGGACTTGAATTTTGACAGAGTTGATGTTTTAGTTGGCTTGAGTTCCATAGAGTGGGTTCTTCTACCGACATCTATAGTTAGTCTTCAGATAATTTTGTCAGTGATGTCAGTTGTTTAGGTGTTGAGCATAGTTTTTTAGTTGTTAAGTTTGGTACTTTTGATGCTATTAATGTTGATGATTTCTTCACAGGGGTTGATTGGTGACATGAGGGATGTTACACAACCTTTTCCTTGGGATCCAGGTGGATCGAGTGGTTCATTGTTCTGTGATTGCTTGGGGACAAGCAATTTTAGGAGGGGCAAATTGTCATGTCCCCTTTTTAGGTGACATCACTCAGAGTTGATGATTAGCCTATCATGCGACTCTCGTAGGCTAATAGGATGGATAGAGGGTATTGATGGAGCTTGGCTTGGCTTCGATTATTAGAATTTCTATAGTTGGCTTTCATTTAGGCTCTTTCAAACACATTTGGCTTGAGATCCTATTATTTAGGGATATTTGACATGCAGTGGAGTACCCTTATTTTGGTATGGTCATGTGCAGAATCACTCTCTGATTCACTAGCTTCAGATGGATCGAGGATCTGACATGTATTGAGGGAGATATTAATATTTGATTGATTTAATCAAATATTAATTATTTAGCCTATTTTTAATTATGAAACCCTAATTCTAATTTAAGAAAACCTAATTAGGGCAAGCACATCTTTTTGAGGGTATAAGGGTTTCTCATGGGGGAGAATTATGATTATCCATTGATTATTGATATTGATTATTGCTAAGAATTCTTCTGTGAAGACTGAGCCAAGGGTTCCAGGATTCCATTTGCATTGGAGAACGTCCACTCTTCAGTGTGTGAAATTCAGAGGTTGTGAGAGATCAGCTGATCTATTGCCAATTTGAGAGATAGCTTCATACAAAAGTTATCACAGAGGTTTACAGGTTTAAGAGATAACTTCACATAGAAGTTATCACAGAGGTTTACAGGGTTGAGAGATAACTTCACACAGAAGTTATCATAGGTATTTCAAGTATTTATTTCATTAGGTTTTGTTTGAGTAATGGTTTAGAATAAAGATCTTCTGAATTAGGCTATATTTCTTTAGATCTAGAGTACAACATATAGGTCGCACTATTTTCCATTAGCAATTGTATGGGATCTGTACAGATCTATACAAATCCATACCATTCTACATCAAGCTAGAAAGCACCAAAGGAAGCATAGAGACTGACATCGGCAGTCCAGTGACTGACATCAGTTGAGTCAAAAATTGACATCGACAGGGTATCGACTGACATCGACCAAACCAGGTCATCAGAGACCAACGTCGGCAATTTTTAGAGTGTTATACCACCGATAGCGACAGAATAACTGATGACAGTGACTATGATTTTAACACAGTAGGCCGAGATGTACCAGATTTAGGATTTATTCCCAATTTGTGGAATACTTAGGTTATTAAGACTGTATTTGAATATTCTTTTATATGCATAACATTGGACATCTATTGTAAACATCTGAGTGAATAAATAAGATATTATACTGTGATTTATTTATCCATTTGAAGATATTTTGCAAAAATCACAATTTGTTCTTATTTCATTCAAAAAATAAAAATACTTAGAAAAGCAATTCAGAGCTTTTGTCTTTTTACAATCCCTATTGGTTGGGGATATTACGGTGGTATCAGAGCTTTTGTTTTTCTAGAGTCCCTATTGGTTGGGGATATTACAGTGGTATCAGAGCTTTTGTTTTTCTAGAGGCCCTATTGGTTGGGGATATTACAGTGTGTTAGTGTTAACCCTATGAAAGCATCAGGAAGCAATGACTAAACATAAAACTAACACTCAGACACACACAGAGACATCTAAATAGAATAGAGGTAAAAATGCATTTATTGATTTTAAGTGAAAATTTGCCATGGCTTCACCTTAAAAATGTGAAAGATCCTTTTCTAAATGAGAAGTCTACAATATATAGAGGAACTAAGGAGGCCTTTTGGCACCCTTTTTACAAATGACCCATGCACATTTTGATCATTGGGAAGAGCAAGCCACTTAAACATCATATGAGAAATTATGGGCTGCACTATTTGTCTACTCATTAATGCAAAATGAAGAAAAATGGGTCACACCATTAGCCATTGCACCTATTAATGATCAATTCATAGACACTGTATCACCTACTAGAGTAACTTCTTTAATTGATGCCTCCCTTCGCCACTTAGACTATTTGCCTATTCTTACACTTGGCACTTTTATCTTTTCCCTGCCTTGACTCTTTCAGTTCCTTGGCTCTTTTCTCTCTTTATTATCTGGGCTCTTTCTTGGCACTCAAATAGATATTTCTCTATCATAAAAATGATGTTTGTAGACCCATCAATGTTTGAAAAACAACAGCTAATCTATCTCCTTGAAGTTAACGGCTTCCAAGACGTCACCGTCCTTAGCAAATTCCTTCGGGCCCTTTCCTCTGACTCGGCCTTTATTTCAGACCCTCCCAAAGGGGAAGTGTCCCTTCATTTGTCTAGATGAGAGCCCCCTATAAGGGTACCTACCCTTCAAGGTCCTTTGGCATCCTTTGTCTCTTTGGCCTTTCCTGTGGGCTTTTTTCGTGGGCTTTTTTCTGTGATCTTTTTTCCCACAAACAAAAGTCCATGAGAATTGTTTGGCTTTGTCTCCTGTGGCCTTTCTTCAAATTTCTTTAGACTTTTTGTCTAAAGGAATTCCTTCAAACAAAAAATCTCAAAGAATTCATTCAATTCCTTAGCCCTTTCATGCGTTTGAATTCCTTCAGTTGCCTTCAAAGTTCCCTTCAAGTTTATTAAAAATGAGCCTTCCAAAGGGTGATTTTTCCTACCAAGTGCCCTCCGCAAGGGCACTTATCTTTTGGGAGGTGCCCTTAAACTTATTTGATTAAACTAAAGCATTGAACCAACTATTGAATTGATCTATTGAATTAGTTCAATGGTTGAAGCGATTGTTGAACCAAGGCTTTGAACCGAGCATTGAACCGAACACCATTGAACCGTTTGAATTGAGCCGAGCCTTTGAAATTTACATTTAACTTTGATGATTAAACCAAAACATTAAACCAACATGTTGAACCAAGATGATGAACCATTTGATTGAACCAAAGCAATGAACTTTGCCGATTGAACCAAGGCTTTGAACTTTGTTGATGAACCAAGGCATTGAGCCGGTTCAATGGTTCAATAGTTTAAAGATGCAAACCTTCCTTGTGAGATTTTAGATAAGAGTCCAAAGATGCTTTACAAAACCTTGCACTCTTTAAATTAGTTCTTCAAGTGCTGAAAGACTTGCCTGTGGAGTTCGTAGAAAAAAATCTTCTTTGTAGAATCCGTAGAAACTTCACGTGCAGAGTCCACATAAATTCCATGCCTACAAAAATGGTAGAAGTAGACCTACAGAGTCCATATAAATGGACCTATAGAGTCTATATAAATGGACCTATATAGTCCATAGAAATTCTTGGACTTGTGTGAAATCAAAAAATGAATTGGCCTAGAGCAGCAGGGGAAGAAGGGGACCAATTTTTTTGGATTGTTGGACCAAAAATGGTCAACACTAACTAGGTTTGAGACTTTTGTCATCTATTTTAGGATTTAGGATTTCATAGAATGACTCATTTATACAAATAACACCTCTTTAATTTTTTTATGGTCTCAATTCCACATAGAAACCATCTTCCATCACTCAAAATCTACACATAGAGATGTATGCTAGGTTTTAGATTCAAAAAGACTAAACATGCCTTCTAATTTTATCATCCCTTTGTACTGACTAAGTAGGTTATATAGAGTTCATGATATATATTTGGGAGATCATCCTCATGCAATTTGATTTTATTCTGACTTCTATCTTCGAACCAAACAAACATTTGAATCTTGACTAGGAAGGTAGGCTTGTGTGGTTAAACTAACTATATATGTAGGGTTTAAGTGAGTGTTTTGGTAATTATCTTATACCTCTTTTTGATCTTCATCTAACCTTAATTTATCTCACTTACCTGACCATTCAACTGAGTTAAAACCCCAATGATTTTCTTATGCATTTTGTCCACTTGCCATCTTGAACTCATTATGCATTGCCTAGCAAATCTATAGGTTTAAATTAGGTGTCTAAGATACATTTGTGGGTCTTATAGTGTTAAGGACCTGAGAATCTTTTTAACTCTGTAACCTTTTACTTGCATACACTTTACCTCTCATGTTTGCTTACATCATGGTTATATGTGACTATTTTAGGGCCTTGATTGAATTTAAGTTTCAAGGTTTTTAGTTTCCAATATTTGAACATGTCAATGACTCTATTCTATTATTGATGGTTAGGAATCTACTCAAATTATCCAAAACATCACACACTTACTTATCACACACAATTATTTTCACTTTCTAAAAGTGGTTCTAGGTGACTATTTGGGAAAAGGTTTGATCATGTGATTTTGATATTGGTCTTCTCAATGAATCATGACACCTTAACATCATCCAAAAATATTTGGAATCTCTTTCTCATTTTTCTAAAAGTATCATGACCTTTAAATAGCATTTCATAAACCTTCCTTTTAGTCCTCATATGCAGACTAGTGTATGAATATCCATGCCTTGTGAATTCAGTTGATGGTTGTAAAATTAGTCATTTCAATTATTTGGTTCTAAATAATATAAGAGCATTCATGGTTATACACATTCTCATTATATGGAGTCCTATTTTTGACTAAATCCTTTTGCCATGAACCCATGCCTTTTGTTCAAAAGAGAACCTACAGGTTTGCCATCTTTAGGTCTCTTTTCTTGATTGGATAACCTATTAAAGACTAATCATTGAGTCTAGATCATTTCAAATTATATCAACCACTATTAAATTATTTTAACCCTCTCCATAATCCTATGGCTATGTTATCAACATTATGCCACATCAAATTATCCATTTGGTCTATATAGACCTATAGGTATATATATTAGTTATTTGACTATCCACTTGAAGGATTATATAATTGAACATGTAATTTATCATCATTATAACATATGGAAGGTGTTAAAACTATTTACATATCTTTTTCATTTCACTCATGCCCTTTGAAACAACATTGGTTTCCTCCATTTTGCCAATCAACACATACTTTAGTGAGCAGGTTTGTGCATGATTGTCTAGGCTTGTAACTGTGTAAGATCCTCCTTTATTACAATCAATCAATTTGATAGTCTTTGGAGAGTATTAAACCACCAATCTAGGTTCTTTATAATATTCATACATACCCTTTTATCATCACTTTATTATGTATATAAGGACCTTTGAGTTCATATTTTCACATGTAACCCCTAACACGGTCCTCAAGGATGGTTACCATTTAGAGAGCTAGTATAAAATGGTAAGACATATGTGATCTTGAAGGATATGTAAATGTGATGGAAAACATGTGAATATCACTTTTATATGTTGTAACCCTATATAAACTCTAAAATAATAGAGAATAATGATAGTCACATGCATACTACGTAAAAGAATAACTTTCTTGCTTGAAAAATTCATATATGGGATAGATGATGAATAAGAATGATATAATATTGTTGTTTAGACCTTTGAGGAGCCTCCAATATGTTCACCTTTCCTCCATGAATTCAAACCTAAAACTATGCTTACCAAAATTGAGATAGTGGGGTTTTGAGTCTCAAAAAAGCACCTTAGCTCCTTAACAATTATTCATAAATATATGGAGCTCAATAAAAAAAACCAATGCCACTAATTATAATCCCATAAGGGTCCTCAACTATGGTAAAAATCTTAGCCTCCAAATCTAATTGTATGATTTGTACCATTTACCTAAAAATGGCATTCATGAGCTTGTGAAGGGATTAATGGAGATAGAGATATTTCTTTGCATTTTTACGACACAAAAATACAAACCAAACATGAATTTGACCTATGGAATCCCAAAAGATACATATGCAACATTTCTTCTAAAAGTGATTTCAAGAAGTCCATACAAGTGCCCAAATCTCTCTTCTAAGAATTGAAATCCAACATTCTAAATTATTTCTAAATTAATAAAATCCAAGGTATTTGAAAGTATATTTTATGTATTTTTACCATTTTCAGTCTTTGACACACATTGGAGTTATAAAAAATGACCTTTTCCTCTATAAGAATCTAACTTAAAGTCAACAGAAGAACCTTAACTTCTCCAAAACGTCATGAAATGCTTGTATACATTAATTAATTCATGAAATTACCTTTAAGGACACCTAAGGACTTATGGCATCACTTGATCATATTTCATTACACCATGACATGACTAGACTAGTACACACAAAGACAAAATCTTACCTTAACTTCTACATATAAACCTTAAGAATTGTTAATAAGGTTTTATTAAGACTTTTCAAAGCTATTAAGGCATGTCAATGCTATGAACAAAGTTGAAAAGACATAAAAATAAATGCTTTACTTATAAGTGTTGACATTTTAACCTTAACAATCAAAATCAGTCAATATATTAGTGATTTATGGAGGTAGCATGTATGTTATGCTAAAAAGATCAGTAGCCTTATCCTTCCATTGGGTAATGGAATCATTTGCACTTAGATTTAGACCTAAACTAGACCTTGACCATGATAAGACAAACTGATTTGACCTTAAAATATAGAAAACAAAGATAACATACCAAGCAAAGGAAACTAACACACACATGTGCTATTAAGCACTTAGGGAACACAACAAACAAGAAAGTAAACTAACCTACCAAGATTAATCCTCCTAGATCAAAAGGGAATATTTTAAGACATCCTCTTCATGTGATTAGTAAATATGTGAAACAATCGACCACTTATACCTTTTCATGGTTGAGTTTAGTTGCTTCTTGGTTATCAATCCTCTTGGTTATTATTCAAGTGATCAATCAACATCAAACATGTTCCCTATGAATACAAATTCATTTTGATCTTCAACCTTTACCTCATGCTAATGTTTTATGATAGGATAACTATCCAATGTGACCACAGATGCAACTTCAACTTTTGATGACTCTTTAGGTCATGTTTTTTAATGTATGTATTTTGATTAGCTTCTTTTTGGGCATGTTTAATTGAATGTAAAAATTTGTCATCCAAACTCATACAAAAGTTTTCAAGTTCTTCCCATAAGGCAACCTCCTTTTGGTCATTGTTGGTGTTCTAGATTTTTACCCTAGCTAAGAAGGGGATTGTTTAGGTCCTCTTACTCAAATTTAGTCTAACATGGGACTAATCCTAGGTTATGGGTATCCTAATAATGGATTAGACCTCCAGAGATAGCCAACTTCCTTTTGGATTTATCACCTATACTAAACCTAAACTAGCACTTTCTTTGAAAAGGGAAAGAGATTTTGACAATATCTTATGAAAGAATGTAAAAGAGGTGATGCACCAATGATTCAATCACTCAAACTCACACAAGATACACTATGAGACATATTTAAGACCAAAAAATATCAATCTCACATAAATATTTCATAATAAGGCATGAATCAATTATTAAACTAGCATGAGATGGCAGATATCCACTTTCAAACTAAACAACAAACTATAAATTGCACTTATAATGACCTATGAGAACTATTAAGTATTTCATATAAGTGAGAAAACTTAGACATAGACAAGGGACATATATTTACTTAACCATAGTATATGAATTCAAAGGACACACTTCAGTCTAGCCTAGAAAATGATGGAATTCAATCTTTATTGCACCAAAAGGTGTTACGATATAAATCTCGACATAGTTTTGTCATACCAAAAAGAGGGATAGTTTTCAAGGCTTGGAATCCTATAGTTATAGAAAAGGGAAAAATGGAGAGAGAGTTGTGCATTGAAAGAGGCCCAATCACTTTCTATGGATTAGCACCAATTCAAGGATGTTGACTCATGACCTTATCAATAAAGAACAAATTTTGTAAAAGAATTGAATGTTCATTGTTCTTATCCATCTACCTGATGTCCTTATTGGAAGACTATGTCATTATCTAATGATTTGCTGATGAGGACCATGTCTTGGAATTGATATAATTATGCCACATGCGCTTTAGGTGGCCATTGGTACCTGCTTATCAAAAATGTGACCATATTGATATATGAGACAAATATTTATGATCCTATTTATTTATATACTTAGTATAACATGAACATAGGTCTATTATAGGTGAAAACTAGTCTAGTTATTGGTTTTAACATAGTCATAATATCTATGGAAACCTGCAAACTACTTAACAATCTCTAGTCTATATTTTATCTCTATATTTCATCCAATATCAAATACATATTATTCATCAACAACCATATGATATCCAAAAAGCTAATGTGTACGAAGATCCTCTATCTAAAAATAATGAACAAGTCAAACAGAGTGACTCTGCAATAAAGTCAACAAGTTTCAAGTTATTGACCAGAGGTCCTATTTAAAACTCAATGGTGATGGAGCCTTATCCTTAACCATATTACATGCATGGATATATTTAGTTCATGGTATTTGATTGAGTTTTAATGGTGATAGGATGATCCATACAAGACTCTTTTCCTTTGTTCAAAAATTGTCCTTATCAACCTTTAATGGAAGTTTTTTGGATTTCCCTTTTGTTCATTAGTCATCAATTTCCAACTCAGACCATTTAGATTATGCCCAATTATCTTCATTCTTATTAGTCCTATATTTTTTTATATTAGATACTTGACTTTTTGAGTTTTTACACATTATTAGATCTATATGTATGAATGCACGTGGTACATTTATTTCCTACCACAAAGATCCCTTTGCCATGTTGACTTGATCTCACACCATCAGATAAAGATACGATCTCATGCGCGCCATAAATTTCATTGGGCCCACTTTCTTATCAGTCAAGTACACAATATTGGATAAATGGTATGATTGAATATTGATCATTGACCTAGAGCAAACCCACTTTCTTTTTATTAAATGCATACCAATGGATCTCAACTTAATGAACCCACACTATAAGATCTTGTCCAACTTACAACTCTTTAAGTTATTTTAACTTGGGGAAATTTTGACCTTTTTGACTTCGATGTGAACCATTATATCTCATGTATCAGTATGTGAACTCATAAAAACTTTTCAATATTGATAAAATTTAAACCGTTTAAGGCCCTTTTGAATCCAAGTGGTTACATTAAAGAGCTCAAACTTTGATGTCTATGCACCTATAAATTTATGTCTACAAGAATATCCATGATGTCTACTTGACTATCAATATTTGGACGCCAATGGTTGATTTTTGATCTTGAACTTTGACATTTACATGAATGTCAATGACATTTGAAATTCTATGCATCCACATGATCATCACTACATTTTTGAAAATGAATGTTCATTTTTTTGCTTAGATTTGATGCTTGTGCACTCATCATCTCTTTGTTGGATCAAATTTTCCAAACCAATACAATTTCCTCAATTTTTTTCATCAAGCATATTGTCATGGATAATTTCTTTAGGCTTTTTGTTTTGGTCCCTTTTCTTGAAATACTTTTTCCTTGTACCTTTTATTGTAGGCTTTATGCTAAGACATTTCCTCCAAAAGAATTGGTCTTTAGGACTTTTTTCTCAAATAAATTTTTTGAAAGGATTATGTCCTTATTTTTTTCATAGACCTTTTGATTCGGACAAAAGTTTGAAAGAATTCATACCTTTGGGATCTCTATCTCAGATAAAATATCCAAAATAATGACTTAGACTATGGATATAATGTTTGAGAGAATTGACAAGGACCTTTTTCCTTCAAGAAAAAATTTCCAAAATAATTCCAATACTTATCCAAATGAACTCGAAATGATTTCTCTGAAGGAATTAACACTTATACATGTTCTTATTATCAACTAAGCTATTAAGCTCATAGGGACCTTTTGACTTGTTCTTGAAACTGATACCTAATCCTTCAAGATTAATCAAGAACCCTCCATTTTTATTTATGTACCTATTTTTAATCCACTTTATCTTTTCTCCATTAGGGACTCATCTCACCTTTTCTATCCAGGCAAGAAGGTAGCTATGTAAGCCAAAAATTGGCTAACATCTTTGGCAACTTTGATAGGCAACATGCTTGCTATGCTTGAGAACTTGGACCATATCTATTAATCTTGGATCATTTATATGATACATAGACCATTTACATGAGTACAAGACATCCTTTTCACTTGAAAAAATAAAGAACTCCAATAAACAGGGAAAAACAAACTGAAAGGGAAATTAACCTAATAAATTAAAGGAAACTAACCCACTAAAAAGCTATGCAAATAAATAACTTATTTGAAATAGAATTTAAATAAACTAAATGTGTTATAATAACACTTAGAGAAAATAAAAAATAACTAATTATGTATAGGGGACTTAGCTTCTTCAATAGCAGTGCTTTAGATGTATCCCATTGACTGGGATAGGGAGATTTTCAACATTCATCCTTATGAGTTAGAAAACATTGTGAGATTTGTAACTAGAGACTATGTATGGACCACTCCAAAGAGAGTCAAAAATTTTATGCCTTCCTGGCTTAGCTCTGTCCTCATCCCATTTGAGAACCAAATCTCCTTCTTAAAAACTTCTTGAAGAATCTCCTTTGTCAAAAGATCTTTTTACCATTGCTTGATGGACCTCTATGGCTAACATAGACTGATGCCTTGTCTATTATAGCTCCATGAGCTCAAAATATCTGATTTCCATTATCTCATTATCCAAAATCTCAAGTTGATGCATTAGTTCTAAAGTAGGGAATTCAAGAGAAATAGGGATTCTTACTTCCTTACCATATAGTAACTTGTATGGAGAATTGGTAATTGACCTTTTATAGGTGATCCTATTATCCCATAGAGATGACTTATATTTTAGATGCCATGACCTATGGTTATCTTCAATAATCCTCTTGATTATCTTCAACAAATTCTCATTAATGGACTTAGTAAGGCCATTGCCTTGTCGATAATAGTTTGATGAGGTACTGAGAAAAACACTATGTTAAACTGCCCACTGGCTTATCTTAGACCCCATAAAAACCATAGAATTATCAAAAATAATGGTTGAAGGGACATAAAATATTGTAATCAAACCTTCATATAAGTCTAAGACATTAGTTTCATTAGCTTCTTTTAATGCTATTACTTCCATCCATCTAGTAAAATAATCTATGCCAGCTAGGATCCATTTGTGTCTTGAGCTTGAAGGGGGGTTAATGAGACCAATAAATTCCAATCCCCATTGGAAAAAATCTTGATTCACTAAAATTGGTTAGAGAGGTAAGGATGCGAGCTTAACCTTCCCAACAAACATAACACATTATCTGCATTTCCTAGTCTATACATGATAATCACTAAATATACTTGGCCAATAATACCCACCTCTCATGATCTTATGGGTTATGATTCTTGTTGAATAATGACCTCCACCATGTCCATAATGGAATTTCCCAAGCAGTCTTAGTGTCTAATTTTGCTCCATACATCTTAGCAACATGCCATTGATATCATTTTTGCACAACACATTATCAATAAGAAGGAAATGAATTATCTAAAATCTAAATATCTCCTCTTTGAAGGGGTCAGATGAGAAGGATAAACACCATATTTTAAGTATCTTACCATATATTATAATTAGATAGAATATGAGGTGTGATCATTTTTGACTTCATCATTTGACACTATAACCACCCCATTGGCCTCTTTCAAATCTTTGGCTAGATGCTCATAAAGTCATTTGCCTCTAGCTAGCTTTATGACCCTGATGTCAATATCATATTCCATGAATTTGGTTATCCAACCATCTATCATATCATTTATATCCTTGTTCAAGAGGAAATCCTTGACACTTGGATGTGTAACCATGAAATGTATCTTATTATTGGACAACAAGTAATTAAATTTTTTAAGAGACCTTATAATTGAAAGTACATACTTTTCAAAAAAAGAGTACCTTGTTTCATATTCTTCTAAGCCTTTAATAAAAAGGATATTGGCTGCTCTAAATTCTCTTTATTATGTTGTATGAGAATACCTAAAATTATGTCAATGTTAGCATAGGTGTGCAAGAAGATATCATTTGTGAAATCAAGGTTTAGGAGTGTAGGAGCACTAGCTATAGCTTTATTGATCTCTTCAAAGCTTATTAATCCTTTGGACCAGCTGAAACTCTATCCCTTATTTAGCATATCTATGAGTGGCCTAGCTAAAGTACAAAATTTAAAATGTATCTCCTTATGAAATTGATTTTACCTAAAAAACATTGCAAGGATTTCTTGTGTTTAGGCAAGGAAAGTGAAATAATTGAGTCTATCTTATCATGATCTATATTCATACCATGCTTTGAAATCACATGTCCAAGAATATTACCTTCATGAACCAAAAAGACACACTTTTTTGGATTTAGAGATATCCCAAATTGTCTACATTTTTTAAATAATTGCTCGAAGTGAATCATGTGCTTGGCTACGCTATCAAAAAATAATGTTATGTCATCCAAATAAAAAAGTATGAACTTGTTAAAAAGACCTTGAAATTCCATATCCATGGCTTTCTTAAAAGTGGGTCCATCATTAGATAAACCAAATGGCATATTTTTTTATGAAAATGCCCCCCACTTTGCAGTGAAGGCTATTTTGAATTGGCCTTTTTATTTGACCAAAATTATATTATAACCACTATAGCCATCCAATAATGAGAACCTTTCTGAACCTACAACCAGCTATAGAATTTATTCCATAGGTGGAAAAAAATGGTGGTCTATAAGAGAGGCCTTGTTTAAGTCATGTAAGTCGACACATAGTCTAATTTCACTACTCATTTTATATATTAGAACAAGGTTTGACACCTAAGTTGAATACTTAATTAGAAATATTGCAGATGACTCAATGAGATTATGTATCTCAATTCTCATCAAAGGTTCAAGATTTGGGTTAATAGGCCTTTATCTTTGTCCGATTGGCCTAGTATCATCTTCCAACTCAATGGTATGTTGAAATAATTTTGGATCAAATCCTTTAAGGTCACTTTACTACCATGAAAAGACATCTACAAAAATTGAACATAACTCAATAAAAGATTCTTTCTTTGAAGATATGCAAAATTTTCCCATCTTTAATCTCTTTCTAGTGGTAATCTCCACCTTTGTGTAGTTTTCTTCCTTGGTTGATAAATAAAACTTTTATTTTCTCAATTCATCATCTTTGTTGAAATTTTTTTCAAGGGTAACCAACCCTTTAGGTAATTTAGGTGTCTTTGGCTATGCAATATGGTCACCATACTACTATGAAAACTTGTCCTAGTTCCTCGAGGAGAATTTAACTTCCTTTACTAATAAATTGACAATATAATTATCATATTCAAATACTTACCCATTGGCATTGTTGTCTGGGATAGAGGCCTTCCAATCACCTTGATTTGTGATTGAACCTTTTCATTCTTTATGTCATCTGGGATAATGAATTATGACCCAATGGCATCCAACCTATCTACATATTTGTCTTTAAGTAAGTCCCATACTCTATGCTTATAATATTTAAGTAGTGAATTATTACATACATTAAAGCCTCTTACTTGATGAACTCCCAGTTCACTATCACCAAACACTTGCAAGGTATTGAGCTTCATCTTTCTTAACCATTGCAAACCATGTAATAATGATTCATATTCAAAAAAATTAATGTAACAACCAAACTAAAATTTGAGAGAAGATAAATACCTTTTATTGGCTGGAGATATTAACATCATTCCAACCCCAGTGCCATGTTTGTTCCTAGATCCATCAAAATATAGTTTCCATAAGTCATCACTAGGTTGATCATCCTTCATCAAAGCTATAATTGGTGTACCATTTTCATGAAGGCAATAGAAACCAAGTCCTTATTCTTAAATTAACTTTTAGGGATCATGATCATGCAAATCAAAGTCCCAATCATCAAAGAAAAGATCAGGAACTCCATCTAGAGGTGACTCAGTTTCCACCTCACTATTTTTTAGTACCTTGTATGAGTAACAAAATTAGTATTCACCATAATTGGGATATATAGCTCCAAATTAAATATTTAAATAGGTTCAAAATGCATTATTACCTTGGCACAATACCTAGTCTTGAAAATTAAATATGTCCAATCATCTGATAAATATCCTCTAATCTTTAAGGTAAAGTCCCTTCACAGACACATGGTAAAATAGGGAGGCAAGTCCACTACTACTACATATTTATAAATGGTAACATTGGGGAAAGCATGAAATGTCAAATTTAGATCCTTTATTATGCCTAATATCTTTTTTTGTAACCCATCCAATTTGAATACACCTTTAGTATTTGGTTCATAGACAAAACTAAACTTGTCTGTAATTTGATTGGGCATGAAAATGCTACTAGATCCACTATCTACCATACAATTATGGACTAAAAAATCATCGAAAATAAGAGAAAGACAAAAGGGATGGGTTTTTTTTTTAACTTGACATTATTTTTGTCGACCTTTGTCATGTTATGTACCTTCTGATCATATTTCTTGATCGTCTAGTCTGTATTGGTCAAGATAACTCCTTGTCTCTTAACTAGTTATTTAGACACCTTAAGAAATTAAATCTCTTAGATGATCACATATTTTTTCCCTAGAATAAAAAGGTAATTCCACATGCTAATGCTAACATTTTATTTATTCATTTGATAAATTATGTTGAAATGAGCTCCACTAGCCTTTGGCTACAAATTTTGAACCACTATCTATTCCTAAATTAGAGGCATTTAGGAAACATTTCCTACCTCTGCATTTTTATTTTTATATGTTAAATGGGTAGCAATCTGATCCTTAACACTTTTGGGAATAATTTTAGGAAAACCAAAAGTATTGTTCACATCTTGAGCTTCTTCAACTATTCTTCTTTTAGCTCTAGTAAGAGCTACAACTTGACCATTTGTGTTTCTAGTTTCACCAACTTAATTGAATGTAATATGATCATCCAATTTATAATTCACATTGATGGCATCAATATAACTTGAAAATTGTTGATATTCTCCTTGGCATTCCATATTCATCTCTTGATACTGACCACTTTGAAGAGAGAATTCTTCTTGTGTCATTCGTGGCATAGTAATATCTTATGATATCAAGGCTTGATTTTGGATGTCATTTGGATTAAAAGGATGCCAACTTGAATATTACATCAAGTTGTTTTGAGGAATAATAGATTTCAAACTAGAAGGTACCTTAAGATCAAGGGTTTCATATGGATTAGTTTGGGTTATGGCTCCTTGATTTTGGTAAGGTTGCCTATTGTCCTTAAAACCTTGATAAGGAGGTCTTTGGTTATTGAAAGATTGCTAAGTGTTCTAGTTTTGATACTGATAAGGTCTAGCTTGATACTACTATCTCTTGAGTTAAATGATTTCATTCTCAAAAGCTTATAGCATACTTTTCATATCTCCAATCTCACTAGCCTGATTAGAAAGGGCTACAATTTGGGATTTAGGAGATAGAATAGGAGCTATTGATGGGATTTGAGGAACTTGAGGGGGAGGAACATGTTTCAATTATCATAATATAGGCATAAAAGGCCTTAGATCAAGATTACAAACTTGTATTAAGCTATTTTCTATTCTTATTGCAAGTTCATAGGAATTTGGCAAAGTATTAACACCCATGGACTATATCATGACACTAGTATTAGAGTTGAGGGCCTTAAGATAGTATAAAACTACATATTCTATGGATGGCCTAATCAATACAGGGATCCTAGTCCATGTCTTTTGGAATCTGAGGTTAAAAATTAGACATGAACTAATGGGGGTACCTTTGTATGGTAGTCAGTTATTTAACTAAAGATAGATGATCAGATTTGTCTTCAAACTTTCTAGATAAGACTGCACCTAACTTATCCCAAGTAACAATGGAGGTCAAAGGAATATTCTTATACCATTGCAATGATTTTCCTTTGAAGGAGGCAGCAATTAGTTTGATAACCACATTATCTTGAGTAACATTGTGAACATAACATAGGTTGGAAACATCTTGGATATACTGAATAACAATAGTTTTATCCCATTCTCTTGAGAAGAAATGAATGCTCTTTAAGGTAGACATAGGGATGTAATCATATTGGGCCAAATTCAAGGAACTATCCTTATTGAATGGAATAAAAACTTGATTCTCGATAACCATTTGGGTAAAAGGGATTTGGCTAATGGGGATGATAGATTGGACTAAAATAATAAGATGACTAGGAGGTGAAAATTTCTTTTGAGGATAAGGTCTAGTCCTATTGAATCTTGATTTTTTGTAATAATTAGAAGGTAATTAAATGAATTCAAAAGGAATACCTTTATTTGATGACCTCGTTGTAACCTTTGGCATGAAAGTATTGTCTAGAAGATTTTATGAGCTTTGAAACTTGAAGGATATTCAACTTTTTATGATATTAGATCTCTCCTCTTGCTATAATTTCTTCCTCTTAATATTAAAAATTCAATTATACCAAGGAAACTTGTCCCAGTGGGCATGCCAAAATTGTTGGTGTTCTATATTTGCACCCTACCTCTGGAGAAGGATATCTTCTTTTTAGATTTATCACCTATACTAGACCTAAAATAGAACTTGCTTAGAGAAGGGAGAGAGATTTTGATAATAATTTATGAAAGTATGTAAAAAGAGGTGATGTACCAATGATTTAATCACTCAAACTCATACAAGACACACTATGAGACACATTCAATACCAATGAATATCAATCTCACATAAATATTTCACAATAAGACATGAAACAATTATTAAACTAGCATGAGAGGGCAGATATCCACTTTCAAGCTAAACAACAAACTGTAAATTGCACTTATAATGACCTATGATAACTATCAAGAATTTCATGAAGGTAATAAAACTCAGACATATACAAGTAACATACATTCACTTAACCATAGTATATTAATTCATAGGACACTGCTCAATCTAGTTTGGAAAATGATGGAATTTAATCTTTATTGCATCAAAATGTGTTATAGTATAAATATTGATAGTTTTTTATCATACCAAAAAGAGGGATACATTTTAAGGCTTATAAGCCTATATTTATAAAAAATGGAAAAAGATAATTGTGCAAAAAAAGATGCCCAACAACGTTCAATGGATTAACACCAATTTGAGGGTGCTAAATCATTACTATTAACCAATTTTTCCCACAGGCAAAATTTTGGTCACCTTCTTCCCCTAATATTTAATGCCAATCATCTTCAAGTTACACAAGTTCAATGAGTTCAATTCATGGCCTGGTTCAAGTGGTTCAATAGCCTTTGGTTCAAAGGGTCCATCTTCAAGTTCAACATTACCAAGCGTTGAACTGTTGAACCATTGAACTAATTTAAATTCAACAACTTGGTTCAATAGACTTGGTTTAATCAGTAGTTCAACCAATTTTGGTTCAAGCCTTAGTTCATCGCTTGCTTCGTCACTTTGTTCAACCAATTGGTTCATTCGATTGGTTCAACATGCCATTTCAAAGCTTAAGGTTCAATGCTTTGGTTCAGTTCAACGGGTCAATGACTTTTAGTTCATTGGCAAAGTTTAAAGCACTCGATTTAATCATGATCAGTGTGCAATGGTTGAACCATTGAACCATTGAACCAATTTTAGTTCAATGGCTTGGTACAACACTTGGTTCATCAACCTAGTTCAAATAGTCAGCTCAGTTCAAGTTCATCGGCATGCAATGGTTGAACCATTGAACCGTTGAACCTTTTTGGTTCAATAGGCTTGGTTCAAGGGTATGTCCTTGGCCAAAGGGGAGTCTTCAAGTTCAACTGCCCTAGTGGAGGGTAGGCACTTAAAAAAAGAAAATGACTCGGGTAAGTTCAGTTTTGTTTAAGTTAAAAATTCATTAAAGCCCTAAATTCCTTCAGACTTTTTGCCTGAAGGAATTCCTTCAGACAAAAAGTCTAAAGGAATTTGGGCGTAGTCCAAGTCAAAGCAAAGATGGGGCCAAGTAGAATTTCTATGGACTTTTTGTCTTTGGGAAAATGTCCACAAATAAAACCCTGTGGAAAATACATGTAGGCAAAAGCGACTTGGGAAAATTGTCTGCAGGAGCCCAGGGGACTCTCAACCAAGAGACAAAAGGCACTTTCAAGGGTGGAGGGTCATTTTTCCCTTCAAGAGGGAGCCAACAGAAGTATAGAAAGCAAAAGAGTGCTCGAGAAGTGTTAAGAGGAAGCAAAGTTGTAGAGAAGCCATGAAGACCTGATGATGTTGTGACGGGGACGATGACGTCTCGGAGGACATCAAGTTTAACAGAGCAAGTTAGCCATTGGTTTTCAACCAATGATGGCTGTGTAAACGTCAAAGTTAATAAAGTGAAATAGCCATTCCTTTTAAAATGAGAGAGTGCTAACCATGGAAAAGAAAGACCAGAATGAAGTGACCTACCAAAATGTTTGCCCCCAAGGGCCGAAGGAGCCAGAAGAGACAAAATTGAGAAAAGACAAGGTGACAAGATAGGAAGAAGATGAAGCAATCCAAATGGCAAGGGAAAGGCATTTTATTGCCTGATAATCCCCAAATGGCATTAATGGAAAATGGCATGGCTCGTGCATTTAAAAAGGGGACAAATCTCAATCCATTATAGAAAAAGAGAGGCAGCCTGTGTTTCACATTAATGCTTGAATGCCAAAGTCAAATTTGGTGATTATACAACATGGTTCCAGTAGGCCTCTTCTAGAAAGATGACATTGGCAATAGTTTTTCCTCTTCCCAAGGAAGGGATGAAATAAGCCACTTGTAGAAAAGGAATGCCAAATGAGCCTCCTTGCTTCTCCTATATATTGAAAGACTTGTCATTTGTAAAAGGGATCCTCTTTCACTTTTGTAAGGTGTAGCCCTGGCAAAATTTCCACCTTGAATCAATAAATGTAGTTTTACCTCTTCTTGGATAGATATTTTATGTATGTCTTGAGTGTTAATTTTTGTTTAGTCATTGTCTTTTGATGCTCTCATAGGTTCAACACCAACACACTAGTTATCTACAAGGCACCATTTTGTAGATGATAAGAGGAGAGCAATATTTGAGAAGTTTAGAATAGGGGAGATTACTTACAGTGTGCATTTTTTAGCACCTTGGTGAAGTCTCTATTTTTCTATGTTTTCATGAGAGCCTCCCTGCCATTTTCTTGTAGCCTGATCCTTTTGCCAAGTCTGAAGTGTATGTATGCATTTGTCTGGTTTTAAGTGTGGATGTGAGAAGGTCATTTTATTTTGGTGTATCACCTCCTTAGAGTAGTTTGTATTCTTGCAATCTTTCTCCCTTGTCATCCCCAGTTTAAATACCTATACCTATATGTATTTGCACTTGATGGAACAAATAATGATGCATCAAAGGGAGCTATCCCTTATCAAGAGACTCTCCCCTTTAGCTTTGCCAATCCCACAGGCAAGAGGGGAGTTTCCATAGTTGTGAGGAGAAGGTAGGAGCTCAACCTCTTGCCAAGGGTACAATCTCTAATGTCAATAGTTTTGGCACAGCCAGTGGGACCAACTGGGACAGGTTTTGTCCAAAGAGTTGAAGAATTTTTGGTGTGTTATTCAACTGACCAACCTTTGGAGGCTTTGCATCAAACACCAATGGTGACTCTGAGTTGAATCTACTGGTTAAGTAGCCTGGTGCCATTCAGAAATCATTTTTTGTATGTATAATTATTTTGCACAGAATCATGGGTCTTGTTTTCCTTCATGTGACTATGATCAGACTCAAAAATTTTAGAGAATCACCTCAAGTAGCTCTCCTATTTTCCCTACAACGATAAGGGAAATGGCATTGGAGTTTGAGAGGTAGACAATGGAGATTGATAGACTGGAGGAGTAGTACGGGTATCAACATGAGCTGATGTATAAAGAGGAGTGTTTGTTTAGGGAAGCTCAAGCCCTACAATCCATGAAGGAGGAGGTAACAAAATGGAGAAATCCATTTTTTCAAGGTAGTCAGCCTTGTGTGCCCCATCCTATGCTGAAGAAAGCCCCCTCTTTTGCAGAAAATCCTTTCTACTAGATAGCACTCACCCACTCTAACTCATCTGATGCATCTACTCTCAATCCCATATACCTGGATTTCCAACACCAGAGGGCATTAAAACAAACTCGCATAGAGATGAAACTTCTAAACCCCTTAGATCATGAATCTTCCATTTGTGGGAATACCACCAACCATCATGTCCCTCTTCTAGAGACTCTTCCAGTGCATTGATAGTCTCTTCCTTGCATTCCTCAACCTCCCCAAGTCTTTCAATGTGATGTGAAGATTCCAAGTTAGAGGAAGGAATGCCAGGAACCAGCCCAGAGCCTTGAAGAGGATGATGCTAGTGATCTCCAAGAAAGGCTCCTTCAAGAGGATCTAGCCAGGAGAATTGTAGAGTTGGAATCCAGAGAGAGATTCCTTAGCCAATGTGTGATGGATGGTTCAAACCAAACAACAAATTCCATGTCTGAACACACCCCATCTACACACTTCTAAGAGAAATATCAAGCAACACCTAATATTGATGAAGTGATGATCAAGTGGAAAGAGGATAATCATTCAATTCTACCTCAAGGACTACCTCCTCTTCAACATGTTTTTTCCACTTCACCCCTTCTTAAGGAGGAACCTATTTTGCAAGAGGTAGGTGAGGAGCAAAAGATTCAATCTATAGTTCTTCAGGGGGTTATCATGGGTGATAATGAAGAAGAAATCATCATCAATGCTCCTTGTGAAGACCTCATCAACAATGGATAAGACTCAGGGCATGCATATATGTAGATGTTCTAGTAATACGAAGAGGAACAAAAGCACGGTGAGCTCTCTTCCCCTCTATTTGATGAAATTCCTTGTTGTTTTGATGATGAGGATGACTATGCTGAAGAGCTTGAGTTGGAGGAGGAAAAGGAGAGGTCTGTCTTCCTTGAGGAAAACTTTGAAGAAGAAAGTTTTGAATAGAGAGGTGATGTTTTATGGGATGAGCATTCATTTTGAGAATCCATTTTAGACATCACCACAGTCACCCTTCTTCAAGAAGGCTAAAAGGAAGCAGAGGATGAGTCTGATAGAGCATGCAATGAAGCAGAAGGAAATGGGTTAAAACATGATGCATTATAGAGGGAATGTACATGTCAAAGGGCTAATGCTGATAAGCCAATAACCACTAATTTCTTGGTGAAGAGCACTAGTATGATGAACCAGCATTTAACAAGCTTCTAAGAAAAAATAGAGTACACATATGTTGGGAGCATGTTTGAATTTGTTTCACTCAGATACCAGCCAATGCAGGTGACAGACAAGAAGAGCAAGTCACCAAATCTCCTTTTCATTCAGCTACTTGCCTGGCACCATAAGTCTTCTTGCCAGGAAGGGGACTTAAGAAATTTTCCCTTTGATCTAGGAGGGAAGCAAATATTCTTGGTTAACTGTACATAATAGTTTGCTTTTAGTTGTCTTTCCTATTTTCCCTAAGTGCAGTTGCACAAGTAGTTTTCTTAGCCTTGTGTGTTTTTTCTTTCCCCTTTTGAGGTAGATCTGTGTGACTAGTTCTGAATTTATTGGGAATGTTACTAATTTTAAGGTTATAATCTAACTCTGTGCCCAATGGATTTTAAGGCAACTAGCTTCTAAGCATAGAAGGCATGCTTCACCTATGAGATGCCAATTTGTTGACCAATTTTGCCCATAGGAAAAATTTTGGTCACCTTCTTCCCCTGTTGTTTAATGTCAGTCATCTTCAGGTTGCACAAGTTCAATGAGTTTGATTCATGGCCTGGTTTAAGTGGTTTAATCACCTTTACTCAAAGGGTCCATCTTCAAGTTCAACATTACCAAGCATTGAACCGTTGAACCATTGAACCAATTTTGGTTCAATAACTTGGTTCAATAGACTTGGTTCAATCAGCAGTTCAACCAATTTTGGTTCAAGCCTTAGTTCATCACTTGCTTCATCACTTGGTTCAACCAATTAGTTCATTTAGTTGGTTCAACTTACTCGTTCAAAGCTTAAGGTTCAATGCCTCAATTCGATTCAACGGGTCAATGGCTTTTAGTTCATTGGCAAAGTTTAAAGAGCTCAATTTAATCATGATCAAAACACAATGGTTAAACCATTGAATCATTAAACCAATTTTGGTTCAATGGCTTGGTTCAACACTTGGTTCATCAGCCTAGTTTAAATAGTCAGCTCAGTTTAAGTTCATCGGTGCACAATGGTTGAACCATTGAACTGTTGAACCTTTTTGGTTCAACAAGCTTGGTTCAAGGGTATGTCCTTGGTCAAAGGGGAGTCTTCAAGTTCAAGTGCCCTAGCGTGGGGCAGGCACTTAAAAAAAGAAAAGGACCCAGGTAAGTTTGGTTTTGTTTAAGTTAAAAATTCATTAAAGCCCTGAATTCCTTCAGACTTTTTGCCTGAAGGAATTCCTTTGGACAAAAAGTCTGAAGGAATTCGGGTGCAGTCCAAGTCAAAGCAAAGTCAGGGTCGAGCAAAATTTTTGTGGACTTTTTGTCTACAGGAAAATGTCCACAGACAAAAGCCATGAAAAATACACGAAGGCAAAAGTGACTTGAGAAAATTGTCCACAGGAGCCCAAGGACTCTCGGCCAAGAGACAAAAATCACTTTCAATGGCAGAGGGTCATTTTTCCCTTGTGGAGGGAGCTTGCAAAAGTATAGAAAGCAAAAGAGTGCCTGGGAAGGTGCTAAGAGGAAACAAAGCTATAAAGAAGCCATGAAGACTTGATGACATTGTGACGGGGATGGTGACATCCTAGAGGATGTCAAGTTTAATAGAGTAAGTTAGCCATTGGTTTTCAACCAATGGTGGCCGTGTAAATGTCAAAGTTAACAAAGTGAAATAGTCATTCCTTTTCAAATGAGAGAGTGTTAACCATGGAAAAGAAAGCCCAGAATGAAGTGACCCACTAGAATGTTTGTCCCTAAGGGCCGAAGGAGCTAGAAGAGACAAAATTGAGAAAAGACAAGGTGACAAGATAGGAAGGAGATGAAGTAGTCCAAGTGGCAAGGGGAAGGTGTTTTATTGCCTAATAATCCCCAAATGGTGTGAATGAAAAATGGCATGGCCTATGCATTTAAAAAGCAAAAAAATCTCAATCTATTGCAGAAAAAGAGAGGAATATTATGTTTCACATTAATGCTTGAATGCCAAAGTCAAATTTGTCGATTATACAGCATGGTTCCAGTAGGCCTCTTCTAGAAAGATGACATTGGCAACAGTGTTTTCCTCTTCCCAAGGAAGGGACAAAATAGGCCACTTGTAAAAAAGGAGCACCAAATGAGCCTGCTTGCTTCTCCTATATATTGAAAGACTTGTCATTTGTAAAAGGTATCTTCTTTCACTTTTATAAGGCGTAGCCCTGGAAAAATTTCCACCTTGAATCAATAAACATAGTTTTACCTCTTCTTGGATAGATATTTTGTGTATGTCTTGAGTGTTAATTTGTGTTTAATCATTGTCTTTTGATGCTCTCATAGGTTCAACACCAACATGCCAATTATCTACAAGGTGCCATTTTGCAGCTGACAGGAGGAGAGCAGTATTTGAGAAGTTTAGAACAACAGAGATTACTTATAGTGTGCATTTTTCAGCACCTTGGTGAAGTCTCTATTTTTTTGTGTTTTCATGAGAGCCTCCCTACCATTTTCTTGTAGCCTGGTCCTTCTGCCAAGTCTAAAGCATATGTATGCATTTGTCTAGTTTTAAGTGTGGATGTGAGAAGGTCATTTCATTTTGGTGTATCACCTCCTTAGAGTAGTTTTTATTCTTGCAATCTTTCTCCCTTTTCATCCCCAATTTATATACCTATACCTATATGTATTTGCACTTGCTAGAACAAATAATGATGCATAAAAGGGAGCTAGGCCTTATCTAGAGACTCTCTCCTCCAGCTTCATCAGTCCCACTTGTGAGAGGGGAGTTTCCATAGTTGCAAGGAGAAGGCAGGAGCTCAGCCTCCTGCCAAGGGTGCAATCTCTGATGTCAACAATTACCCTATCAATAAATAATAAAATTTGTAAAAGAATTGAATGGTCATTGTCCTTATCCATTTACTTGGTTCTCTTCTTAGAATTCCATGTCATTATCTAATGATCTATTGATGAAGGAAATGTCTTGAAATTGATAGAATTATGCCACATGTGTTTTGGGTGGCCATTGGTACCTTCTTATCAAAACTTTGACCATGTTGATATATGAGACAACTCTCTATGATCCTATTTTCATCTATATATGGTCCAAATTGAACATAGGTCCATTATAGGTGAAAACCAAACCAATTATTAGTTTTCACACAATCACAATATCCATGAAAACCTACAAACTGATTAACAATCACTAGTCTGTTATATACTTAGGGATATGATATATGCACTGATGGAGATGCTGATGGATGGGTAACCTCCTAATCCAATGTAGGCCGACCATTACCCAATGTAATACTTCCACAAGTTACTCTATTATCCTAATATATTGTACCCATATAACTAAGGGGATGTGTGCCACATGTTGGCATCTCCATCAGCGCATATATCATATCCCTAGGTACATAACCATCCATCTTCTATCTCTGTATTTGGTGTAATATTAAAGACCTGTTATTCATATAGAACCCTATGAGAGTTGAGAGGATACTATGAATGAGGGTCCTTAATATAAAAACAATGAACATGTCAAATAGAATGACTCTAAAAATAGAGTCAACAAGTTTCAAGTTATTGACTAGAGGTCCTATTTAAATGTCAATGGTGATGGAGCGTTATCCTTAACCATCTTGCTTGCATGGATATGTTTACTCCATGGTTTTTTATTGAGTTTTAATGGTGGTAGGATGATCCTTATAAGACTATTTTCATTTAGTTGAAAAATAGCCTTATCAACCTTTAATGGAAGTTCTTTGGATTTCTCATTTTTTCAATGGTCATTAATTGCCAGCTCAGACCATTTACATTGTGCCCAACTATGTTCATTCTTATTAGTCCCATAGATTTTATTATCATTTTCTTAAATTTTTGAATTTTTGTACATCATTAGATATGGATGTATGAATTCATGTAGTCCATTGATTTCCTAACATGAATATCTATTTAACATGTTGACTTGATCTCATACCATGAAATCAAGATGTATGAGGTCACATACACCATAGATCTCATTGGACCCACTTTCTTATCAATCAAACACATGACATTGGATCAATGGTATGATTTAATGTTGATCATCAATCTAAACCAAACCAACCTTCTTGTTAGTGAATGTGTACCATTAAATCTTGGATTGATGAACCTGAACCATAGGATCTTGTCCAACTTGTAACTCTTTAAGGGATTTTAAACTGGGGACCTTTTGACCTGTTTGAATTTAGCATGAACTATTAGATCTCATGTGTCAGTATGTGAGATAATGTAGACCATTAAATATTGATCAAATTTAAACCTTTTAAGGCCATTTTGAAGACAAACAATCAGTTTATGGAGATCAAACCTTGATGTTTACACACTTGCCAATTGAAATCTATGGGAACACCAATGACATCTACATGACTATCAATATTTAGACCCCAATAGATGACTGATGAGCTTGAAGTTTGAATTTTTCATGAACATAAATAATATTTAAAATCCAATATATATTGGCCATTTGAATTTAATGGTTATGCAAATGTATTTGACATCCGCATGACCATCACTACATTTTTGAAAACTAGTGGTCATTCCTTATGCTTGAATTTGACACTTGCACACCTATCATCTCTTTGCTAGATCAAATTTTCCAAAAAAATACAATTTCCTAAGGTTTTTTTCATTAGGAATATTGTCATGGATAATTTCTTTGGGATTTTTATTTTCAACACTTTCTTTCAAAGAATTTTGGCTTGTACATTTTGTTGTGGGCTTTGTGCCAAGAAATTTACTCTAAAATAATTGGTCTTCAATACTTTTGTCTCAAAAAAAATATTTGAAATGATTATCTCCTTATCTTTATCAATGGACCTTATGATTCGATCAAAATGTCTAAAAGAATTCACACCTTTGGGATCTCTATCTCAAATAAAATATGCAAAAGAATGACTTAGATTGAGGAGAAAATATCTGAGAGAATTGACAAGGATGATTTGCCTTCAGGATAATTTTCCTAAAATAATTCCAATACTTAACCAAATGAACTCAAAATAATTTATCTAAAGGAATTAGCACTTAGCCATTTTCCAAATATCAAGTAAGCTATTAAGCCTATAGGGACATTTTGACTTCTTCTTGAAACTAATACTTGATCCTTGAAGACTGATCAGGAACCCTTCATTTTCATTTATATACCTATTTATAAGCCACTTAATATTTTATCCATTAGGGACTTATCTCACCTTTTCTATCTAGGAAAGAAGCTTGCTATGTAGGACAAAAATTGGCTAATAGTCACTTGAAAGGATGCCATTTCAAATCCCATTATTGCCACTCTTTAGGGGTAGCATAATCATCAAATTATTCACTTGATACATGGTTTTGTTGAGTTTTGAATTCTTCAATATCTAACACTTGGTCATGATCTTCAACATTGATAGTAATCAAAGTGTTTTCATGATATCCTACCTCATACTCACATATAAATTAATTCAAAACCACCATGTCATCATTATTTGCTTCAAGATGTACTTAATTTTACATCCTATTAGTTTCCTTTTCTTTATCTTCAAGATATCCACTACTAATAAGAACTTTAAGATCTCCCATGAAGCCATGGTATAGATGCTATAATGAACTCTCTTCATCATTCTTGTTAAGGATTGCCACCACCTCCTCATGCTTTCTTAGAGATACAACTTAATGAATATATTCTTGAAGGTTGCTCTTTTATGGTTCTAATAAACTGAAATCCTTCAATTCTTTCTTGCCAAAATATATGGGATCATAATCTTTAATGAATAAAGTCAATTCAAACCAAAGATTTACCTCTTCCTTAATGTCCTTGTGTAGATGAAAAATCATATTATACCTTTAAACCATAGGCTCTCATTGGAAAAAGGAGAGGGTGGAAGGGCAAGAGGACTCTTTTTTATTCTTGAAACTTGACAAGGTATCCTTCCAACTCAAGTTTTTAGATTTAGGCTTATTTGAAGGTTCTTGGAGAGATTTTTTAAGAGAAGGGAAATGGTTCATTGTCTTGACTTCTATCATATTCTCTCTTTCTTGGTATTTTATAGGCATGGGATAATATTAATTCATAAGAGTTGGCGTGGTGTAATGAGGAATCATAGTCCAAGAAGGCTTCCAAGATGGAGTGATCTTGGACTCTTGAGGAAGAGTAGGTGTAGATTGAGGAAGGATTAGAATCAAAGGAGGTGGAGTAGGGATTAAAGATGATGGTTGAGCTTGCTTGGGTTATACCTTTTGATTTTCCCATGTCAATTGCCTACTTTCCATGAAATCAATTATGTCTCTTATCTATATCCTTTCACTTATTAGGACATATTGATTTTTTATCAAATCATGCCCACTCTCTTCTTGTAAAGTGTAATAAGTATTTTAACTTTTGAAGGAGATTGATAGGAACAAGGTGATAAATTTAAACTATTTTAATAAATCTCTTCATCACTATTTAATTATTTTGTATTTCTATAAGTAGTTGATTGACTTGTTCTCTTCTGACTTGAATTAGCCTAGCTCTAGACTCTTCCTAAAAATTTAAATCTTATTAATAAACAAAGTTTTGATATTCAATATATTTTTATTGCTTATATTATTCCCTCATCATATGATTTTCTTACATTTACTTCTCAAAGTCAAGGATCATATTTCTATCACTTTTTTCATGTTGATTACAAATATAATGACCTTGCCAAGCCTGGTTGAAACTATGCAAAGGAGGGGAATCGATGTTGTGATAAAGCTTGTATAAAGTTGAGGGGTTAATTGAGGATAATCTATGAACATGATCAGTCTACTATGAATAATTTACAAGTGTGGGATACACATTTTTAACAAATGAATATTGAGAATAAATATTGATTTATAATTTTTGGGAACTTGGATTGCTTACGCTAGTTGTAGTTCATTAGGAGCCATCATTAATGTTTTATGAATACTTGAAAAGGCTAATATGTTGAAGAACAATACCAAAAATTCTTAAATCTCTTTGAACATTGGTCCCATTAGGTGTGCCAAAACTATTATCAATTAAATTTTCACCCTTTGGAAGGTAGTTCAAGCATTCCAAATTTGATGAAACATGGAAACACCTTAATTTTGTGGGTACTCTATTAGAGAGGTGAATCTATAGTTTAAAGGGATAGCTCCCTTGATGAGTCACTTAGGATAAAACACTAATCTAATAATTGTTAGGAAAAGGAAGAGAAACATATTATAATTGAAGTGATGCACCAGATATGATTTGAACACTACCAACCAATTATAATTGCACTTCAAAAAAGAGACTAAAATACACATGACATTAATCCAAATTTGCCTCTTTACATCAATGTTCCTCATGAAGGTTTGTGAAGCAAGATTGAGCTAGGAGGACTAGTCAAGAGGTCATGAATTGACACTAATGAAATGACTACTCATTAAAACCATACACACTCCATTTGGACACTTAAAGAGACTTGAAAAAGGATTAAAAACTAAACATGATTACTAAATAGGGATAAACATGCCAAGGAAGCAAGACTATCATGTATGAAGATAAAATAATCAAGCATGGATATTGAAACTAGTCCATGGATAAGGTAAAACCAGACTATTCTCATGGATCAAAGGATGAAAATGGGTAGGGCTTCATCATACCCAAGTGGAGGATATAAACTTATCCTATCAAGGCTCAATATATAGATAAAGTGAGAGAAGAAGGAGAGAGATAAATAAATGTACAAAAGGAGTTAAAATAAGAAAGGAGATTGAAACTACCACATTATGTCCTCAAAGACAAGTTTTAGCCTTCTTAATATGCTCTTCTACTCCAAGTGGCACGGAAGTTTTAAACCTTCCCTGACACATTACCTAACTCTCCAAAACTACCCTTTATCTTGGCTTATGGAATGACAAGTGTCTTTATTGATGGTTAGGTCATGTTGAGTTAAGTGTTTACTTTGTTATTGACACCTTTCAACTAATTTATATAGGTTCCCTATAACATAAAACTTCATTCTCTTATTGGGTGTCTAGAATTCTCTTCATCTCACTAGGCCAATCTTGCTTACAAGTGTCAAAATTAATTTCATCTTTTCCAACTCATTCTCTCTCCATGTATGGCATATTCACATCATACTTGACCTATAAAATCTCTTGTGGAGATCTCAAATTACCCCCAAGAATTTACTTTTCACCAAAATCTCTAATTTGGCCTCATTCCTTATATCCTTAAAAATATGTAAACCTATTTGTGTAGAATAATGTATAGAGGTTATCAAGAAACTGAACACATATTTGAGGACCTAGTATCCCCTTATAACATCATGTGAAATTTCATATCAAGAATCTAAGAAAAAGTTATTTTTCATATCTTTATCTCTCCTAATTAGGTCATAATTAGGCCTCCTTGCCTAGAGATTGAAATTTGGCTCCACAATATTAACACACATTTGAAACCTCAAAAAAACATGTGATTTAGTTTGATGACATCCTAAGGATCCTCCATGTCAATTTTAATCTCATGACACCTTGTACAAACTTCCTAATCAACTTGAAACAACCTTATGGATAACATACAAATTCCATGAATCATGAGTGTATAGGTTTTTCATCTTATTCCCAATATCTTGAGTTTCCATTCATCCTTTCATGGGAGATATGAGAATATTTAGGAGACCCTCCACCTAACAAGTTGTGTATTTGTGAGGTTTAGAGACATATGAGGTCTTTATGTGGTGTTTTGAGTCTAATTTTGAGTTGCCAATGACCTCCATAGGTCTGAAACATCCACCATGACTTTATCCCATGATTTAATTATCACATATCTTCTTCAACCCTTATACATCCTTCATCAACTCATGATAGGGTTCTTGAGAAATTCAATGTTAGTGACCCTAGCTTACAGTGTTTGAGACTTTTCTCATATATTTAAGGATTTGAGACTTCATGGAGTGTTTTTTATACTAATATCACCTCCTCAATGTCCTTATTGTCTTAATTCCCCATACAAACCATTTTACATCACTCAAAGTTTACATACAGGGATGTATGCAGGTTTTTATATTCAACAAGCCTAAACAAGCCTTATAACTTTGTCATCCCTTTACACTAAATGAGGGGGTTATATATAGTTAATGATATTTATTTAGGAGATAATCCTCATCCAATTTTATTCTCTTCAAATTTTTTTCTTTAATCTAAACAAACATTTCAATCTTGACTAGGTAGGTAGGCTTGTGTGTTTAGATTAACTGTAAATGTAGGTGTTAAAGTGAGTATTTTGGTCATTCTCTCATAAATCCTTTTCATCTTAATCTCACATAAAATGATCCCAATTATATAGCCATTCACTTTAGTTAAAATATAAATTATTTTCATATGTATTCTATCTAATTTCCATCTTGAAATTAGTATGCATTGCCTAATAAACCTGCAGGTGTGAAATAGGTATCTAAGATGCATTTATGAGTCTTAGGATTTAACTCCAAGTATTTAAAAACATAAATGACTTATAATTACTATGTTAAGGACCTAAGACTCTTTTTAACTCTATCACATTTTACTTGCATACACTTTACCTATCATGTTTGCTTACACCATGGATGTAGGTGACTATTTTAGGGTCTTAATTGCATTTGAGTTTCAAGGTTTTCAATTCCCAATATTTGAAACTCTCAATGAATCTATTATATTATTTATATTTAGGAATATCATCAAAATATCTAAAACATCACACACTTATTTATCACAAACTATTCGTTTAAGTTTCTCAAAGTAGTTGTAGGTGACTATTTGGGAAAGGGTCTGATCATGAAATTTTAATCTTGGCCTTTTCAAGGAATCATGACACATTAACATTATCCAAATATTTTTGGAAGATCTTTATATTTTTTATAAACTTCTCATTACCTTTTCATAACATTTCATAAACCTTATTTCCATTCCTTATATGCAGACTAATGTATGAATGTCCATGCCTTGTGAATTCAGTTGATGGCTATAACATTAGTCATTTCAATTATTTAGTTATCAAAAACATAATATTATTCATGGGTATATGCATTCTCATTATATCTAGTCTTATTTATAAATAACTCCTTTTGGCATGAACCCATACCTTTTGTTTAAAAGAGTACCTACAAGTCTAACACCTGTAGGTCTCTTTTCTTGCTTGGATAACCTATTGAAGACAAATCCTTGAGTCTAGATCATTCCAAACTATATCAAAACTTGTTAACTTATTGAAACCATCTCTATAATTCTATACATCTATTATCAACATTATGCCACTCCAAATTATCCATTTGGTCTATACATGTTTATAGGTATATATTGGTTATTTAACTATCCACTTGAAGGATTAGATCATTAAATAGGATATTTATCATAATTATAAAATTTTTAAGGTGTTAAATCTCTTTCCATATATTTTTAATTTCACTCATCCCCTTGAAACATCTCTAGTTTCCTCCATTTTTTTTGTCAACACATACTTTAGTGAGTAGGTTTGTGTATGACTATCTAGGCCTATAATTATGTAAGAACCTCCTTTATTCTTGTCAATAAATTTGATAGTATTTAAAGAGTATTGAAATAATAATATAAGATATCTATGTTATTCATTTATACCTTTTTATCATCACTTTATTATGTATATAGGTCCCTTTGAGAACATATTCACACATGTAGCCCCTAACATAGTCCTCAAGCATGGTTAGCAGTTAGAGAGCTAGTATGGAATGGTTAGACATATGTGATCTTGAAAGAGATGAAAATATGATGTAAAACATGTAACCATCACTTTTATATTATGTAACCCTATATAAAATCTAAAATAATAGAGAATAATAATAGTCACCTACACAATATGTAAAAGAGTAACTTTCATTCTTGACTAGTTCATATATGGGCTATATGATGATGAAGAATTATGTAGGAATGTTGTGTAGACATTTTAGGAACCTAAAAAAAATTAACCTTGCATCCACTAATTCAAACCTACAACTATGTTGAAAAAAACTTAGATAGTAGGGTTTTGAGTCTCACAATTATTCACAAAGCTAAGGATCTCAATAAAACTACCAATGCCACTAATTGGAAGTCCATAGGGATCCAAAACTCTGGTCAAAATATTTAGCCTCCAAATATACTTGTAAGACCTAAACCATTTACCTAAAATGGGCCTTCATGATCTTGTGAAGGGAGTGATGGAGGAGGAGAGAGATTTATTTGACATTTTAAGACCTTAAACTGAAATCCAAACATGTATTTGACTTGTAGAAGCAAAAGAGACACCTCTGTAATATTTTATTCTAAAAATAACTTCAATAAGTCCATACAAATGCCAAAAACTCTCCTCTAAGCATTGAAATATAAGATTATGACTTTATTTTGACTTTATAACATATGTGGCAATTATTTAACTACTCCAAGGTCCTTTGAAAATGTCTTTTATGGATTCTTATCATTTTTGGGCTCTGACACACATTAGAGTTAGCAAAAATGACATTTTTTAATATAAAATAGTACCTTAAAGTACATAAAGGAAAATGGAATTCTCCAAAACATAATTAAATTATTTTATAAGTTAATTAGGGTGTGAAATCACCTTGAAGGACACCTAAGCACCTATGACATCATTTGACCATGTTTCATTGCACCATGACATGACTAGACTAGTACACACAAAGACAAAATATTACCTTAATTTCTCCAAATAAACCTTAAAAAATTATAATAAGGTTTTATTAATACTTTCAAAAGGATATCAAGGTATGACATAGCTATGAACAAAGTTAACAAGACATAATAATAAAATTTTCACCTATAGGTGTTGAAATTTTGACCTTGGGGGTCAAAATTGGTCAACTATATGTACATAAAAAGTCAATTATCAATGATGATGTTAGGTTTAAAGACACCTTAGAAGAATACCAAAAGTGTGTCCTACACTGAGCTATGGCCAAGACCTAAGTCCTACCTTGCACAAAATTATTTGATAATTTGTTCCCCATTACTAGGTAGGTATAAGATGGCATTCACAATTAGGTCTACTCAAATGAATCCCAAGACCAGATTACCAACATCTCATGTATGGCTTACAAAGATCACTATAATATAAAATACCTATGTTTTTCATATGAATTAGACGTGGTGAATACCTGGATAGACACCTTCTATATCTATAACATCCTCTAGGATAGGGTAGAGAACCCATATGCTAAATGGATTAATAAAGAAGATGTTAATTCCTACATAGTCTGCACCTTCAAGTAGGATGTCTGAATTGGTATGATCCCATTGAAATATTTGTTTAGGTCCCCAAATTGAATTCATGTTAATGAAATGTGGGTGCCCCTAATTTATATGATCTTGGATGACACCTAAACCCCTGACATGGGAGGCATGTTTAATTTTCACATGGTTAGATCCATAGTGGATGCACAAGCAAGGGGACATTTCTATATGATGATCTATATCGTAGACATTGTCTTTGGGATACTCAATTATAATCCCTCTACTTTTCTTACATGGGTTACTCATGGCCCTATGATCTATGTAGTTTTTTACAAACTATATGGCCACAAATATAGAAACTATATACACATAATATTTTCAAACTTTTATCACTTTCTGACACTTTATATCTTGCAAGAACTAATCTAGTCTTAATCTCTATGAGTGCACACCTTAAGGGATACATTAGGAAAGGAGTGGGAAGACCATTGGTGCTTCATTAAATTTTTATCCCTTATACCACTTATTTTTTACACACTTATCTCTTAATAACTATTTACCCGAAGATTTTTCTTCTCTGTTGTACCCATTCCATTTATTTACTACACTTTATCCTCCTTTTCCTCACCTAAATCCCATTTCATTAGTCAGCTATACTAGGTCAATTGGTTGACCTTGTATAGTTTTGGGATGTTTTCACTTAGGAATTAGGTTAGCCTTTGGTCGACCTAACTTGAGACCTAGTTCATTATTGACTGAAACTATGCTAGGTCAATTGGGTCAACCCTATTGGCTAACATATTTGGAAAAACTTAGGGTCAACTCCACCTATAAATAAAATTTCATTTCCAACCATTTACAAAGTAGAAGTAAAATAAGAAGTAAGAGTTAATGAACATTTACTTATTGACCATTCTACCTAAGAAGTAAAGCTTAGGGTTCCATACTTTCTTTTGAGATTTGGATCTTGTCTTTTGGAGAAGTCTTTTGGATGCATTGATAGGTTGTGTAGCCTATAGCTGATTTCTATTTAAAATCTATGCATACCACAAAAACCTCTTGTGAATCACCTTGTTCAAGGGAGAGATTGAGGCTTGATTGGTTTATCTTCAAAGGTAAGTATTCCTAACTTTATTTCTCCTTTGTAAGAGTAGATAGATAATGCAATTTTTCTTCTCTTCCATATATTAGGATTTCATATACATTGAAATGAATATATGTCTTATATGCATGTTTATTTTTATTATTTTTAACCCCCATTTTGTGCCACAAGCTTTGGTGAGCACTAAATTATTTACTTTCTTGTTATTAGAATAGGTGAAATATTAAAACCTAGACCCCCTTAGGGTTATTGCATGATTATGTTAGATTGGAGGCTTTAGAACCCTTATTATCATAGTGTATTATGATAATAGATCCCCTAATCAGGTCTAGTACATCCCCATGTTGGTCATGTTCTTACTTAACAAATGTATTCCCAATTAGAAGTGTAGGTATGATCTATCTTGTCTAAGCCAAGATTGATTTATAAACATGTTACATTTTTGATTCCATACATTTTGGTGAACTTGATATAAAATAACCCTTGTAGGATTTGTTCACTTATTTATTTATTTATATATTTTAGCATTATTTTTATCATATATTTGCCATACTGGGTCGACTGCATTGACCCAGTTCTAACTTTTATGTGTAGATTTAACACACAGTTACATCTATATGATTTTGTTCTTTTTGTGAAGGTTATTTTTTAGGTACAAGTTACTAGATCTACATAGTTGACCCAGTACAGTTTTTTTGACTATGAGGCATCTAGTCTAGACAACTAAGTCGACCCAGTTGACCTTGTACATTTCAAGCACTTAGAAACATGCTTTTGCAAAGATAGATTGACCCATTCAACCTTGTTAATAGGAATTGCAAGAATTTATAAAGGTTATTTTATAACAATCTCACTTATATTCATCTTCAGACGTACCAAGGTTCCTTTCTATCCTTTCTCTATTTCCTTACAATCTTTTTTTTCATAGTTTTTAGTCTTTAAAACTTCCCTTGTACAGTCAACTGGATCGACCCTATCGAACCAGTTCTATATTCTATTTGTTGTCTAGATAACTAGGTCAACTCTATTGACCCTACTCATTTTCAAACCTTTGATTTAATAGTACAGAGACAACACTATCAACCTTATTATGTATTATATGCATACATTATCGAATGCATCTACATTGTACCTTGTTTCAAAGATGGAATTAACCATTATATGCTAGTAATTTTCTCACACTTTTATTTCTTATTGCTTTTATGCTTAGAATAGACTAAATAGTCTTATTAGGTGGTTTTCAATTTACCATTTAGCTTCATTATTTTCTATTTTATGTATACATGACCAAATCATAAAATGTTAACAAGCACTTTAGCAATGGTCTAGCCAAGGCCAACCTACTTGGATTTCATCACCAAGGGGAATCCAACTTGGTTTTTTGGCCAAATATAAACATGTGGTTAATTGAATATTCTAGATAATCACTCGAAACCCTTATCACTATGGTGTGTGAAGTGAGGGGGTAATCCCCAATACCAAGCTTGTGCCATTGCCAATATAGATCCCCTTCAGCCCAAATGTCTTAAAACTATCCTTAGATTGCTTTCAAGTTATTTGATTATATCTAACTTCCCATCACATTTAAAACTATATTCTAATGATCTAATAAAAATTTAGGTTGACCAAATAGTTAGCTTTTAATTTCCAGTTTGATTTCTTACTCTTTTCTCAATTATATTTTGTATTTCAAAAACATGTATTAGCCAATGTTGGTGAAAGGTTTTGTGTTGTGTGCCTCAATTGGATCACCCTTATTGATCTAATTGATTGTTTGTTTCCCTTTAGTTCTTAATTTTTAAATTATTTTCAAAATTATTTTTATTACACAATCATTTCAGTCAACACAGTCTGTTATAGGCTATCTGGTTTTCCATGTCTGTTGTGCTAGGTTGACCTAGTTGACCCTATATAATTTTTCATCCTCTGTTTGCCATAGTAGATTGACCTAGTCAACCCTATAATATTTTTATGCCCTATTTCCAATGCTATATTGACCCAATTGACCTTGTACTATTAAAACCATTTATTGTTTCCTTGATTACCTAGTTTTTATCATTTTCCTTCATCATGAATTTTTTGTTTAAAGATAACATTAAGTTGAATTCAGAAAACATGATGAGTCTTACCCATCCTCATAGGGTATCCCATACATAAATTAGGGATCATCTCTTATATGAGATTAATGTTCATGTAGCCACTCGCACAATGAACTATGGAACCCCTCTTAATACATATTCACAATGTAATCCTCTCTTGTCCCTAGAATACCAACCTGAATTAGAGTATACCCATGGAATGTTCTTCTTTATTTATAAATTTCCTCAACATCAAGGAAAAGATCTATCTACCATTTACCATATTATGATTAGTGGTCAATATGAAGATCCTTATTCACTTACTCCCACATTCTCAAATGGATTTGGAAGTACCACTTTATTTTATTCTCAACCCTTTCCCTCGATTATGAACCTTTCTCATACCATGACCTCTTATTATTTAACTTTTTATATTTCCATGCCCAGTTTTTACACAAATTTGGTAGTTTATACATCTAATGGACCTCTTATTAGATCCACTATCCTTAATACTTCTACCAGTGTATCATTTTATACCCAAGGTAATCATGCTTCTAGTGTTTCTTCTTCTCATCCATCCACTAGTCCATCTTTTGCTTCACAAGGAAATTTTCCCACTAGTGCCTCTCATTCTCATAGTTCCTCTCAAGATCCTATCAATACCAATAGTGGTATCCAAGCCACTAATACCAACTCTAATACCTTAAATAATGCTAAAAATGTTGATCAAACCCACTAACTTTTATTATAAACACTCAATCAAATGAATACCTTTCAAGATCATAACACAAATCAAATGATGAGAATACAGAATCACCTTCTTCATCTTCAAAATCATCCTCAACTAATGACTTGGGGCATGCATAATCAAAATGTTCCCATTCTTCCTCTTTTATATTCCCAAGGCAATCTCATCCCTCAACCTCCTTTGGTTAACAAAACCATTAAACATATTAAAAATGAGCCTCTTACCACTCAAATTACTAATATTTATATAAAAGGTATCACCCATACCATTTATTATAATGGATCAACTAATCCTACCCTTGATCTCAAAACATTTGTAAATCTTTATAAGGATTGGGTCAAATTGAACACCATTGCCACTACCAATCTCTTAGCCAAAACCCTCACGGGTGATGCCTTACATTGGTATGATCAACATATAACTAATTTAATTTCTAGTTTGGAAGATTTAGCGAATGCTTTAGTTTAAGAATTCCAAACTAGTGATCTTCTTGAAAACACATTATCCCACTTCATAAATTATAAATGGATTAAAAATGAAACTGCTTAAGCTTTTATTAAATGGTGGAGAACTTTGTCAAATAAGTGTGAACATAACATGGTTGATGATAACATTTCCCATCTCTTTACTAATGTTATTTTTCCCAAGCTATAATATTAGGTCCATAGTCTCTCTCCATGTACTTTCAAAGAGGTTGTTGACCAAGAAAAACATCAAAATTTCCTTATGCGTCAATTTGAGCCACCCTAACCTTCTATGGGTCATCATCTCTTACTTAAGAACAAAATTTTTAATGCTACCAATGATGGTGTCATATACTCTTATGACACCATTCACACCATTTAAGATGTCATTCCTATCTAATCTTCAAAACTAACTCCCCCTTATCAACAATATAACAATCCTCATTTATCTTCACTAAATACCATTAACATTCACAAACATTTATCCTTAACTAAATTACTCAAGCATCTACATAGGCTTCTACCATGATAACTTGATCCTACACATCCTATGAAATCTTGGTATGATCCTAACATGTTTTGTTGGTTTCACACTAGTTGGGGTCATTCTCATGAGACATGTAGGTAGATTCATAATTTAGCCATGGATTTTATTCTTTGTCATAATTTTGATCATGATTCTATCATTCAAAAGTGTCAACAAGCCTATGACATTATTTTTAAGGCTCATGAATCACATACTAAATCTCAAGCCTTAAATAGAGATAATTCTCATTTGGCTATTTATAAAGACCCTCTTCCTAATCACCAATCTAATCAAGATATTGAAGACAAGCCCACCCCTTCCACCAACAATGTAGAAAGTCTTGTTGACCCCACTTCTGAAGAGAATGTGGTTAACATGACTAATATTCAAAGGGTTCTTACTTTTATTGATTTTCAACCTATCTATACTCCTTTATTATCTTGAACATTCTTTGTTATCCAAGATTCTTCTCCAACTCATTTAAATGAGTTGGGGCAAGATGAACTTATAACCTTTGACAATCTGATTCCTATTTCTCAATTGAATAACACTTCTCATTCTATTTCTACCATCCCTCCATCTTATAACACTAATGATAATCAAGATTTTACTAACACTTCTACTAATCCTCAAAGCAAACCAACCATTTCAACTTTACAACACAATTTAAAATCTTGTTCTAAACCTTCTCTTTCTTATCAACAAAAATTCTAATGCACTTTGATTCCTCCTTCTAAGGACCTTCTTATCACTATGCACTAATATATAACAACCTTCTTATGAGTTATGATGATTGGGATCCCATTAAGGAGCTCACTAATCTACCATCCTAAATTCCATTCCTTAAACTTATGAGGACCTCTTTGCATCATATAAACCATATTATAAAACTACTATTTGAAATGAACATTCCTTGTCCTCCCCTAACAAGATGTGAAGCAACCTTATCTAGATTTGAGGATAGCATATTACAATAATGTAAAGAGATGTCCATCCATGTTGATGAAAAATGGACACTTATCTTTATCTAAAATTTCCAATAGCCTCAACGATTCCTAATGATATTTTGCTTCATGTGAATGATCCTTCTTTGTTCATTAGCATCCAAATAGGTGATATCAAAGTCAAACATGTATTGATTTATGAGGGTTCTATAACCTGTGTTGCCTCTCTAAATTTCATTAAAACTCTTAGATATTTTAAATGAAAACTCAAGTCCACCAAAGCACATGCCAAGGATATGATCAAAGGAAAATGCCTCCTTTAGGTTATGTGTGGCTTCCCATTACCATCCCACCTATCACTGTTCATGTGAAGGTGATGATATTTAACTTTCCTTTCTCTTATAACCTCTTTCTTGGTAGGCTATGAACTCATAGTATGAGATTAGTTGCTTCTTTTGTCTATCAATACATTAAATTCCCTCATAATGTTGCCATTTATAGGATTTCAGGTGGCACTAACCCTTGGAATATTAAATAATTTCTAGACTGTGGTGTCTTCAAGATTCTTACTCTTGAAACTTTTCCTAGTGTTCCATTTCATGAGTTTCAACACTTAAATTTTCCCATTAATTCCACTCAAGGTTATAATGGACATATCTAAATCATTGAGAATATTCCTACTAACCTCTTATATTTTGATGATGATGATCTTGATGAGATTAACTCAAAGATCAAAACTTTTGATATCTCACTTCATCTCATCTCACAACTTTCATCTTATTTGTAGCCTCATTTTTTCAAACCTCTTTATGATGACATTCTCATTATCTTAACCAAGACTCAATGTTCTATTCACCACACTTCATTAGATAACAATGTCATCCCTACTTGCGTCATTGACCTTCACACACTAGATTATGATGATGGCTATTACTTAGATGATCCATTCTTAGGTGATCCTATTTAGGCCCATGATGTTGAGATTATCTGTTATCATTCTTATTTATTTGAGTTTTTTCATATATCTTCCTATTTTCCATTTTTTATAGTTCATAATTTTAGAATTTTTCCTCTTTAGCATAGGGTAGAGATGGTGTCAATACCTCTATTTTTTGAGGATCCTCTTAGGAGTATGCTCATGGATCATGATATGACTAGGCCTTACCACTTTACTAGGTACCCTGACCACTATAGCTTGATTATCCTTGAGATGTGTGCAACCCTTATTCAACCTTCTATAGATCCTACCCCTCTCTCAATAGATCCCATTCCTTCTCCTACTATAGTTGAACCCACTCTTGTTTTCTCTATAGTTGAGCCTATTCCTACTTTTATTGTTGTTGAGTCTATCTTAACTTTTGATCCCATTACTCCTTCCACTGAGCCTAGTCTCATTCCTTCCCCACCAACACCTTTCCTTGGTGATGGTTTGATTCCTTTGATTTATATGGCTCTATTTCCCACAAAATGGGCTAATTATTCTTCTCTAACTTCCACTTCTATTACACCTCCTCCCATGAGTGCTTCTACTAGGACCACTCATAAGTGTATTTGTTACTTTTATAGAACAAATAATCAGTCATCCACTCATTATTGAAAGCTATGACAATATCTTGATAATTTTCATCCTTATTCCCCTTAGTCCTTAAAAAAAATGCCTCCCTCAAAGGTATTTATCAATTATATGCCTATGTATGGAGAGGTGTATTATCTTTGGCACCAATGTAGTACCCATCACATCAGTCATTGCCACATCCTTCAGTAACACTTTAAGAATCACCTTATCACTATTCTTGGAATTTATGCCATTCATCCCATAGGTCATTCCTATAAGAAGTCTCCTTGTTATTCTCCTATGGTTCTACATCATGTGGTTCCACCTCCTCTTGTGGTCCCTTCATCACCTTTTATGCCTCCACCCATGATTCCTTCACCTACGGATCTTCCTTCACTTATGGATCCTTCCCCACTAGTGATTCCTACATATCTCATATAGCCCACTCCCATGAATTATACCAATAATACCTTTATTAATATTCCTCCCTGGTTCAATCCATCCAACATTCCTACTTTTTCTGTGGAGGAGATTAGATGAGAAGTATTTACCTAATTTTCATTGAAGATAGACAAGACATTAGCACCAGTTCATATCCATCTTCATAGAGATCTATCTAATGTTCTGGATAATGTGTGTAGACATATTTATCAATATTTATGAGCACATTCATAGTGCTTTTACATTTTCATTTGGATTGGATGTGTACTCCAATCATATATTTATCTATCTATTATACCATTTGACATTGTGTCAAATTATTATTTATCTTACATAGTGACTTTACCTTTACACTCTCTACTAATTATACTATTATTTATGTTTTCTTATGGATGTCTTCCTTTATCATTTCTCTATCTTTCTTTCCTACGTCTCTTTCTTAAAATTTTTCCTTCTTGTGTCTTTATGAATTGCTTGCTTTCTTATCTCTATTTTTCATGGCTAATTGTCATTGTGACTTGGTTATACAATTTTGGTTCCCTTTAGTAATTTTATATCATAATGTGATTAGTTATAAAACAATTCATCTCATTATAAAATCCTTACACTAGTTGGCATTAGATCTCCTTTTTTCATTTTTTCCTCTTTTTGTAAGTTAAGCATATACATGATTGAGACTTGAGATAACATATTGGTTCATTATTAATCCTAAGTGTCTTAGTCAGTCTTGTCTTTGGTTACTTATCTTCCTTTATCCTAATCCTATATCTCATTCATGTGTATCAATATATCTCCCATGATTGGTCATTCCAATTCCATATGGAGGAGGAATCCTAAAAATCCTAAAAAAAATCTAAAATCCAAATCATTTAAAATAAAAGGCAATGATATAAAAAGAAAAAATATTCAACATTATTAAAATTAAAATCAAAATAAAAGACATGATTTAACACACATATCCTCCTTCTAGTTGGAGCTCAAACTCCATATTTGGCCTTATGATAGAGTCGAGGTCCAATGGGGTGTGGTAGGTTAGTAGATTATAAAAGGAGAATAAAAAAAATCTTTTAGTGCTACCTATTTTCTCACATAAGTGCCCAATCTTCATAGTAGACTGATGGCTCTGTAATGGGTCTTGAGGAATGGGGAACATGTCATGGGAAGGTAGGCCTCTTTTAGTTTTTCTATAACAATCTACCTTCATAAGATGATCTTAGTTGCATGTTTATTTTCCTACATAGCTTAGTGTCTATAGAAAACATTCCTCATATTTCCTTTTGAGTAATATTAATTTGTTTACTGATCACTACCCTTGGGATTTTATTTGGGAGTTGCATTGTAATACCATGGATAAGAGCTAGCTATCCTCACAAACTACCATAATTTTCACATTCGTATTACCCACATCCTTTATTACTTGATTTTTACATTTATTCCACCTTATTTGTGTTCCTTTTATGAGTTGCATTTTAAGACCATGGATATGACCTAACCCTCCTCACAAAATCTTCCAATAATACAATTCACAATCCAAAAAGACATGTGTTAAATATGAGATAAGATGTGATTGATCATGAAATTACACATCATTTACATGCTTCTCAGCTTGATTTAGTATGTTTTATGCATACTTCATTTCTCTTTCACTTATATATTCTTATTTTCCAAGTGCATGTAAGAATACAAACATTTCATGAATTTTTCATACTTCCTAGCTTGAATTAGTATGATAAATTTAAGACCAAGTTTTTTCCAATTTTTTTTTCTCTTATACATCCCAATGTGATTTAGTTTGATTAATTAACCTAATAGATTTGTTTTTACACTATTTGTCCTTTTTTACATGAATTCTATTTTATTACATTATTTTCATACTTTACAATGTGATTTAGTGTGATTTTACTTGTTTTAATTTGGATCAAAATCTTTTTCATGGTTTAAATACAATTTTTTTCCTTTTTACGATCTTGTTTACCACCGTTTGGTTCTTTATACTTAGTCATTTTTCTTGTTATTACACATTTCCCAATTTGACATAGTGTGTAGTACATTTTTGATTGATTATATTTTACGAAGTCCTTTTTGCCTATTTATTTTTAACCATGCATATGTTATACATAATGCTAGAAAAGAAACCATAACTCATATATTTCCTACATAATATACAACAAAATCTAAATACATGTGATAGAAATAAATATATCCAAATCATCAACAAATACAACCATGCTAATTACATATACAACCAATATCCAAAATGACAAAATTATATATATATATATATATATATATATATATATAGATTTTTTGATACAAAAAATACAACCATATACTAGGCTCCAACACTATGGTTGGGCCCCATCCTGCTTATCTCATGGCCTAGGCATCCTACTTGTAGATGTTTGGGTTTGACCCTTTTGAATAGAACACTATAACGAGGCTGTTTGAGATCTCAATCCTAACACCTACCCTTGTAGATGAGCTACCTGAGCCTACACCTATGTCAATTGGGAAGGGTCACCAATGTGTCAATCTTTCCTACTCTTGTACCTATGTCATATGGGTTAGGGGTACCACTTAAATCACTCTATCCTAGGCATGTATCTATGTCATATGTGTCACTATCACTAGATGTGTAGTTATTTTCTTAACCAAGACCTACCATGCCCATATCTCTCCTATACCAATATCTACTAGTGGATGCATCCCCTCTCTGTATGCTCATATCTACCTCACTACCTCTTGAAAAAATCTATATCAACTCACCTAAACTAGGGTAGATGGTACCCTAGGGTCCTCTGGTTTAGTAAGGTCATATAACATTAGTGCGTCATCTAGGAAATCATGGAGTTATCCCCTTACTATGGACCCCCATATTATCTCCTCATCATCTACTACACTTATGAATAACAAACTATATAGATATTACATCACTGATATATCTCCAAATCTATCTATGGTATATTTCAAATAAAACTTAAGTAACATTTTAACCATCTTTTATTACCTATTTGTGTATCAACCACTACAGTCTCACCATCCACATAACTATAAAACATAGTCTCCCCATATACATGGCCTCTTAGAACCTCCTAAAAACAAATCTTTTAGTCATATCTCAAGTTCATCTCCACCTATGCCTGAGTGGCCTTTCTATAGTAAAAGTTGATTTTGGCCCACTTGCTAGGTCTTCTAAGACATCCATAATCTCTACTATATCCTAATCCTACTACCTGCATTTATGTCATGTCCTTAGTGGTCACTTCTCATCCCACTGTAGAACTGATGGTGGTACCTCTAGTTTTATCACCTCCACCCCCGTCTCTTCTTGCTTTGGTGCCTATCATGCTCAACTAGTCCATGGTATCTCATGACATGGCCTAAGAATTAGCCTTACCACTAATGGAGCTAAACCTCCTCTCCCCCATGGATCTATAACATGTTAATCCTAAAACATAGGCACCACTATCTATGTTGCTAGGTGAGGTAAGCCTATCTTCCCTAATACTCATGCCATCGAATGTGTCTCCATCTACCAAGGGTAATTCCCTGTCACTTCTATCCTTACTAAAGCTCGTACAACTATGTCCCAACTAGGTCATGTAGTAGTGATGTACCCATATGTATTCCATATTATATGTACCTATCTCATAGTTTGTAGCATTGACACATAGAGTATGGTCTATGCTATTAGTTTTGTTTCCATATCTACACTTGAGGTGACCTATCATCAACCATATGAGGTAACCCAGTCAAATGATACTTGTGAAACCTCTCATATATTTATGCCATCAATAATATGATAGGTCAAATAAACTTATGCCCTCTAGACAACACTCCATATATATCATGTATGAGTTGGACCTAGATGACAAACCCTGGGTCATATAACACCCTTTTCCCAAGTATCATTTAACTCAAGGCTATCATGAAAAGTGGTACCTTACTATCTAATTTGTGGCATAACACTTGTGATATCATAATTCATATCATATACTTATAAATATATGTAACATGTGAGTTATACATGTCAAACATACTTACCCTCCAATGTGAGCATATCATCTTTGAGCCTATAATCCATACAACTAAGGCTATCCTCTCATCATCACTATTTGGTATCTTAGTAGTCATAGGTGTCCCTACTATCAGTAATCTTAGGATCACATGTACATCCTTTAGGGTGATATCCACCTCAATCATATCCCCCTCCACCTCCCACTTAAAGGTGTTAGTCAATCATTCCCAACATCTTTGGAATATGACTAATAAATCTAAGCTCATGGGTATCCTACACATCTTTTCTATGCCTCCTAGGCCTATAGAGATCAATCTTTCCCTATCCTCTATAGTCAAATACTCTAGTAGATTTGATAGCCATATATGCATCTACCAAATGCCAAAATCTAGGTCATCCCTGTAATTAAGAAATAACAAAAGATGTATTAAATCCTTCATGTCATGTATAATCAAAATACATCATTTTTAAAATTATAATAAAAACAAGCCTAAATCTTTATAATATACTAAATTGAGCCTATTTTTAGCTTACTCACCCATTTTATCCTTTATTTGGTCATTCTAGGTTATTCTAGCACTCTTTCAATCATTTACATGCATTTGTATACTATTCTAGTTCTTTGATCAAACTAGTTTGACCAAAATTTCCCTATTTTTGATCGGTTAACTTAAAAATCAAAGTCAATCCCCTTATTTCCCCCTAGTACTACGTTGTCATTCTGGACTTTTTTCTCAGTTGGCCAAACTATGCTAGGTCAATAGCCTAAAAAATGTATTGGGTCAACACATACCTAGTGGGTTGGTAGTGTGTATTTTGTCATTTTTAACCTACTAGGTTGACTAGGTCAACCTAGTTGTTTTTCCCTATTGACCTATTATATTTTGCAAAATAAGTTCATTTTGGCAGTTATTTCCCCAAACCCTTCAAACCCATTTTCCTAATCATTTTTTCCTACCCATATCATTTTATTTGGTTTCATTTTGAAATCTAAAAATGTTTAAAATTACACATTTATAAAAATAGACTTAAAACACTAAAATATTCAAAAAATAGCTTAAGATTCTTAGTTTCCTAACTGACCCACACTCGTTGCTACCTCTGGAGGTCCCTCTCACCTAGTCTATCATCTCCTAACCATCTTAGATTTTTTGGTCTCTTAGAGCTCTGTTTCCCTCCTTCACAAGTCAAAACTAACAAATGACTTCCTTTTGACCCTATTTAAAATCACTTTTCACAAATTGAAATCTTTCAATTATTTTCTAGTAGATTCCTTGTTTTGCCTTTATATTTGATTTTACTATCCATTTTTTGAACCATAAAATGTTCTATATTCATGATGACGTAGAGAATATTTTCCACTATCATATGCCTATATTCCCAAATTTTTTATTTTTGGCTATTTTTTACACTAACTTCTATAGTATTGCCTAGTGTTCTTTACATTAGACACCTTCACTTCTCTTGCATTTACTTCTTTATCTATAGCACTAAGGTAAGTAAAGGTATGTGTTTTTTAGTTTATATCCTTTCTTTTATGTTATTTGTTTCTTACTGCACTTTACTTAACATCAACATTATTTATTATCATGTTCTATTTGCTGAAGCACCATCCCATGTTAAACTCATGTAACACGTGATGAGATTCTAGTGGGGCATATGTATACACATTATATTTTTAATGTTTTATCACTTACTAGAAATTTTTATCTTATAATAACCCATCGAGTCTTAATCTCTCTAAGTTCATGCCTTAAAGGGTGCACCAAGAAAGGGGTGTGTAGACCATTGGTGCTTCAAAAAATTATTGTCCCTTATACCACTTGTTATCTACACACTTATCTCCTAAAAACCATTTACCCTAAGCTTGATCTTCTCTATTGTACCTATTTATATCATTTGTTATACTTTATCCTCCTTTTCCTCATGTAAATCCCATTTCATTACTCAGTTATATTGGGTCGATCCTATACAGTTTCAAGATATTTTCACTTAAGAATTAGGTTAACCTTTATCTAACCTAGCTCAAGAGCTAGTGAGTTATTGACTGAATTAATGTTAGGTCAACTAGGTCAACCCTACCGATTGACATATTTGGAAGGATTTATGGTTAAATCCACCTATAAATACAAGTTCATTTCCATTCATTTATGAAGGAAAAGTGAAATAAGAATTAAGAGCAAATGAACATCTACTTATTGACCATTCTACATGAGAATTAAAGCTTAGGGTTCCATACTTTCTTTGGACATACAGATCTTATCTTATGGAGAAGTCTTTTAGATGCATAGATAGGTTGTGTATCCTAGAGTTGATTTGTCTTTGTCATCCTTACATACCACAATAACCTCTTGTGAAGCACTTATCCAAGGGAGAGATTGAATCTCAATGAGTTCATCTTCAAAGGTAAGTATTCATAACTTTATTTTTCCCTTATAAGAGTAGATATATAATGCAGTTGTGTTTCTCTTCCATGTATTAGGATTTTTTATACATTGACATTAGTATATTTATTCTATGTATGTTTAGTTTTATTATTTCTAACCCCCACTTTTTGCTACAATCATTAGTGAGAATCATATTAGATTTACTTTATTTTTATTAGAATAGGTGAAATATCAAAACATAGGACCCCCTTAGGGTTATTTCATGATTGTGTTAGGCTAGAGTCTTTAGAAACCTCCTTAGCATAGTGTATTATGATAAGAGATCCCCTAATCAATCCTAGTGGTTCCCCATATTGGTCATGATCCCACTTAACAAATGCATTCCCAATTAGAAGTGTAGGTATGTTCTATCTTCTTCAAGATAGGATTAAATTATAGACATTTTGCATTTTTGATAACATACAAAAATAACATCTGACACATTTATGAATGTTTCTACTCGATGGTATAAAACATGATCAATGAGGTACCTTTTCCTTTTCTATCATAATAAAACATAGATTCACTAGCTCCCATTAGGGATGGACATGATATGGTAAGTGAAAGGGATTTTTAAGGATGCATATGACCTAGATGAATATCTTTATGAAATTACCATTATTCCCTAATGGTACTTTCATAAAGATAGTCATCTAGGTCATATGCATCCTTAAAGAGCCCCTTCACTTACCATATCATGTCCCAAATCATCTTATAAAGGTTGAAATACCTTATGAATTAATGGAAGTCATTTTAAGAAATTGTATCAATCACCATCAAGAGGCTTGATCCCCTCTCTTAATCATAATTAGGAATCATGTGTAATTATATTTCCCTCCCTATCAAAATATGACATCTAGTTGAGACTCTTTGGCATTGGGTAGAGCCGAGCCATGGGATTGGGACTCAAAGGGCATGATCCAATCCCATTTAGAGAAGTAATTTAATTATCTTAACCTCACTTATGGCCACATGATGGTCGATGATGATGATTTATACATAAATGCCATAGATATCTAGGAGGTTCTCATGAGGATCTAAGCCCAAACGAAGGAGAAGGGGAAGAAAGTCCAAGTTTTTGGGCCCTCTTAGACCCCCTCTACATTTTTTAAGTCTTTGGGGGATGTCATTCTAACTACCTAATAATTTATAGAATAATACTTTAAGTGATCATGCCACCTTCTCCCATATGAGCAATGACTCCTCCCACCATGGCTCCACCTCATCTACCTCTAGTAGTTCAAGCACCTTGGCCCTATCCAAGTCAAACTCAAATAAATTTATGGTAAGAAATAAAATCACATGTAGTTCCATAAAGAATGTCTTGACCTTAAGTCACATAGCCTTTGAGATTAAATTTTAGTAACAACCCAAAAATGTGCCTGAGATAGGATCAAAGATAGGAACTTATACATATTCTTCCCCTCACTCCATCCTATTTCAAGTTACCCTCTATAGAATCAACCCTTTTCTATATCATTCCACCTAATATATCCTCCACCCAAACATCCATGACCTCCACCAATATTTTCTTCTTACTATCTTCATTCCCATCCACCCTTTCCAGTCCCTAGCTTGGAACTTTTCTAGTGTCCCTATTGGTCATGCAAGCCACCTATGTTATTTTGGGAGTAAGTGCACCTATGTGGATGTCTCCATTGAATAGTTCCATCCATTTAATCTCTCTCAAAATGCAAAAAATATCACAATCATCCCTTGCAACCATCACTATATTGGCTCCTTTTGCAACAACATTTGGAGATGACCTAGGTAAATAAGCCAAGGAAGAATCAAAAGCTATCTTATGACTAGAAAATTACGTATATGTTGACTACTCTAATTTTTCATCCCTTACTAGTTTATTTTTCTCCTTTGATACTCATCCCATTATCTATTCTCATAGCTCCCTACCCACCTTTTTCCATCACCTACACTGCCAAGGGATTTTGCTTTAATCATTAAATCTCATACCTTTTCCTAAGCAATCCCCTCCCAATTCTTATCACCCCTTTTGTGGGTATGACCTAGAGTCATTGGGGGAAATAAATGTTCTCCTAGGCTTCACTTTTTATTTTTTCCCCTTTATGCCTCCATGCCTCATCCTCCTCTATTACTTTCATCCTTCAGTCCTTCCACTTACCTAGTTGTGTCTTCACCTCATCCTCCACTAACAACTTATTGGAATCAAAATGATTTATAAGGGGGGTGAATAAGCATTAAAAACTTAATTATCAATTTAACTTAAATAATCATGAACTCATCAAACAAGCATATATATCTATCAATCATAAACACCAATCCATAAGAGCATGAAACAAAACAACACACAAAATATGTGGGAAACCCTCAAGGGGAAGAAAACCATTGATATTTAAAAATGGACTATAGTATTATAAGGTAAATAAAAAATTTACTAAAGTAGATACTTCACATGGAGAACCCACCCCAACTAGCTAAGGACCAACTCAGCTAAGCTTTAGTAGGCACCCACTTGCAAGGAGGCACTAACCCCCTAGATGACTCAGCACCAACTTAGCCACCTAAAAACCTTGATCACATTTATAAAAATTTGTTTCTAATATAACAGATGATGATATCCTTCTTTAGCTCTTCTCTCTTTTTTATCCCTCTCAAACTATCTTCTAGGCCTTCTCACTCAACTAACCTTGTTCTTGACTTGATTAGGTCATATGATCTTGAATTTAATGCATGCACAAAACCTCTATCAATTATTTAGCACAAATCATCTATACTCCATTTATTATCTATAAGACCTTATTATACTTTATAATATGTTATTATATTTGAAAGAATGAGCAAGAGATACACATGATCCACAAGATCAATCCAGGAGAAAGAACCCACAACAAATAACCTGCAAATAATATCAAAGAATAAAATAAATTTCTCACACCTAAAAAATAGGTGATAATCCTATATATTATTTGTATTATCTCATTAATATCTCATTATTTTCTCATAGATTGTAAAGAATTTATAATACAAATAGTTTGTTTTATGAAAACAAACTATTTGTTGTGATTACAAAATAGAGAAAACAAACTATTTGTTTTCACATACTACGAACAAATATATTGTTGAGAGATTTTGAACAATAAAACAAATTAACCTAGGTAAATAAAATTAACCCTAAGTAATAAATAAATTACCCTATTAACCTTAGGTAAGCTTAAATATTCATTATTTTAACACCCTCCCTTAAGCGAAACATAGGGAGAGTGACAAACAAATATGGGTCCCGACTACTAGGCCTGATAAGGTACCCATGTACAAACCAATCAAAATATATGAAAAATAAAGGAAGGACTTCATGGGAAATACCCCCCAAGGACAACTTCCTTCACCCCAAGCATCACTCACAATTGAAGATAACGAGGAGAAGCCAAAGGTTTAGTGAAGATGTCTGCAATCTACTCAACTGTAGGCACAAATTCCAAAGAAAGAACTTCATCCTAAATAAGATGTCAAATGAAGTACATGTGAATCTTAATGTGTTTTGTCTATTGATGGTTGATACGATTGCATGAAATATCAATCACACTTTGGTTGTCACACCAAAGACTAGTAGGACCCTACTGTGTGAAGCCAAACTCTCCAAGCAACTATCGAAGCCAAAGTGTCTCCTGACTAGCTTTGATAGCACCTCGATACTCAGCCTAAGTAGAGGACAATGTAATAGTAGTCTAATTTTTGCATGCCCAAGCAACTGGACCTGAACCAAGTGTGAAATCAAATTCACAAGTGGACTTACAAGTGTCAACATCACCAGCCCAATTAGAATTAGTGTATCCAACAAGCTATGTAGAGCTCTGTGGTGTGTAATGTATACCAAAGTGAGTGGTGCCCTGAATGTAACACAAAATATGCTTGGATACTTGCCAATGACTCTCATGAGGCTCATGTGAGAATCAGGAGACAAGGTTCACAACAAATGTGATGTTAGGATGGGTATGAGTCAAGTACAATAGACTACCTACAAGTTGCCTATACAAAGTTAGATCAACAAGAGGATTCATACAAGTGGCAGACAACACAATACCTGACTAATATGGAGTGGGGGTAGGATTAGAATTAGCCATGCCAAATAAATGAAGAAGATTTGTCTCATACTTTTGTTGTCCAATAGAGATTCCCTCAGAAGATTGAAAAACTTGAAGACTAAGAAAATAATGTAGAAGTCCCAGATCTGTCATATCAAACATATCTGCCAACTTGTCCTTGATGTCATGTATTAAGGAATCTGAACTACCAGTGAGGATGAGATCATCAACATATAAAACCAATATGACAAGCTCCTCACCTTGCTTTAGGATGTATACATTGTGATCTGACTCACAACAAATAAAACTAGAACTCAAAAGAAAACTATCCATCTTCTCATACCAAGCTCTAGGAGCTTATTTGAGGCCATAAAGAGAATGACAAAGTCTACAAACCAATGATGAGTCCTGCACAAATCTTGGAGGCTGATCTATATAGATCTCCTCATGGAGATCACCATGTAAGAAAGCACTCTTCACATCCATCTAAAAAATTGACCAAGAATGTGAAGCAACAAGAGAGATTACAAGCTAAATAGAATCCATCTGAGCTACAGGGGCAAAGGTCTCAGAGTAATCAACCCCTTTAACCTGTGAAAAACCCTTAACTAATAATATAGCTTTGTACTTATCTACTATTCCATATGCAACATATTTGGTCCTATAGACCCATTTACATTTTACAAGTTTTCTTCCCTTAGGAAGAGGGACAAGATCCCAAGTATCATTCTTCATCAATGAAGAATACTCATCATACATAATAACATCACACTTGAGTATACCAATGGCCTCAAAAACAACAATGGATCATCTGTACAAGATTTTCCCAAAAGAGCAACACCATATGTCTGTGAGCAAGTGTGATGAGAATCAGATGGATCACCAATGAAAGATCTAGCTACCTGTAGAGTGCTCTTTTCCCACTTGGGCAAAGGTGGTGAATAAGATGACTATGGTGGCTAAACAAGTGCAACATCATCATCATCATCAACAACAATAGAAAGAAAATCCTCACTATCCTTAGTAGAAGAAGGAGGGGGAGAAGAAGAACTAGATGTACACTCACGTGGAGTGGGTAGCTCATCAACCTGAACATCCCATTGAAACAACACATCATATGTGATAGGATTAAAAGATGGTAGGCTTTAACATCTTCACAATAACCAACAAAAATGAGTGGTTGGCTTTTCTTCTCTAATGCTTTACATTTGTCATCAAGAACAAATGCCCATGCTTGACTCCCAAAGATGCAAAAATCTAAAATATCAGGCTTGATCCCAGACCAAGCTTCTTTTGGTGTCATATTTTACACAGCTTTATGAGGCATATGGTTTTGAATGTAGTTTTCACAATTTATAGCTTTAGCCCAATATTGTGAACCCAAATTTTTAGTGTGAATCATACAATTAGCCATCTCTTTCAATGTTTGATTCTTCCTCTCTGCTACACCATTTTGCTGAGGAGTGTGTGGTACAATGAACTGGTGTTATATCTCATGCTCAATAAAAAAATCATAGAAAGCATTACTATCATATTCCCCCCCATTGTCAGTGCGTATCTTATTAAGAGGAAGAGATGGTTGTTTTTCAACAAAGGTTTTGAAAGCCTTAAAAGTCTCAAAAACTTCACTTTTCAACTTGAGAAAATATACCCAAGTTTTACGAGTGAAATCATCAATGAATGTGAGTGCATGTTTAGCCCCTAAAAAATAACAAGTTGTGAAAGTCATCAAATCACTATGAATCAACCCTAAGGGTGCATTTTCATTTGTGGGCTTACCAACTAGAAATGGATCCTGGTGCTGTTTACCAGCTAGACAACCAGGACACACCCCATCAATACATGAGACCTTAAGAAGGCCTTTTACAAGATGTTTTGTACTCATTTGTTTCATATATCCATAACTCAAATGTCCTAATCTCTCATGCCAAAATTTTTTGAGATTATTACCATGTGATATAAGTGAAGAACCAGAAGACATAAAAGACTCAAACTTATCAAAAGTATAGAGTCTTGCAGTATGGTCTAATGTACCTGTAGCAACTTTCTCACTAGGATCATTACATTCTATTATTACAACATCATGTGAAGTAAATTCCATAGTTTTACCAGTACCAAAATTACATATTTGATATATAGAGAGAAGATTAGAAGAGATTTAGGGTAAAAGCAATACATTGTTAAAACATTCATCCTATTTGTCAACAGTACCAGATCCCAAAACTTCAATCTATGAGGAGTTACCCATAAAAATATGTGATGTACTACAATCTGTAAGAGAAGACAATAGATCCTTAGAATGTGTAAGATGGTGAGAAGCACCTGAGTCAAAAATTCACTGATCATGACATGAAGATATAGCCCTAGCTAAAAGTGCTTTCCCTTTTCCTGTAGGAGAAGTAGAAGGAGATGGAGATGAAATAATTTTTTTGTGTTATTTGACCACTACCTCTAATGCTTCCATCTTCTTAAAACATATACTTTCATCATGATTAGGACCACCAAAAAAATTACATGGACCAAATGTTTTCTTATTTTGGTTAAAGGACTTTTTGGTCTTAGTAGATTTATAATGATGAGGTGTTTGGGTGGTGGACTCTGGAGGGTTATTTGTAGGTGCTTGCTTTTGTTTAGACTTAGGTGAAGGTTTTCATTTAGAAGAATTAGAAACTAGAGCATGACTAGGACTAGGTAGAGCATCTAAGGCCATTAATTTTGTTTGCTCCCTAGTCAATCTTTCACAAAAAACTTCAAAGGAGGCCATTTGAATTCATCACCTAATGTATCCATCATAGTATAAAAATCTGAGGAAAAAACACTATATGGTCCTTTCAACTTTGACAAAATCATGAAAATGCACACCTGATCACTTTTATCCTTGTCACCAGCTTTCAACTATGACCTTATAAATTTGAATTTTGCCAAGAATTCATCTATTGAAGGGAAATTTGATGGAGAGAGAGTACTCAATTCTACATCTAATTGAAAAATTTTAAACTCATTAACTTTGCCAAAAAGGTTTTAAAATTTTTTCCATATCTCTCTTGGCATAGTAGCATCTGCAATGTGAAATTGAAGATTATTTGAGACGTTGAGGCAAATCAATCCAAGAGCCTCATCTTGCTTACAACCATATGCATATTTGTCTTTTTCAGTGGTGAATGCTGTAGGTGTTGTTTCAAAAAAAATTCTCCATAATCCCTTTGATTGAAAAAGTTGTTGCATTTTTGGCTTCCAAACAAGGTAATTTGTATAATTTATGGGTTTAAACAATCGGGATTCCATTCCCAAGGAAGATGATGAAGTTGACAAGAAAAACCTAGACATTAATTTTTCCTCAAAACACCCTCCCATTACAATTTAATGTCTCCCAACGAAAAAAAAATTAAGCCTTAGCTTATAAAAAAGTAAAAAAAATGGCTTTATGCAAAAAAAATGTAGGGGGATTTGACCCCAAGACTTCCTCCCTACAATTTTTTAACAAAATACCTCTAGCCACTTTAGCAAAGTCAAATTTGTACTTTTAGAGCTAGAGACTTGCATTTAAACCACTGACATTGAGAAATTAACAAAAAATAAGCCAAAATGACTCACACGTGTGAGATAAATGCTAAATAATCTTTGGATTTATCATAATTAATCTCTTGTTCCAGCAAGGTGTGGTGATCAAGGACATTTTTGAGAAATTTGTAAACACAGGCCAAGAAAAACACCTCTCAGCAAATGCAGAATTCACTCCACTAGATTTGCCCAAAGGACTATACAACCTAGTCCGAATCCATCCTTCTCAGTTGGAAATGAAAGCTTGAGAAGTTTGATAACACAAAATTATCAGATTTTGATTTTATGCAATATAAGGTGTTCAAAATGGATGAAACCGTACGGCTATGTTGCAGACTAAAAATAGTTTTTTAAATTCCTATTGTAACCTTCCAAAACACTCTACGGCCTGGTTCAAATCCATACTAGTTTATATGGAATGAAAGATAGCATAGTTATATTTCACAAACAGGTCTCAAATTTTTAAAAATTTGATCGTACGATCTGCCACATTAGAAAAATGTACAGGCACTGCAGTCTACCAAAAGGAACCAGTCAGCCAGTTTTTGAATAAAAGAGCTATACGGCCAGCATGAAATAAACAAATTCAAGTTGAAATGGATTTTTGACTTGATTTTATATGCCCTTATGAAAAACATTCTGATTTTTGAAATCTATATGGTCATTAATGAGCATTAAGTACATAATTTTCCAAAAATAAAACTTGTAAACAAGAACCAGAATTTGAGAGAATAAAAAATATCCATAACACATCAATAAAATAATGTTTTTGAATGTGTTAATAGATGAAAAATGATGAAAAAATTTTAGGGAAGAGGATCTTCAACTGGAACTCCAAGCTCTGATACCATGAAATAATGAGCAGGAGATACATAGGATCCACAAGATCAATCCAGGAGAAAGAACCCACAACAAATGACCTGCAAATAATATCAGATAATAAAATAAATTTCTCACACCTAAAACATAGGTGATAATCCTATAAATTCTCTATATTCTCTCATTAATCTCTCATTATTTTCTCATAGATTGTAAAATATTTATAATACAAATAGTTTTAGATTAAGGTAAAAGCAGGTTTTGAAGGGGCCAAGAAACCCTTTAACAGAAACTTGAAGGATAAAACATTAACAACCACCAGGATAGTCAATCCTAAAACATACTGAAGACCAGTATCTAAAACAGGTTTTACAGGGACCTAAAACTACCAAAATAAACCAATAAAAGCAACCAGGTTTTACAAGGACCTAAAACCTAAACAAACTAGGGTAAACACCCTAAAAACCAAGTTTTTCTAGGACCTAAAACCTCAAACCCCAGAACCAGCATCACCAACACCCAAACCATCCACCTGATCATCTACCCATTCTTCCCCTCTACCAGAGTATTCGCTGCCATGGCAATCAAAACAACGTTAGAGAAATCCCCAACGTCAGTTAGCACATCAACATAAGCCACGACCCTAATCAACAGAAGGTGATGGCAAGTAACCAGATCTGGTCCCCTAAGGCTAAATAGGCTTTAAAAAACATGGTTTAGAAGTGAACCATATTCTACACAAGGCACAACAACACAGGGGGAACAAATCTTCCCCCAACCGTTCACTATTTCCATCGCAAACCAAATCAGAATGGCAGTCCAACCCAGGCCAAAAAACTAGCCTTGGTTCCATCCGTATTTTGGAAAAATGAAGAAAAATAGTAATCCACATAATAAAAAATCTACCTTTACAATGCCACACAAACACGAGCCTCCTCTATTATGAGCACTCCTCCCATCAAAAAAAAAATGAGATCCCTCCACAGCCACGCAAATGATTTGCTACTTCAGCACCGCCGTTCTATCCTCAGCCAGTCTCTCTATGCACCAATGGCACGAGGCTAGGGTTTATTCATAAGGTGCTACATCTAAGCCTCACTGCCACTTTAACCCAACACCACCACCTAAACCATCCACCCCTTCAACTGTAAGATCATCACTGCCATGGCATCCAAAAATATTACCAATAAGAACATCTATCTATGCAGATCAGGGTTTTTGGTCAACATGGTGATCGCCTCCCACCTCACAGCAACCTCCTCCAACCTCATGATGAGAGTCTAGCCTCTTTGAGTTATTTTTATAATACAAATAGTTTGTTTTATGACAACAAACTATTTGTTGTGATTACAAAATAGAGAAAACAAACTATCTATTTTCACATACTACAAACAAATATATTGTTGAGAGATTCTCAAAAATAAAAAAAATTAACCTAGGTAAATACAATTAACCCTAGGTAATAAATAACATACCCTATTAACCTTAGGTAAGCTTAAATATTCATTATTATAATAATATTTTCTTACACTTACACACCTAAATAGGACTAAAACTACCTTGTATTTATACAAGTCTCTTATTAATATCCTTCTTGGTCAGCCAAGCACCCTACATCCATAGTTCAACCATGTAATAGATATTAATACATCTCATGAATATTATTTAAACATGTTTTAAGTCCTTTTAGGTCTTACCTACCTCAATTAGGCCTTATCTCATCTTTATGTCTCATGGAGACCTAATCCCATTAGGTCTACTTACAACACATTAAACTTTACCTTATTTGAAAGACATTAAAAAACCTCATATGTAAGGAACACATAATATGTCACTAACATATACCTATTACAAGATTATATAGGATCCATACCACATTTTATATCCAACCACTAATTGAAGCATGCCATTATCACTATTCATAATTGGGCATGTGCATACTCATAAAGTCTATCTTGAAAAACTAAAGCATAAAAACAATTTTTACAAAATAATCATGAAAAAATTATATATATATATATATATATATAAACTTAGGGTCATCATCATGTTATTTATACTTCACACCTCAGGGCAAAAGTACTCAAACCTTTCTCTACAAATAACACACTCAAAACTACAAGAATACTCCAAAACCAAGTCATGAATAACTTGATCTTGAAAACCTAAAATAAAACATCTTATTAAATATAAAATATATTATTTTAAATCTCAATATAATTATAAATTACAAATATCACAAGGTCTAATGTCAAATATTGCTCTTACATACCAATCTTTTATCTTCAATACACATAGTTGAACTTGAACCAATCAACCCATTTTGGCTTCAATGTTTTAACATATTATACTGAATTAAAAAATTATAAAAATCATGTATATTTTATTAAGGTTAAAAATAATAATAATGTGCATTAGGTACATCAACTCATGTCATAGGGTCTCAAACTCATCAATACAACTTACACAGAATTACCTATTTACATTGAAGATCAGTCATGGTGATTTTGACCTTCAACACTTGTATGACCACTTAAAAATAATCCTAGTGAATTTTTATGATACTATGATATACTTATACCATTAATATATATAATGATATCATATTCAAATGGTAATATTGGTCTTTCAGACCAATCTCATGACCTTGTATCTCACTATCTCATCTGAACCAGATAGGTCAACTTATGACCAACATTTTCATCATATACAATAACATAAAAAACTTATATTATATATGAACATGTATTAAATTTATTTAAAAACATCTCCATGCATTTGTGTTCATCCTTATTCCATGATAACACATCCCTAAACATATTCTCATTGCTACCTAAGTTTCTCACTATTTCCATCATTAGGATTTTTAGCAACTGGTCAACTTGAGTGATTAGTTTTTCAAATTTTAAGGATAGAGCATAATTATAAAACAACATGGACATAAAATAAAATTCTCAAGTTTTTTCCTCCATCCATTTAGCGACATTGACTTGGTCAACTCTGACTGCTACATCAATTATATGAGAAATAAGGTCTTTTCTATAAGGTCCACTCACTCACCTAAAAAAATCATAATTGGAGGTTCTTGGGAGAGTTAAAAAAATTATAAAGTCACTTAAATATCCATTAAAAACAATTATAATAACATTAGAACAATATATTTCACATAGGGTCAATATTAGGGTTGTTTGAGGGTTTAAACTATCTTCCAGTCTTAACGATCATTTATAAAGCTTAACCCCCTATTCCCAAAAATAGTGCTTGGAAATTTTAGATAGGACCCTTACCCATACAACATGAATATTTTAGGTTACCATGCATAGGTTACACATGTCAATGCACACTTGATAATTCTTCTTAGGTTAAAAATTGTTCATTCTATGCACACAAGAGTCCTCAAAACCCTTTTTCTTGCCTTAACCTTCAAATTTTGACCTAAAACCTGGTCAAAATACTTGAAAAAACATGAAAAACTATTGTAAATTATTAATATGTACATATTATCCTTGGAAACATAACCTCATACCCCATTAGGCCATGCTCTCTCTCTTTGCTCTTTAGGCTTTGACCTATAAGTCACATTAAGTCTTAAAATTCACATTATAACCTATTTTCATGCACTCTCTACCTAAATTACATTCTCACATAACATATAACATGCTCAAAAAATGTCAAAAATACCTCATATGCCTTAAAAATAGATCATGATGTCTTATTAGGCCAAATAGGGTCTAGAGGTGATCTAGTTGCATACTAGGTATATAGGTCATACCCCTATAGGATTAATTTGAGACTATAATGAATGATCCAATGCCTCATATACATGATAAATCAACCTAATATAACATATTATGACTTAATACATCCATATCACTAGGACACTAAGCTCATACCTTGTCATAGGGTCTCTTTATGCAATGACTAGTGCCATAGTTGGGCTTCTCAAGCACTTGAAGCTTAAAAACTGAATTTGAAACACCCCTTGATGCTGATATACATTGATCACAGGCCTTTCATGCTCATAATAAAATATCATATCTTTGCACATACCTCTTCATCCTCATTATGCACATGATCATGATATGACTATGTTTGTTATGATTAGGTTTCTCAAGACACCTTGTACTTAAGGACTAGTACTCAAAACATACTTATCTTGACCTGAACCTTGACATCAAGCTTATAAGAATAATTAATGTGCATTAAAATTATATATTAATTGAGAGACATTAGGTTTCCTTCAGATTCTCTCTTATCATATGGCTTCCTTGTCAGATTAGGCACACAAGCTCATACCTCATAGTCCATTCATCATGCATCTTCATTAGTTACACCTTGAAAATAATGACATCAACCTTTCCATCAAATGGCATCAAACTTGACATCAATGACAAAAATTCTCAACAACAATACCATATCTACCACCTCACCTATACCTCTCAAGATCCAAAGGATGGTCCTGGTAATGGAGATGTTAGAAATGATGATGTAGGGAAACCTAGAGGTGTAATATAGGGCACCATAGGGAGAATGTATATCATCCTCACCCATAAGTTCATGTAAGAGAGAAACCATGTGGTATAATAGACCCAATAGGACTTATTCTCTCTCACAAAAGTGAGGACTCCTTAAAGAGATGAAAAAATGGTATAATACCCACTCTTAAGATGCATGATATGTTAGCGATGCTCCTCGAGGACATGTAAATCTAAGTCAAAACTCTCAAGGCCTAGATTTGCCTCCTAGATTAATTTGGAACATTAAGGATTCCCTCTTACAACATTTCACTACTATGAGGAAAGTGGTAGGGACTATGGATGATACCTAGGCACTCATTCAATGAACCCAAGTCTATCTAGAGATGGTAACCATAATTCATGGGGAGTGCTAGATGTTAAGTATGGTGATTAAGAAAGGAATTTTCCTAGAGATCCAATTGATTCCCATTTCATATTTGGGCTTGTATCAAACCTATGTCAAGACTATGAAGACTGCAATGGAGGAGTGGCTTGACTTATCCCAAATATTGATGGGACCCATGGAAGATGGTAAAAAAAGATAATCCTATTTAAAAGAAGCCAATACCTCAGTGTTATTCCATTTTAATGACACTCTATTAGATAGAGGTGAATTTAGGGTCCACGTTGGTCACTTCCACTATGTCATGAGGGAAAAGGTAGACAAAGTGAACTAGGAGGGAATTCAGATAGTTCTCAAGATTTCAACACAATTTATAGTGAGTATCAACTAGGTGTTAGAGGTATAGATGTTGATGAAGGGTCCCCATTAGGTGTACCAAAGACTAGTGGCCCAAGCCAAGATAATCTTTAGAGAGCCCTTGATGAACCATGCTAATCTTGATCAAGATTTTAAACTTGTGGTATATTCACTATAATCCATGGAAGATAATTCAAAACTAGTTGGGAGCCAACTCTTCCAAACCACATCTAGGTATTAGTTTAGTGGTCCCTTTCAAATATTTTTTGGATGAGATTAAGGAGATTTTACATATATTTATAATTATATGATTGTAACTACCAAGAATGTCCATCATGTCCCAGGATGGGAATCTCATGATATTTGGAGATGAATCTCATCCTTATCTATAAAAGTGTATCTGTATTGTGGTTTGAGGGTCAAAATTTTCTAACTCAAAAGTGTTGTCAAAATAAAGATAGGATTTCACTTGTAGTTTCTTTCACCCCTTTTAAATTTTAAATATTTGGCTAAGATTGATCTTTGTAATATAAATATTTAAATTAATGAATGATATTTCAATTATTTTAAGTGGCATATGTTATGCTTATCAAATGGTCTTTCATTTTAGTTTAAGTGAATATTAACAACTAGATAATTACTTTAAGACTTTGTTACTTTATGAATGCAATTTTTATTGTGTATACCTGTCATAAAATTCTTATCAATTCCTTTCATTTTCCTCATAATACCAATAACTAGTATCATAAGCTTTAAGATATTTTGTAAGTTTATGCGTGGTTTTTTGTATACTTATAATATTGCTTTTAGTGAGGATTCATAGGTTAATCATTCTGAAGTTGCTTCTTTAGACTCTTCACATTGTGTGACATCAAAGTTAAAGCCTTTGGTGAGACATAGTACATAGTGGTATAACTATAGTAGATGTGCTTAGCTTAATTTTTAAAGCATAAATTTCACATGGTTTTGAAAATGTTCTTTACTACCTTACCCTTCCCTCTTTTTGTGTTTATTTTGGAAATTGAACCACCCTTTCCCATTTTTTTAATAATGTTTGATAAAATTACCTAAAAAATTATAATAGATTCAAGTAATTCACTCATTTCATTCTCAGTTATCAATATCAAACCACCAGTGGTGACTATTGCATCTCTCAGAGGTTATTACATGTAGGCTTCATTGTGAATCTAAATACTACAATCGTGCCTTGGGCTGATTTCAAATCAATCTTAAAACAAAAGATGAAATTCAATCGATGTTTCCCACTATTCTATTTAAAAATCCTTAATTTCATGAACATTTTTGGATAAGGATATTGGACTGAACAATAAATTCTTTAATAGACTATATATAGTATGTAGTTTATATTATTCTAATCTTGTTTAGAATGGGCACATGACCATTATGAAAATGACAAGAATAATATGAACATCTAAAATTTTAAATAGTATTATTCAACACAAGATTGGGGGATTCTTTAGTGGAATCATGCTAGAATAGAGTTTATAGTATTCCAACCTTATTGAGAATAACCACATGCCCATTCTAAACAAGATAATAATGATATGAACATAAAAAATTTTAGACAATATTACACAACATAAGTTAGGGGGGATTATTCAATGGAATCCTACTAGTATGTAGGTGTTAGTACTCCAATCTCATGTAGATTAGACACATGACCATTCTTAACAAGATAATAATGATATGATCATCAAAAATTCTTACCAATATTATGTAACATAAGATTATGGGGATTCTTTAGTGGAGTATTTACAGTATGCAGTTTGATAGTGTATTCCAGTCTTGTGTAGAATGCACAAATGCCCATTCTGAACAAGACAATAAAAATATGAACAAAAAAAATTCTAAGCAATATTCTATGACACAAACTTTGGGGGATTATTCAAAGGAGTACTACAAGTATGCAGTTGATAGTAATCTAATATTTTTTAGAATGGGAATAATCCCATTTTAAAAAATATAAGAATAATATGAACATCCAATATTATAATCAGTATTATATAACACAAGCTTGGGGAGATTCTTCAGTGGAGTATTGATAATATGCAGTTGATAGTATTATAATCTTGTGTAGAATTGACACATGCCCATTCTGAATAATATAAGAATACTATTAACATCCACATAAATATACACAAGGATAACATGTCTATTGATATTAATTTTTATATTAATATATTCAAGATTTTTTCTAGCCAACACACCCCAATTTTTGTAGAAGTGGAGCAACCTTCTAAGAAATTATAAAATTCATAGTTCTCAGGCTCAGTCTCATTCCTATTAGATCCTTTATAAGAGAATCGTCAAGATCATTTTTTTTACCTTAGATTTTTGAGTGTATTAAGTGTTTGTGATGGTTAGATGATCCTTTATGAAATCCCTAATGCCATCATAAGATAACTTAGTTGGGTTTTAGTTGCATCCTAAAATAAACTAGGAACTTTCTTTCTTAGAATATTTAAATATGTTAACTTTTCTATAGGTTTGTTTTTGTTTCAAGGTTTGTAGAGTTTCAGTATCCCAAATTCCTAATGACATCATACAAAGCTTAGATGGGGTCCAGGTTAGAATTTAAATACTTTATGCTTATTTTATTTTAATTGGTCTTTTTTGTGGTTTTCTATAGGAGAAGCATCTCAATCAAAGGGTACCATATAGATCACTAATAGAGATGTCAAAACCTATTAGAGTCCTATCTAATTAAGGAACCCAAAATTTAGAATGATTAGTATCTTAGACTTGATATAAATGTCAAAACATGATAGAAGTAATGGATGTCATGTGGTGCATAGGTTTAAATTACTAGGAGCAGACCAATGAGTTGACCCTAGTGTTAGACATGTCCGTATTTGAGATCTATTAGACTTATCAAAACTTGTCACAGGCCTAGATCATTAGAGAACCTTGAAATAAAAATGGTCAATCTCTTATACTTGATAGATATTTTATAGGTTAGGAGAGCTCAACTGAATTAATGAACACTGCATGGTCTAGAAGTCTAACTTACCAAGAACAAACCAATGAGCTCACACCAATGTCAAATGCATCAGTCTCTCAGATCTAATAGACTTGTTAGAACCTTGGAATTCCATATAAAATTAAGGAAAACCATGTGCCCCATGTATATACTTGTATGCCTCAAGGAATGTATGGCTATGTGCCTACCACACTTGGGGCATTAATTAAATGTGAAACTAGGTGTGATTAGGTTTCACAATGGACAAATATATAAAGTGAAATATATTAAGGATATCTAAAGTGTTTTATATGAGGATGAAATCTATTAGCTGAGTGCATATTGAAGTGACACATCTATATAAGCCTCTATGCATTTTAACCCCTCATGTGTAGATGTGTTTTAAATTTCAAATTTAACTAAACTACCTGTACCTACTACATGGTATCAATCAATTTGTTGGTAGTCAAAAATAGTCAAAAATATGTCAAAACACTATCAGTAAGATGGGAACTTGGTTTAGGATTGGGAATTGGTAGCTACTGCTTTCAACACACATACTTTTATGCTCACATGTACCCTCGAACATGCTCAAGAACACATTTTGAATGCATGTGCATAGACTTTTAAGTTTAGATTATGGAATAAATGGGAGGATCAAGACACCAAATTGAATTTGAATTTAAAGAAAATCATAGGTATCCTCATTATCTTTAAATTGTGAAATTATTAAAGAAATAAAGTGCAGTTTCCTTATAACTTTTAAATTGGGATGGAATTTGAATCATACTATCCTTAATGGTTTAATGATCCTATTATGTAGATATACCTATTACAAGATTATATAGGATCAAAAAACACTAATACAATTCGAAGCTTAATTCTTTGGAATTTTATAGAATAATTGACTTTACCACCATATATAATCATGACCTAAAATTCTAGAGTTGGGCAAATGAAATAGTTTAAATGAGTAGCCAACTTAATATTGATGAAGTTATGTGTACTCCTAGAGTCAATTAACACATTCACCTTTTATTTATTCAATGAAAACGCCACCTTAAGAGTTTGAGGAGTCATAATGCTTAAAAATGCATGACAAGAATAGTATGTTGAGAATCTCTAGATTCATCCTTAGGTTCTTTCAAACCTACCCTTAAAGCCTCATCATCTTCATCCTCCTTATTGGTGCCTTTAATGTAAAAATTCTTTTCAACACATAGGTATCCTTTAATCCAATCTCTATCACATCCAAAACACAAAAAAATTACATGATTTTCTTCAAATTGTTGAGGTGTCAATCTAGTAGTCTGTGGAAATTATGGAGTTAGGAAGGTGCATTCATGCACATTAATGAAAGGTCTTCATTTGATAAAAACTTTTTCCTCAGCTAGATGTGCCCTTGGTATGGCTTTAGATGCATTATTGGGATGAAACTTGTGAACCTTTAATTGTATTCTATCTTTGAGACAACCTAAAAATAAGTTATTCAAATTTTCCTTAGTGATTTCTACCACATGTAAGGAGAGATTTTGAAATTGATGAATGTGATCCTTTACTATCCCAATTTTGTGCAACTTGGCTAGTTGGATGAAGTAGGTTTTTGAGACAATGTTTAAATAGTGAAGCTACATATCTTCATAAAATACACACCCAAGAAACCAAGAAAGCCTTATTTTTCTTTTGAACACACAACCAGTGATACCAAATAAACTACTCAAGTTCTAGATATAGAGAGGCCATGACCACCTTTTGTGAATAGGGATTCTGATGTATATCAAATAAATTTTCAATTTGAGTAATCCATGTGAGTGGATCACTACCATAAAAATTATGTAGGTCCACTTTTAGAAATAATGGATTCATACCATAGTTGGCATTATGATTGTTTGGAGGTGAAGAACCAAATTAAAGTAGTGGAGAGTTATTTTGTAATTAATGAGTTGAAAAGTTGGCCAATTTCTTAATGATTTTTTGTAATTGATCCTAGACATTATTCAAGTCCCCTCTCATCTCTTTGAGGTCCCCATTAACTGTATCAAGATAATCTTTCTACACTATGCCCTATGAATAAAACTTAAGCTGTTGAATTATTTGTGAAATACCTAGATTAAAAGTTTTGTACTCCATGTCATCTTTTTGAAGAGTTTTAAGAATTTATTTCCCATTCCAATGACCATGAATGTTAGGAACTATAATGAAAAACCCTGAGATGGTCATGACCAAAAAATTTATCAACAAATTATGCCATTATGATTTGTTTATTAAGATGAATCCAATGATTGCTAATGTGAAAAATGGTGAAACATTTTAGCCTAAAAAAGTGTACTAGGAGAATATACCATTGCGATTATCTTGCAGAGATGAATACAAAGACTACTAATTTGCACAAGGTAAAACAATGCTTGACTTCTTTTTACTCAAAAAAATGTTTTATTTTTTTGTTAAAAAACCTTATGAATAAAACTATGGTGATAGAAAAAATCCATATAAGCAAACAAATTCATAGGTAGTTCTCAAATTTATCAAATAAAATATTTTACTAGGGTATGATATTCCTTAGAAAATTATAATTGATATTACATCCAATTTATCTTTAGCTTATTTAACTAATTTCATTTATTTTTATGGCATTTACTTGTCCCATCCTTTCACTAATATCAATAAATAAATGACTAGGTATAATATAGAAAAAAAACCGTATTACTATCATTCACAAGCTCATAGATGAAAATTGATGGAATTAGAATAAGAGCTTGTATGATGCATTATGGGCAAAATGTATCACTCTTAATAAATCCATAAAGATGTTCACATTATAGATGTTGTATGGAAGGAATGTTTAATACCAATAATTCTTGAATTTATTGCATCACAATTAGATAGATTTATTAAAAATAAAAATATTGGAAGCTTAGTGGATAAGAGAATTCTATATTTGAATAATTTTGAAGAAAAAATAATGCATGCCATTTAGAAAATTATAGAACATCAAGCTCAAGTAAAAATATTAATTTGAAAATAAGGTGAATAAAATATATTTTAAAGTTGAAGATCATGTATGAATTTGGGATTAGTGAATAGAACTAAAAGTGATCCATGATAAGTTTTTTTCTTTTTGGATGGGTCTATTAAAAATTAGGCACTTTTATAGTGATAACACATTTTCCCTAGATTAGCAAGATGGTATAGACCTTCCCTTGCCTTATAAATACCAATATTTAAATCATTATTTTAAGTGAAATCAGGTTATCCCTTTTATGTAAATAGGTTAAATTGAAATTATGGTTGTGTTTCCTCTTTTTTATTTTTTTATTTGTTTGTGTTGTTCCATTTTTTTCCCTGCTTCCTTTGGTCTCTTTTTTATTTTTTCCTTATATTTTTAAATGTCTCTTTATCAAGGTTTATTAATTAAAATATTTGTTATTTTTTTAATATGATTCCATTCCTAATCAATAAATCAATTATCTATGAGACTAGAAATTCTGAATTTCATACTTTGTCTTTTGTAATCCATTCCCCTTGTTGGATCTTGTTATTGTGCTCAAATTTAAATCTATTTGAATATTTGGTCCCCTTACTCAACCTAACCATAAATAATCAAAATTGATTAAGTAAATTTTCATGAATGATTTTTTCTAATGTAAATGTGTTTAAAATTAATTAAGTGATTATAAAACAATGTCTTAAGTATCTGAAGGATTGAGAAGTTTAAGAAAAAGGAAATTTTTTTTTGTAAATTGTTAGGTTTTTTATCCCTAACTCATATTCCTAAGGTTTATATGCATAAAAAATACCTACATGAAACATGAAACATTGTGTTAGTATAGTTTCCCTGGGTTTCACCAGAACATGGTAATTATAGGGATAGCCATATGATATAGGCAAATAATTATAGAAATTTATAGATAGATACATGTTAACAACATTTAAATGAATATCATAGGTATTTAACAAAGGAAAAGGTATTTTTACAACATCCCTTTTAATTATATGTTAAATAAAACTCTTAACCAAATGAATACAATTAAAATATGATAATGATCACATAAGTATATAAAACATAGGATAAAACATGTGAACATAATACTAGAAAACCCAAATGAATCTCCATTTCAAATATCTATATCAACTAAAACACTGATCATATATATATTTATATATTTTGAGTACAAAGCTTTAGTAAAAGCCTTTTACATGATAGAGGGAGATTATGTAATATAGTATACAATAATTATGAAAATTATAAACCCATTATATTACATCCCAAACAAATATATACCCTCAAGCTTATTATCCCTCTAACCTCCAAATAAAGTTTTAGCACACCATTATGTCAACTTGTCTTAAGTTTATTCAGAAGTCGACAAACTTACGATAAAACCAAAATATAATAACTATGCAACAATGTTTTTACTAGGTAATAAATATAAATTAAGATTTGGTTCATGTCCATGTATCACATAATTTTTTTTCAAATGGTTTAGTACTTGTATTACCCCACTAACACTTTCTTAGACTTAAACTATTGTTTCATCCTTAGAAAACATCTTAAAGGTAATTGGTCTAATGCAAAAAAGATATTGAAATAAAATGAATTACAAATCACTCAAGGTATTATTTATTAGTTTTCACATATTGCACACTACTTATTCAAACTCTCAGGTATCTAACTAGGTATATATCCAATCTATCACCCTTGTGGGTTTTCAATATACTAGTGAAACTAGGTGGCTACCCTTTATGTGTTTTAAGCCAACTTGGATATGCAATTTAATGTGATCCATCTTAAATAAAAACTAAGTATAAATTTTTTAAAATCTCTAACTTGTGTTGAAAACTAGCTAGAAGGTGGAAGTAATTTTTACGTGGCACATATCAAAGGCTTAAGTGGTTTTGGTGTGGGTCCCTATGATGAAATCATTATGGCACTCTTCTAGTTCTTAAGCTTATGTTGTAGTTGGTTGGGTGGAATAAAGTAGGGTACATATATCATGGGTTTCAGTGAACTATTCATGTTAGCTAAATCAATCTTATAAGATTTCCAGGCAAGAAATAACTCCTATGTGCTTCACAGTAATTCACAAGTTTGAAAATATAAGAGTTTATACATATTTCTATCCTATTTAGTGCATAAGGTAGCCTGAGAAAAATCCATATTTCTAGTGATATATGAATGGAGGTGTGCAAGTTTTTTATATCATTTGGTTATACCTAAGGTTTCAATTAATTTCATGATAGTATCTCGGGCTTGAAGATAGGCTTGAAATGTTGTGTCCAAACATATAGACATTGAATATTGGTTGAACAATGTTCCACTAGAAGTGGTAGAAACATTAAACTCAGGCTGTACACCACTCCAAAAATTTAATAAATAATTAAATAATATAAAAAGTCTTATTAAAATTTAATAATATGTGGGACTATTTTGTAAGAGTAATTAGAATTTAGTTTTAGGGTCTCACCTTGATTCCTTCTCATATAATAGTTTTATTAATGTTTTTAAAATCATCTATTGATTTATAATAATATCCCATTGATAGGATTCAAACACCCCAATTTTTAAAATCAATTAGGGACACACTATTTTTTGAATATCCAATTGATAGTGTAGAGTAATTTTTACTCTACGTCATTGATTATTTTTTTCAGTCGAGCACTGCAATTTTGGTTCCTGCATACCTTGGACGTAGAGGCAGAGTTTTGAGGTAGAGGGTGGGTTTCATTTTAGCCTAAGTGTCGAAGTGTAGTGGATGCTGCCAAGTGTCACCCTCCAGCATGGGTCCCTTTCCCCCTTTTGATTCTTTCATTTCATTTTTGCCTAAGTATTGAATTCGAGTGGAAGCTACCAAGTGTCACCTTCCAAAACACAAAGCCAGCTAGCTGGATTCCTCTAAGGCCCCTTTTGTAACTTTCAGGAAGACTACAAGATGTGCCACGTATCTAGTAGCAGTTAAGTAGAATGCACCATGCATCAACATCTACATCTCATAGAGTCACCCACATTTCATTCTACCTTTTGGGGCAAAAACCTTTCAATGAGCTAAGTAGCAGAAAAGTGGAAAGTGCTAGGTGGCAGTTGCGGAGGCCCTGAACTACCTTTTTAAAGAAGTAGCAGAAGTCACCACGTGTTGGCATCTGAGAGAATTGGTTCAATGTAGAAAGGCATCATTTTATTTTGCTTAAGTGCCATAAAGTAGTGGATGCTGCCAAGTGCCACTCTCTGAGCCCCTTCTTACTCCATCCCCAGAGAAAGTGAAAGACACCACATACCCCTAAAAGGAGAAGTGGAAGATGCCATGTATCTTCCTAGAAGTAGTGGAGGTTACCACGTGTCAACTTATGAGAGACCATCTTCGAGCCTAATTGCTGAATAAAGATTGTGGTGGGTCCCAGATGTTATTTCAAAGGACTATGGAAGCACCGAGTGTCAACATGAAAAGACTGCCATATACATCCATCCCTTCCTAAAGGGTTTCTCAAGCAAGGAATGCAGTGAGTTTTATTTTGTTAAACTATAAAATATTGAGGAAGCAGATTGCATCAGGTGTCAAAGGCAAAAAATTCTTGAGTAGAACCCAGAGAAAGTGAAAGCGGCCAAGTGTCATTCTCCGGTGCCTTTTAGACAATTTTTTTTTTCATGGATTGACTAAGCGTCCTCTTTTGTTTCAATAAAATAGAGTGTCTATCTATCTATTATAGCAAGGATGGAGGGAAACTCAGTAGGAGTTATTCTTGGTAGATAGAATAGTGCACTGGGTAGATTTTTGGGGCTTGAAAGTAGTAAAGGTGCTGTCTATTTGTCCCTTGTAAGTGGAGGCATAGTAGATAGTTGAGTAGCCAAACAAGTGATAGAATGATAAATTTAGGTGCAAAGGGAGGTACTAGACATGAATTGCCATGCCGTAGTTAGAGCAGTTCTTGATAAGACCAGGATTCATCCAAAGCATTGAAGATGCCATCTATTTTGTCCCCTATGAGTGAAAGATGGAGTAGAATTGTGCGAGAAAGAGAGTGATGTAAGGAGACATTTGAGGCTATATAAGAAGGATGGTAAAATCAAAGAGGAAAATTTCTCATAGTTTTAGACTTGCTAGAGTTTTTGGCCAAGTAATATCATTTACTCTTGTCTCAATTTTCTTGAGTTGTAAAATTGATATAACTGTGCATGTTTTTATGCCTTTTATGTGGCTAAATGAATTAAGAAGATTGAGCACCATGCCTTGGTTGATGTTATCTATGTCATTTGCAAAGGTAGTTTATAATGTAGATTCTCTAGAGTTGTGATTAGGAACGTCATTTTCTTTTGTCTCATTTTCTTGAATTGTAAGTTCTACATAACTATACGTGATTTATGTGCCTCTTATGTGATTGAAAGATTCTATTAAGAAGGTTGAACACTATGACTTTGTTGACATTCTCTGTATCTCAACAAAAGAATTCCCTATTGTGAGCCTCTATTTCTATTATTCCAATCTTTTACATTGATCATGCACTTGTCTACTCTTAAATGTAATTGAATCCTATAATAGTCTCACTGTGCTCAGGTTAGGATTAGGATTACACTTAGGTGCATCACCATAGATAGGTTTGAGTTCCTGCATTTAGATTTTTTTTAACCTCTTATCCCTTTTCCCCAACACTCAATACAAAAGAAGAGACTAGCTTCTCTAAAATCTAGAGGTTGTTTCAAGCTACAATGTCCCAAAGCTTGAAACTTCCCATTGTTGATTGATTAAGATCAAGCACACTTTTAAATCATCAACAGTTTTTGGCATGCCCAGTGGGACCGATCTTTCAAGGAGTTGAATAATTTTGATGTGTTATTTTGCCAATTAGCCTTTGGAGGTTTTTAGCAACACCAATAATGACTCTGAGTCAAATCAGCCGATCAAGCAGTCTTGGTATCATCAAGATACCACCTTTTGGTATGTATAATTCTATTACTCATAGCTATGGGTCTTATTCTCCTTCATATATTTTTAATCAAGAATAAGCTTCTCTTGGAATCATGTCAAGTAATAAGGATGCAGACGGTCATGAGCTATACCAATCTTATGCCCAGTCTCCCCAACATGTCACATCCCATGCTCAACCTAACCTTATTTTCACCTTAAAAAAAGCATTGCTGGGATTTAAAAAATATGTGTTAGAGCTTGACAGCAAAAGGGGATATGGTCAAGAAATTCCTTGTCATGTCATCCATCAAGTAAGGGATGCGGGATATTTGATTAAAAGAGAATGGGATCCCATTGAAAGAGCAAATTGGTAAGGGCTTACATATGAGATGTTAGATGTGTGTGGATTGATTGCATTTCTAGAAGAGAAGCTGAGCATTCATGAGAGACAACCTTACCAAGCCTATCAACCTACACATTCATATGCCACCCCTGTTCATGAGCAAGGTCAAACCTGTCAAGGTCATTTCCCCAATAATGCAGAGTCTATGATAGTAGCAAGGGAAGAGGACTCCAAACCCTCACTTTCCCCTAAAGTCCCTTCCACCATTCCTCAAGAAGATTCTTGTTTTTCATCATAGCCTTCCTCCTTATCCCTTTTCAGAAAAGAATATGTTTTAAAGGAAGTGAATAAGTACATAGAGGAATATGCTTAGTTCATGGTTAGTCAAGAAGATTTTATGGGTGCAAGTGAGGAGGAAATCACCATAGGTACCCCATTTGATGAACAAGAGGACAAGTCACAAGATTTTATCTTAACCTCTGATGAAGAAGAGATCATTTCTAACTTTTTTCTTACTTTACAAGAGGATATGGAGGAGTATGGACAATCCCTTGATGAAATCATTGAAATAGGTGACACTATCCTTCAAGAAGGCTGTGAACTAGCCAGATATGGAGAAGACAACTTTGAGACTCAACTGAGTATGTAGAGGGGATGCAAGTTTTTAGATTTATCCTTTCAAGAGGATGAAGTCATCAAGGAGCATGATGATGAAATAAAGCTATAATCTGAAGGAGATAAGCCAAAAGACAATGGATATCAAAAGGCATAGAGTAAAGAACTAATAGCCAACATTTTCTTGATGGCACACGATAGCATGAAGAACCAGTATTCAATGGGCTTTTAAGGACAAGAAGAGCTTGTGGGTGTTAAACACATGTTTTACTCAGACTCATTTGAATGTAGGTAAATCCATGTGGCCAACATAGAGGACATTTCATCAAAGATATACCCATTGTAATCATTGGTATGGAAACATAAGTTGGCTTGTCATAAAGAAGATGTTAGAAAGTTCATTTTTTGATCCTGGAGGGAAATAAGGATGTTGAATTAATGTAGTTAGGTAGTTTCCCAGTCTTGCATTGTTCTATTTTCTATTGTTGTTTTCCTACTTTTCTTTTAAAATAAGCATTTTAAATGTAGAGTCAACGTCTTAAAAGTTTTAATTCTTTAAAATTTTGCTACATTAAATGCTTCCCCAAATCTTTTGAGATATCTAAGGTACCTTGCGCTACATAGCATGTCCACCTCACTATTTCCTAAAGATTGAGTAGGATTTGCTAACAGTCACCCAAATTTAATGCTATTTGGGACTTGATAGGCCCATAAATATCCCTTAACAAGTTTTAAAGTTTACAAACTCTGAAGCATTCCTGCACCTGTGAAAATATCCTGCTCATTATGATTATTAGTTCCTAGTAAAAGTTTGCTTCAACAAGCATGTTTCTATCTTGCATAAGGCTCATACCAGGTATTATACAAGAGATATAGAGATGGCGAGAACATCATATTCACAACAAGGAGCAGGGACACCTAGATATCTTGATAGGTTACTAGCTAGTAAATCATATGCTACAGCTCCTACACAACCATCAAGAAGCTATCCGAGAACCAGAGTTCTGGGAGTTGGTCAAACTAGTGACCCGTCAAAGGTAAGGGACTATGTAGATGGAATCATGGACCCAATATTGCAAAGAGCTAGTAGAAAGAACCTCAGAGAAGGGGAACACCAAAGGTGTCTACAAAGATCCAAAGCAAGGCAATATGAGACATTTGAAATGAGAATATGGACCTCACAATTGGCTCAATTCATTATCCTAGCCATGCATCCATGCCCTGATGTGATCGAATTATGCATGGACTTGCTCCATGCACAATCTTACACCATTTAACAAGGCCCCTTCATGCTGCAAATCACCCCACCAGCTATTAGGAAGATGCTTTCCCTGCAATACGATAGTATCGCCACCTTTCCCACTATTGATAAGATGCAAAGGACGTGGGCAAATGGCAACACTCAGACAAGGTTTTTGAGGTCTGAGATACAAATGGCCAATGGGGATACAATGGTACCCATGCTCCCTATATCAAGAACTCAGTTTGCACCAGCTAGTCAAGATGCACTGTCAATGATGGCTCTCATCTTTGGCATGGAGGATGACACGGTGGTATATGCAGAGTAAATGGCCATCATTTTTAGGCTAAAGATAGTCGATAGGATGTAAGAGTATTGACTCAACTTTTTGAAACACATCACCTTTTCAATCATGGAGTAGCTGACCCAGTTTAAGTTAAAAGGAATATTCATGTATTCCTCCTTTTTGTTCCATCTCATACTACATCAAAAACCAAACCTTTTCACCTAATATATGAATCTAAACCTGTATGACCCAGCTTTCGACTCACAAAGGACCATTCCTATGTTTGCATGGACACATGTTTTATCAAAAACTAGTGACCCATATGATTTTTGGGAACTATTCGTTACCCTTGTTCTTCATTGCCTTAGCCCTGAGTCTATCATAAATAGGTTATTCCCAAGTGTCACGAACCTCCTGGTCAGCTGTCCAATCCCACGTGACTTCTATTTTGGGTCCTATCACATGATCATAAGGGTCCATGGATTTTGTGGAGAACCACTGTTGCTACCAAAGACCTTAACTCTTAGGTTGGCATTCTTGGAAGTAACCAAGTAGGTTTTAGTAGTTGATAATGAGTATGGCTTTGGGAAGAAGAAGAGGAAAATGTACAATCTCCCATAGATGGTAGGCAACATAAGCCTAGAAGCTAGAGAGGCTGAGACTGTGCTATTGAGGAAGCTAGCCTTCCTAGGGTTCCTGTTAGTCAACGACAAACTGGTCTATGACCCAACTGATTACATAGCTTCTGTGGTAAGGACAAATAGGATTGGAGCTAGGATTGCACATGAAGGCCGCCCTTTTTGGGAGACCAAGAAAAACCCTACAGAAGATGTCCCTAGTCTCTATGTTAAACTGATAAATTTTCCCCTACCACAAAATAAGCCATGGGAAAGATTCTATGATAAACAAAGGGATTATGATCCCAAAGTTAGGATGACTTATGGATTGAGAAGGACATTGAGGAACAAAGGTTGGGATGTAGAGAAGATTGAGGCCTATTGGAAATATAGGCAGGAAATTTCCCAGACCACCCATGCTTTTAGAGGCATAGATTCAGATGAAAGATGGGAAGAACTCTATGATGAGTGGTATCCCTCCCCTACATCTAGCCCAAAAATAAGCCAATTGTCAACACTCGAGGTAGATTAGGAAGCTTGAGCGGGACCAAGCCAATAACCGTAGACTTTAGAGCAAGCTATAGCTACCATAAAACAACAAAGGGGTGTGGTGTCATCACCACCAAAGGCATACCCATCATTGAGAGTGATTGACATCTCCAATTCTCCACATGAACCAACAATAATAGTAGAGGCAGAAGGGAAACAAATGTAGCCAAAGGCAGAGACACCCAGGAAGAGAAAGAGGGTGCAATTCCATTTAGATTCAGAGGAGGAAGAGGAGCCTTCATAGCACCTAGTGTAGGGGACTATAACTTCCCCTCAGGTAAGTATTACTCCCCCTTTTCCCTCTTAATCTGTTCCTCACTCTATTAGCATGATGCCTCCACCCAACCAGATGACACCTTCTGCCACTACTGCCATTCCCACTTTGCAACTCACCCCATCATCATCACCTCAAGCCCTAACATTACCCCATTTTTCCCCCTCTATTCCCAGGAAGATGCCCCTACAACTCACTCCTAGCCAGCCAATGGCTATCCAATATGGCCTACCACAAGGGTATCCTTTCGTAGGGGGACATATTACATCCCCTTCCACCTTCTAGATGTAGTCTGAGGCTGCTAGGAAGGCAAGAGAGGCCTGGTTGGAGAAGAAGAGAATTAAAGAGAATAAGGAACCGGTTGTCCCACATTTTTGGTCACAATTTGACCCTATTCAATAGTAGCTGATGGTGACCCATTTGTCACCCAACATTGCCAAGTTGAGAGAGAAAATGCAGCTAGAAGACTATACGATGAACGTAGTGGCCATTGACATGTCCTTGTTTAGGCCCCAAGATAGAGTTGAGCTACTGATTGAATCCACTTCTATGGTCACAGAGGATTATTTGAAGAAATTTAAAAGACTACAAAAGATGGAGGCTGATTTGGGCAAAGAAAAGGCAAACTATAACAGTTTGGCCAAAGGAATAAACAAGAGAGATAATGAAATAGCTAGTCTGCATAAATAGTTGTAAGATATTATTTCCCTTCAGACTCAATGGGAAGTCCAGGCCCAAAATAATTCATTGAAAAAAGAGCTCACACTCACAAAATATGTACCAATAGCCTTAAGGTGGGAGAATGCAACATTGTAGGGAAGAGTCAAAGGACTTTATCTGCAAGTTACCCAATCATAACAAAGGCTGGTAGAGGAACAACACAAGGCTATAGCTTTTCAATCCCAATTTAAAGTAGAGCAATGGAGGATAGTGTAACTAACAATTGAACTGGCTAATAGGCCAAGAGGTGTCATAGTAATGCAACTAGTGAAGGATCTTTATGAGTCAGCGTGGGAGAGAATCTCTTTGGAAATTATCTAGTTCAGGCCATTTCTCACCTTCCTACTCAATGCACAACAATTATGTGAGAGGGTGGAGGATTCAATACAGAACACTCTAGCCACGGTCTCTATAAGAGTCATAGACTCCCATTCATTACTATAGAAGCTATATGACACAATGGATGCAACATTGGTAGCTGTGGGGATCCCTAACAGAATGGCCACCATGAAATGGGTCAATGAGGTGCTTAGTTATAATGCTATGGCCAACAGTTCCAGATAACATCTCAAAGTTGTGAAAGAAGGCATTGGCGAGGTGAGACAACATATTGAAGATCTAGTGTGATTGGCCCTTCCTTCTCCATTTTTAGATGCAAAGATGGTGCTGATGGTCGATTAAATTAAACCATTACTACTGGACAAATAGAGGGATAAAATAGTTTTCCAGAGCTTGTAGGATGATTCCTCAGTCTCAGAGGTCGAAGCTGTTCTGGTTCCTGTTTCTCAGGTGGAATTCAACCTAAAAGCTACAATCTAGATCCTATAAGTCTTTTTTCACAAGGATATCATTAACCTTGATCTATCTTTCTTTGAATTTCAGAGCAAGTAAGGGTTATCTGACCATGAGTGGTCTATCTACCAGATAACACTTTTAAAGCTGTGAAATTTTGATATTTTGACAGAGCTGAAGTCAAGTTCTTTTTGAGTAGGCTCAAAAGTCTTGGGGGTCACCAATAACTATAGAGTAATTTTTATTCTACGTCATTAATTATTTTTTTTGGTCGAGCATTGCAATTTTTGTTCTTACACACCTTGGACATAGCGGCAGAGTTTTGAGGTAGAGGGCACGTTTCATTTTTGCATAAGTGTCAAAGTGCAGTGGATGCTACCAAGTGTCACCCTTTGGCATGGGTTCCTTTCCCCCTTTTGATTCTTTCATTTCATTTTTACCTAAATATTAAATTCAAGTAGAAGCTACCAAGTGTCACCTTCTAAAACATAAAGCCAACTAGCTAGCGTCCTCTGAGGCCCCTTTTGTAACTTTCAAAAAGACCATGGGATGTGCCACGTATCTAGTAGTAGCTAAGCAGAATGCACCACACATCAACATTCACATCTCACAGAGGCATCCACATTTCATTCTACCTTTTGGGGTAAAAAAATTTCAATGAGCTAAGCAGTAGAAAAGCAAAAAGTGCCAGGGGGCAGTTACAGAGGCCCTGAAATACCTTTTTAAAGAAGCAGTGGAAGTCACCACATGCCAGCATTTGAGAGAATCAATTCAATGCAAAAAGGCATCATTTTATTTTGCTTAAGTGCCATAAAGAAGTAGATGCTTCCAAGTGCCACTCTCTGAGCCTCGTCTTACTCCATCCCCAGAGAAAGTGGAAGATGCCACATACCCTTAGAAGAAGTGGAATATGCCACGTATCTTCCCAAGAGTAGTAGAGGTCACCATACATCAACTTTTGAGAGACCATATTTGAGCCTAATTATTGAATAAATATTGTGGTGGTTCTCAAATGTTATTTCAAAGGACTATGGAAGCACCGAGTGTCAACATGCAAAGACTGCCATGTACATCCATCCCTTCCTGAAGGGTTTCTCGAGAAAGGAACGTGGTGAGTTTTATTTTGGTAAAATTGCAAAATATCAAGGAAGCAGATTATGATAGGTGTCAAAGGTAGAACGTTCCTAAGTAGAACCTAGAGAAAGTGGAAGCATCTAAGTGTCATTCTTCGGTGCCTTCTAGACAAAAGAGAATTTTCATGGATTGAATAAGTGTCCTCTTCCATTTGAATAGAACAAAGTGTCTGTCTATCTGTTATAGAAAAGATGGAGGGAAACTCAGTGAGAGTTATTCTTGGTAGATAGAATAGTGCATCAGGTAGATTTTTGGGGCTTGTAAGCATTAAAGGCACCATCTATTTGTCCCCTATAAGCAGAGGTAGAGTAGATAGTTGAGCAGCCAAACAGGTGATGGAATGAGAAATTTAGGTGTAAAGGGAGGTACTAGACATGAATCACCATACCACAGTCAGGGCAGTTCTTGATAAGACCAGGATGCATCCAAATCATTGAATATGCCATCTGTTTTGTCCCCTGGGAGTGAAGGATGGAGTAGAATTGCATGGGAAAGAGAGTGATGTAAGGAGACATCCGAGGCTATATAAGAAGGATGGTAAAATCAAAGAGGAAAATTTCTCATAGTTTTAGACTTGCTAGAGTTTTTGACCAAGTAATATCATTTGCTCTTGTCTCAATTTTCTTGAGTTGTAAAGTTGATATAACTATGCATGTTTCTGTGCCTTTTATGTGGTTGAATGAATTAATAAGATTGATCTCCATGCCTTGGTTAATATTATCTATGTCATTTGAAAAGGTAGTTTATACTATAGATTCTCTAGAGTTTTGATTAGGAATGTCATTTGCTTTTGTCTCATTTTCTTGAATCCGAAGTTCTACATAACTATACGTGATTTCTGTGCCTCTTATGTGATTAAAAGATTTTATTAAGAAGATTGAAGACTATGCCTTTGTTGACATTCTCTATATCTCAGCAAAATAATTCCCTATTGTGAGCCTCTATTTTTGTTATTCCAATCTTTTACATTGATCATGCACTTGTCTACTCTTAAATGTAATTGAATCCTATAGTAGTGTCACTATGCTTAGGTTAGGATTAGGATTACACTCAGGCACATCGCCATAGTTAGGTTTGAGTTCTTGCATTTATGTTTTTGTTTAACTTCCTATCCCTTTTCCCCAACACTTGATACAAAATAAGAGACCAACTTCTCTAAAATCTGGAGGTTGTTTCAAGCCGCAATGTCCCACAGCTTGAAACTTCCCATTATTGATTGATTAAGATCAAGCACAATTTTAAATCATCAACATATAGTATTCTAAACTTGTGTAGAATGGGCACAAGCCCATTATGAATAAGATAAGAATATTAAGAACATCCACCTTCTGTACAATGGGCACAAGAATCATTTCATTAATTTATGGACATCCTTTATTATAAGGGCTTAGTAAATTCTAATAAATAATCAAACATTGAAATACAAGCTAACATATAGGGCATGCTAGATTGCAAGTTATAGAGTATATAAAAGTTAGTGAGACCAAGAGTGGGTCAGTAAAATAAGTTAAACTATGGGGCACATGGGAATATGAAATGCATATAGAATGGAAAAGCACACAAGATTTTAAGGAACATGAGTAATTAATTCATTTAATTGATGATCAAGTGGACTTGTTATAAATGGTTGAGTAAGCTATGTTCAAAGGGGAGCACACTCTGTGCAGTAGAGAAAATGAGGAGTGAGCTTGATTGCACAAAGGCTAAATAATGGATCAGTTGGACATTGTAACAAGATGTTTTAAATTGTCTAATCAGGGCCTAGTTCATCATCCAATTAATGTGTGAAGTATGGTATGTTCATGTCTATATCATCATATAGATTTATAAGTCTATACATGGGGATGTGGCATTATTCTATTTAATCAAGATATCCTAGGTTATGACATGTCTATCATATTTGAGAGACTAACATGTATTACATTGGGGTGAGCTCATTGGTCCAATCCTAGTAAGTCAAAAATCTAAACCACACAACATCCTCTGATTCAATTGACCTTTCCTAGGCTCTCCTAGCATGTGTATCTATTTGATGTTGTAGTACCATCGTAATGTTCCATGGTATACCATTATGTGTAGTACTCCAATGAAGAATCACTCTAATCTCGTGTTACATAATTTTTTTTAGAAAGTGGATGAGCAATCCTAGGTTATGACATGTCTATCATATTTTAGAGACTATCATGTATTACACTAGGGTGAGCTCATTGGTCCACCCATAGTGAGTCAAAACTCTAAACCACACAACATCCTTTGATTGAATCAACCTCTCCTAGGCTCTTCTAACATGTATATATATCTGATGTTGTAGTACCATCATAATGTTCCATGGTATACTATTATGTCTAGTACTCCAATGAATAATCAATCTAATCTCATGTTACATATTTTTGGTTAAAAAGTGGATGAGCTATCATAGGTTATGACATATCTATCATATTTGAGAGACTAACATGCATTACATTGGGGTGAGCTCATTGGTCCACTCCTAGTAAGTCAAAACTCTAAACCACACAACATCCTCTGATTCAATCGACCTCTCATGGGCTCTCCTGGCATGTGTATCTGTCTGATGGTGTAGTACCATTGTAATGTTACATGGTATACTATTATGTCTAGTACTCCAATGAAGAATCACTCTAATTTTGTGTTACATAATTTTGGTTATAAAGTGGATGTTCATATAGTTATTATCTTGTTCATAATGGGCATGTGCCCATTCTACACAGAGTCTCAAGAAATCTTTAAATTAATTATATGTTCTTATAAAATCCTTCTCCCATCATTAGAGAATTTATGAAGGCCATTATTAGTTATTTAATATAAATAAATATTCACATTAATTTACATTTCCAAATTCTATTTATAATACTTGATTCTGATTCATAGAAATGGATTTGTAAGCACAACATTATTATTTCAACAAACTATATTTTATAAGTTAACCTATAATTTTTTAGGTGAAACTTATTTTTTTCATCAATAATGATGGTTTTGGGGATCTTCTCCCGTTTGTTTATTTATTTATTTACTATCATAAAAAATAGTTTTAAACACAAAACACAAAGATGTGTACATCATATTTAGTAGTAGTACTATTAGACATTAAAGGGATACAAAAATTTATTTTATATATTTATGTACATATGTTTAATGCGAGATATTTAATTGATATGATGAGACTCAGTTGACACCATTTACATATACATATATACATTGCAATAAATTAATACTAAAGGATAATTAACATAGCTTATTTTCCTGACGATGTCAAAATCCCATTTGAGTAGCATCATTGGTGGGTAAAATCCTCAATAGTTAAATCAAAATATATTTTAAGAAATAAATATTTGTTTAAATACTTGTTTTGTGAAATCCAACATTCATGATGGTTGATTACATTGGTTATCATCATTAATGCGATTGATTTAGATGGTGTTAAATTAACATGAGGAATTAAAATGGTGATATTTGAATGATTAATCTTGTGCTAAGGTTTTAATAGTGATATATATTCAGGAATAAGTATGATTTATCATTTAATAAAGGTTTCATTCATGACTAGATGTGATCATGAAGTGTGAGAATGTTACATGCTTTCTCATATATTAAAGTCTGCAAACTATTTATATTCAACCAGAAGGTGTTTCAACATTAGTTTTATATTAAAATTATAGAGGATAAATACATATCCTTATCTTGATTGATACATCCAAATAATGAAATAAAATGACAATCCCCTTTTAGTTAACTATAATGTTTTTGGAGATCCTATTCAAACTACTCACCCATAATCACTAATTAAAACTAATCATGCATATAATCTTAAAAAAGAAATGAATCTTCATTAAACATTATTAATGGTGAATTTATTCTTACCAATGATTATTTATATTAATATCAGTAATTATTTTTTAGGAAGTCTACTTTGTCACATGCTATGTAAGTATAAATTTTAAGAAAATTTTGATAACACTCATGGTATCAAGGTGTAGTTTGAGAAGATATTATATAATCGTATACTCTAAATTTTGATGCTAAAAGTCATTTAAAATACAATTTTATGGATTTTGAAGGCCAACATGGAAAATTTGAAGCTTGAGATGCTATGGTTTTAATACGTGTTACATAGCAGTCATTACAATTAATAAAATATTTCCAAGTTTGAAAAGTTGATATTGAGTGTAGATTTTGGGTCTGGTGTTTTTTCTAATATATTTTAATATTATATTATAATTGTGTAACTCCCTTATTTTATAATATAATATAGCTTGGTCTATCAAGTGACCTTGGCTCCACATCGTATTGATTTTGACTAATTATTTTTATCATTTACTTGGTGCACATTCAATTTGAATTTTCTAAAAAATATTATTCCAATATATATTATGTTTAATTTTTATTCAAATAATATAATGAAAAGTTTTATAAATATAGTAATAATAATTTTTTGACCGAGGCAGCCTAAATTTTGTGATTAATTTTTATGTATTTAGTTTTACTAAATTAAGACTTGTCTTGAAAATTAATGTAACATTTGAGGAAGTATTGGCATAATTTGGCACCAATTTTAATATATCATACTTGTAATACTAATTAAGGATGCCATAGTGCATGCTACCATACAAATTAATCTTGTGCCAAAGATATTAGATATAATATTATATGTTACAAAAAAATATTTCACAAAGTAATGTGATATGTAGGCAATCATGGGTATATAAAATGAAAGAAAAATTTGATAACATTAATTGGATTATTTAATTTATTGTATTTATAAATTTAGGTTTCAATTCTATACAATCTCTAAAATCCAATTAAAATTTTGAGATAGTCACTAAGCATAATTTGACCTTGATTCAATGTTTTTTCTCAATGATTTCACATAGTATAAATTTTATGGTTAAAAAACAAATTACAAGAGTTATTTCCAATTTAAGTAATTTTGTAATAAAAATTACATAAAAATATATTATAGATATGCTCACTTGCATTGGTTATAATGCCTTCCTTTCTATTTATATCATTTTATCCCTATGGTTAAAGCATATCTATTTCATAAAAGTGTTCTAATACCATATTTTTGAAAGATGTTATATAATTATAACTGCTGACTAATGTAACGTTTGAGCAATTATTGTCACAACAGTGCACTTAAAACATAGAAGTGTTTCATACAGTATTTCAATACTATATGGAAAGTGTTTAAAATATAGAAGTGTTCAAACAAGTATTTATATTAATTACTTGAGAATGATTTTCCTACATTATCTAATGATGGGAAAAATATTTTATAAGAACATATAGTGATTACAGTGCACCAATTACTTACACGTCTTACAATCCCACATGTCTTATAATCCCACAGATCTTGGAATCCTTCATGCTTCACTATTCCACATCTATTTTACAGTCTAATGTGCATTTAATTTTGACTAGAGCCATTTGTCTCTTATGTCTTGGTCATGCCTTGATGGAGTTATTCATTTTGGTCTTCTAAATGTAAACGTGACTTTTTAATGAGTAATGGACTTCACATTCAAAGGGATAATGGGTAAGTGCATAATTTTTTACATGGATGACATTATTATTTTTTATAAGGATAATAACCAACATCTTTAGTATCTTCATGAGGTTTTTGATAAATGTAGAAGGTATGGCATTTATTTGAATTAATAAAAGTGTTTTCAATGGTGAATGTAGTGATCAAAATTGTAACCAACATCTTTAGTATCTTCATGAGGTTTTTGATAAATGTAGAAGGTATGGCATTTATTTGAATTAATAAAAGTGTTTTCAATGGTGAATGTAGTGATCAAAATTGAGACATCACAATGCTTCCAATGGCTTCAAACCCTTTAGATAAATGTAATTCAAAAATAGGTTATCAAAATAATTCAAAATTTATAAAACACTTAATAACATAGAAGTATATATTCATATTAAAAATGAAAAAATGAGGAATATAAAAAAATTCCCATCAATGCAACATCATTGCCAATGTAGCATACAAACCTTGAAACTTTTAATAATTTTTTTAGTCCAGAAACCATGACTAATATAAATATGAATAAAAAGTGTGAAAAAAGTGTTTCTGGACATTTATATAAGAATTCTATAAATTTCATGTGATAGTGGGTAATAAAGGTACTTGATATTCAGATAGACCAATCTAGATAAATTGTAATTATTTTTGGTTTTCTTGCATTTATACTTAAATGTATGTCTCATCAAGAGAAGATTGTGACAATGAGATATGCTCTCAAACAACATTGTGCCACTAATTCAACAATCATGCTATGTGGAATTCTTTTAATCATACACCACATTCTAATTTTTTGTGTGTTATTTCCAATTCCATTTATTTAAAAAACCCCATGTTTTAACACATAGAGTGAGCTAAGTATCCATAAAGATGAAGTTATTTTATGACAATCAATAAAAAAATAGTCGTAACATCATTTTTATTTATTTTCATATCCATGTGTTGTTTAATGTCATGTTTGAATTAACATTTCTTATTTTTCTTCCCTTACTATTTTTATTACTTATAAAATTGTCAAAAATAGATATCAGTACTTAGTCTATAAATCATTTTCAACATATGATATCCAAAACAATAAGTATATACTATTAAATTTCATTTTTCTCATGCTTATTTTTATTTAAAAAAATTATTATTGTTGAAACATGGCATGATTATAAAGGTGGGTTTTTGTTATCTAAAAACGCTAACATATTGGAAGAGAACCTAGAAAAGTGCCACAATATTAACATTGTATTAGTGTTTTGGGTACAAAGAAGAAAATTTAAAGGATTGTGGTTGGCACACGGGAAGATATTTATGTTTCCTTTATTAGGCTATGAACCTAGTAAATTTTTAGTGCATAATCAAATTAAAATTTATTTTCCACTCATAATATAAATATAAGGATCACAATTTTTCTACCGTATCCATAAGTCACCTCCCTTTCCATTCCAAAAATACTTGAAGATTATAGCCCATACTATTTCAAATAAAATAGATAAGGAATGTAAAGGATATGTTTATAGTGAATTTTCATGTTGGGTATTTAATTTTATTTCCAAACAAAATATTTTCAAATACTATTATATAAAGTGATTATATTTAAAAAAATCTAGAAGTCATTTGTAAAATATATTTATTTTTATTTAATTGAAAAATATTTACTAACCTAATACTTAGTGAACTTTCCATCAATGTTTATCCCTAAAGTTATTAATTTTGATCTCTACCCAACGCCCCTTGTGTTTTTAAAATCATTGAAAACTTTTTATTTAGTTATTTTTAATCCAAATTTTATGTTTATTGTGTTAAATAGGGTACACATAGAAGAACATAATTAGAAATGCCCAAAGAAAGCATCGACTCTTTGTGGTCTATTCCCAATTTATTTTTCTCTTCTCTTCCTAAAATTCATCATCATTTATCTCTAAAATAAGATTTTAGATCAATTAAATAATTTCAATGCTTTAGGATCATGATACCAATAAATAAAAAAAATATATAAATAAATTGATAATTAAATTTTTTCAAGGGAATTTAATTTTCATTCTAAATCATAGTGAATTTACTAGTAAAGAACATGAATTATTAAAATTTGAAGCATGTTGATCATATTCAATAATTAATTTAAAAGATAATCATTGTTATTATGGTGTAGTATCCTACAACTAGTGAAGTGTGGATTCTTTAATATTAGAGGTAGGGATTAAATTGGATAGATATATGAACCTATTAAAGATTTTTAATAGTGAAATATGGTGATTTCTTTTAATGTTATATGGGATGAAATGTGATATTGATGTATTTTCTATTTTTTATCTTCATAGTTGACTTTATATTATTTTAACTTTATAAATATCTCATGTTTAGCTAAATTATAATATAAAGAATCTATAATTTTACCATTTTAGTATTTTGGATGAGTTACCAGAAGTGGTTGGGGAGCACTCATCTTAAAGATCTTTCAACATAACAATTTTGAAAAATTAGCTTCATTAGAATATCAAAATTTGGAGGCTTACTATCGGCTTATTGGTCTTCCTTATCCTATGCTTGAATCTTTTGGGAGAATGGGAGCATCATTAGAGGTGCATGACTGAAGTGTGGGAATTACCATACCACCCCTGGCCATTATTAAACACGTCCCTTCTCTCAATTTAATATTGAGGTGGGTTTTGTTATGTTTGGTCTGGTATGGAATTTGGAAACTTTATTAATGATTTGAGATAGTTGGCCACTTGATCACCTTGGATAACATGTTGTAAGTTGCGCTTATAGAACCCTCCATTTACCTCATGTCTATCAAATGAAAATTGGCATTTTATGGAAAGGTGATAGAAGCTAGGTTGAATTAGGTTTTCATTATATAGAGGGAGAACATCCTGCATGCTATCAAAGAAGTCATTGGCCTCATATTCTTGGAGACCAAGTGCAGAGTTAGGGTCAAATCCCTAGTGGCATTAGCATTTATGGGTTACTTCTTATAGGTATCTAGGGATAAATAATTGACCTTGTTTATTTCACTATGGCTAGTCTAAGATTGATTCTGGGTTCATCTAAAGATAACTATTAATTATTTATCCCTAAAGGAGTGTGGCCTTATATCATTTCTTGGCCTAGCTAGATCAAAGCTAGTCTACTTTAGTTCCTTTAAGGATTTGGTAGATAGGTATACAAAATTTTTATCTCATCTTGATTTATTGAAATTTTAGTTGTCAAATCTGGGTCCTCTGGAAGTCGTATACCAATATTGGATGTGGTAGCCCTACACTCTCCCCTAGCATTGGTTATGGGAGATATTCAAGGTCAATTATCCTCATGATTGAGTATGGTGATTAATCTTATCTTAATGCCTTATTGGTATGAAAACCCTCTCCCTCAGTGAATTCATTTTGGGGTGGGGTCTAGGCCCATCACTAGAATAAAGGTTGCCTCAGTGCACATACAAGATTGATTGGTAGGTATGAGGGTGGATCTTAGTCTGGGGGTGCAATTGGAGGAGAAACTAGAGGAAGAATAAAGATGATGTGGAAACACACATAACCCCATGAGTTGGATGTGGAAATGTTGGTGGTTGACTAATATGTGGATTTGAAAACCTATGTTTTGGCTAGAGTCCCCATTGAGGGTGTTGTTAATGAAGAAAGTGTCAAAGAGGTAAAAATAATGGGTGATGGTGATGCAGATATGGATGGTAGAGGCAATGTTTTTTTCATGAGTGGTGGCGGTAGTTGCATGCTTTGGGGTGATGGCGGAAATGGTGGAACTTAGCTATCCATTTTTGATGGTTGTTTATCCTTGGTTTTTTTTGAGATGGTTGTTACTTAGGTGATGTTTTGAAAGCATTTTGATGTTTAATTTTTTTATTGTGTTTTGGGTTTTTCCCCTTGGTTTTAATTGAATACCTCTTGGTATTTGGATTGCCCTTTTCTTCCTCATCTTATTATGAGCTTTGTATTATTGATTTTTCATATAATAAAATGGATGAGGGACCCTCCAAATATTTTTATCTATCAAAAAAATTATTAATAAAATTAGTTTTTACAAAATATTTTAAAACTAATTAAAATAAAATCTAAAAGCAAACTTGTACTATAATTATAAATATTAATAGAATTATTTTTTACAAATATTGTTTATTTGGTTCAAATAAAATCTAAACATGTTGACATAAAAGGAAATGCTAAATCATAAATGGGTGAAGCTTAATGAGGAACGATTAATAAAAAATATGAGCATTTGATAGATATAATACTTTTACTAGATATTTGTTTAATCGTTAATTATTTTTAGTGTATAAATTAAATTGTTTGACTATAACAATAGTAAAGAAGGGGCTGCTATAATTGTTGTTAATTTTCATTTCTATCCTGTATGATGGGTAAAAGGATATCTAAAACCTCATCACTATCACTTAGTTATTTCACCTCATTTTAATGTAAAAAATGGATCAAATGTTGTGTTTCTTTCAACATGGATTCTATAAAAATACTACATGGTAATGATTATACTTTGCAACACCAAATGTATTAAAGATATCTTCAAGATATAAATATTATTTTTTCTTTCATTTTGAAATATATGTTGGGAGACAAAGGGGCCCTGACTCATCTAAAAACTAAGGAGTATCATAAAATAGTGAGAAAACATGAAAATATTCATGATGCATAGCGATACCAACTCTTTTAAATTTAAAATGAGGTAGATTAGAGTCTCAATAAAACATAGGGGGACAAACCCTGAGCATATAATATGATGGAGCAAGATGATAGATTATATTTAGTTTTAATATTGAATTAAAGAAATATACGTCCATGAGACCAAAATCAATATATGAGACCTCAAAATGAAATAATTAGTTCTCAAGTAGTAAATAAAAAATACCAGTTATAGATTAATTAAAACAACATTATATTACAAAAAAGTGTAATTCAGATCCCTACATATCATAGTTTTGAAAAAAAATGTAAAAACAATTTTTTGAAAATACATGGATAATTCTATATTTCACTGCATCTGTATTCATATTTAGATGCCAACATAATTTTTAGAGATTTTAAGTTGGGATAACATTTAGAATATTCATGGTCTTAAAAAATATTAATATAGTCTGAGGCCACTTACATTCCATGTGAATTTGGATATCTAGGGTAAACTTATGACTTGATTTAGCTAATATTGAATAAAAAACTACTTAATATACTACTAATAAGAATATTACTTCTACATAAAGCATGAACATTGAAATAGATTGATAAGAATATTAATTAAGCACAAATATTCATTCGAAGACTATATTGAAGATGTTAATGGTCTAATGGAACAAGTAAACACATATTCCTAATTACCTATGTTATTCATTAATTTTGCGCTTACTCAAGTAGCTATAACTTAGTTAATTTAAGAGTTTTATACTATTAGGATCAATCTTGGTAAATGATCTTCCATGCTTTCAATTTAGTAAAATAAATCTTGAACAACTATGCATATGGGCAACTAAAGTAGCTTTAGCCTGGCATAATTGTTTGCCAAAAAATTCTTACCATATTGGGCTTTGTTTTATACCACACTCATAGGCATCTCATGTAAAGTCCCTTGGATTTTTTTCTTACTAAATTTTCCATCTACATTTTTAATTAAAATTTTAGGGAAGTGATTTTATTATCTATGGCATTGGTACTGACATGACATAAGGAATGACCCTTGTCAAATAGAATAAATAGATGAAAGTTTTTTAAAAAATATTTATGAAATAATGTAATGTAGATTATTATAGGATTGTGATAATTTTATTTTATGTAAGACTAAATTTTAAAGATATCTTAATTATGTTATTTTTTAGTGTTACATTTTTTATGATATATATTATATATTTTTTATTTAATGTAATTAAGCTAGATTAATTCATCTAATGCCAGTCTAATCTTTCTAAGCCCCTCCTCAAACAATCTAATACATTTTAGGGTTAAAGCATAATAGTTTGTCCCACTTTTTGGCATAAAGAGGCCACACACACTTTCATCTTCTCTTCAAAATATCTTGATTTTGGGTTAATGAAATTAATAAAAAAATATGTTTTCAACTATATATAGAAATATGTACTGCATACAAATTTTTCTAACTTTTAAAAAATCATTAAGTACTTTTTAAGATTTATTTTTTAATTTTTTTTGGGATAGCTAGTGTGACATAATATTATAATTTGACCCCTTAATTTTCACTTTCTAAGAGGTTTAGATTAAAAAAATATTATTTTCATAACATTAATATCTTTAAATTGCAGACACTAAAGTTGCATCATAAATTACAAATAAATGTTTTTATAAGATAAATACCTTTGAATCACATATACTAAAGTTGCATCAGGCACTTTTTTAAATATGATTTTCATAACTTTTGAAGTGAATTGTTGAATGAATGATAGTCATAATCTTATTCTATAGTCTAACCAAGGATGCCCATCAAATTTAAATATTACATTGAATCCTTTCAAATTCCATTCAAATTAGGAACCCTCTATATAAGGTTTTTTGTTTTTGTTAGATATGGGTAAATGATTTTACAAAATATAGACATATATAATGTAAGGGTTAGTATTATGACTGGAACTATAAACTAGTTTGGGACACAAACAAAAGGCCCATATCCCCTTTACATCCTCATAATTTCCAACGTCACCAACATCAATGACCACACCAATGTCACTTACATCACTAATGTCACCAACTACCACAATCAACCTCATATACCATGTGATATTTGAACCTAGGTCAAGATGGACATAACCAAGCCACTTAAGCATGTAATAAACTTTTGTATTCAAAATTTCCCTTCAAATTATAATTATATTTTTAATAGATGGAGGAAGAAGCATAAGAGAAAACACTATATTTATTATAATCTTACCTTGAAATCTAATTATGAGAATGATCTGATGTGGATTGATTTTTTTTTAATGGGCCATGAATACTAATTCATATCTATCAATGTAGTATTATTTTATGTGATTGAGTGATTATACATCATTAAGTTTCGATAAAAGAGTCTACTCTTTTAATCATAATCTCATTAATTTAATAGTCAACTAAGATGGAGTTTTACTTTAAGCTATGGATGCCATTATGATAACATCCATATTGAATAATCAAAATTGCATAGGTGATAGAAATACTCAATCATGAAAATATAGTTAATTACAAATAGCAATTAAAATTGATTTGGGATTGAATGAACTATGGTGGTATTATATGTCCCTTATAGAAAGTTTTCAGGTGTCAAAACTTAATTTAAAAGTATGAGATCAAGATGTGACATTGTCATGAAAAGTCATATTGTCGCATAATTTTATTCTTTGGAAATTTGAAATAGATGCTTAATTGATAAAATTATTGTAGCCTTATAAATATTTGGCACATGCCTATTATACACAAGTATAACATATTAATAATATTATCAATTAAGAATCTAATATTTTTCTTTATATTGTGTAAAATAGACTATTGTTGAAATATAGTCCTATATAATACCCTCTTACTTGGACCATGTTCTCGTGAATGGTTGTGTAATGAGGTAATTTCCAATGCATACATGCCAAATAAAAATTTATCCTTGTATTCTTGGTTTTTTCCACACCATTGGGTCTTCCTTATATTTAGTGTAACAAATAGGTTTGACTCTATCATGATCACCTCCTATGGTTGCCTATTTCTTCCTTCTCATGGATTGACTATAAATTGGCATTGGATTGAGTTTATTTAATTCTAAATATATTATGACTAGTGAAGCTAGGTCCTTTCCTACCACACTTTGAGCTTGTTTTATTGAATGATATTTTGTGGGTTGTTATGCTTTTCACTAACTAGTTGCCATCATTGGATCACCCTCCTTTATCGATGGTTGTGAATCTTCCCACATCATTTTAAATGACTATGATTGTGTGATATATTTTAACTTCTATCATTGATTAAAAGAGGGTTTGAAAACATCAATATTAGCCATGATATCTGACCCTTTGTTACCTTATCTATAAATATGTGATATTGAGACTTGTTTGAATTTTTTAGGATCCTTTTGCCACCATTATTTTTCTTAATTTACTAATAAATATGTTGTTACCAATAAATACATTACTCAATTTTTATAATTTATCTATTGATAATTAATGATGATAATTTTTTATTCTTTTCTTGATCATAATATGAGATCATATTTGCATAGGATGTTATTTTTTTTTGCATATCACCTTGATCACATGTTTTTATTTTTATATAATATATATTTTTATTAGAAATTAATATATATTTAGTAGATTATAATTAAATTAAATTTAATAATTATTATATATTTTTTCTTTCATCCCAAATCTATGTTTAATTTTTATACCTAATAGTGTTTTACAGTTATTTACTTTGATCTCACATTTAATATTTGTAATATAGCATCAATGTATATTGTATTATGAGTGGATATTAATTTGGAATTGTTTTCAAATGGTACCAAAATTGTAGAGGGTAGAGTGTATCCAAGCAGAAGGAAACTACATTACAGAGACGTGGGAAGAGGATTTATTGTTGTTAGTGTTGACATAATATTAGATTGAAAAGTATAATTGCATTATTTAGTTGATGTAATTAAAACTTCAGTAGATGATGAGAAAAAAGATACTACATTCCATGGAAAGAGAGTGATTTATCAAAACATGTAGATCCATCCATTTTAACAATTCACATTGATTACATTTTTAATGAATCAAAAGATTATAGTGCCATGGAAGAGGGAAATTACAATAATGATGGTGAAAATACCATTAATTATATAGGGCCTAAATATAGAATTGATTTTATCACAAACATTGTCATTCTCAAATACAAATGTTCTAGTAGAGATGATGGCATATCCTAAAGTTTTGTAACTGATGTTTTAGAATATCATAAAATTAATGAAGAGAGATTGGGACCCTTGATGTTTATTGTAATACTTAAAAATGTGGTAAATTTATGTATGATTGTTCAAACTTACTACAACCCAATAAATTAATAGCTTGGCCAACAAAATAGTTATTTTTTCATGAAACAAGGAGCATATTTATGTTGAATAAATTTTTTAAATAATTTAATGGTTTATACCTTGTATGTATTTATGAACACAAATTGAATTTAATTTTAGTTATTTCCAAATTGATGAATTTATTCTCATCTATGAGAAATTATGTTGCAGATGAAATAATTAAAAATGTAATTGAAGGTGACATGGTACAATTTAATGGATTGAATGATAACACCTTTGGTCTACATATTTATAGAGTACTCATATCTCCTTGAAAATTATTCTCCCTATCTAAAATATATCTCATGCAATGGCTCGCTAGGCAATTGACCAACATAAACAGTTCTCCTCTAGACATGAGATTCAAATAAGTCATAGATGAAGTGAGGTGAACATGTGGGATGTATTAGAAGATAATCAACCAAAAAAGGTATATCTAATTTATTTTTATTCTATTAATTAAAATCATTACAAATAAGTGATCAGAAGACCTTATAATTCTCAAAAATGTCAAAAATTGAATGCCTCTCTAACTAGTTCATCAAATCAAAATGTTGATAAGGATGGAAAATGGTCAATTTTTTTTAGATGAAGTAGAGAATGTGAAAAATCATTGTTTAAAATATGGATATCTTTAAAAAATTCCCCTAATTTTAGTCACATTTATATGGTAAAAAATTAGAGCCATGAATGAAGAAGACAAAAATTATTATGTATTAGATACATTAATAACAAATGCCATCTTTAATGTGGGTAACAAATATATGGAGGTAAATAAAATTAAATTTAATAGGATGGATGTCTATCAAAATGTATGGCATAAAGATTATGGGTACCCAAAGAGCACCTTCTATAGTAATAAAGTAGACTAGATAAATGGTCACAGGTATGCAATAAATGGTAACACCAAGAAATAGAAAGAAAGGTCAAATACCACCGTAATAGTTAATCCTATATAAATAATGGCTGAGATAAATTTAGATATTTATTTGAATTTAACTTATTGTGTAGGACATGATGGAATTTCAGTTACTGAAAAGTTGCTTCCTACATTCTATACTCACAATTTAATGTAGAAGAAGTATAATGAGGATATCCAATTATTCAAACTTATACTAGTGTCACAACCAAGTTTCAATAAGATAATTACCAAAAGATTTAACCATGTTTCAATTGTAAAGATTTGTTTCACCAAGTGTGATGAATGTACAAACCTGTATAACAAACACAGAGTCGTCATAAGCCCAGAATCACTTTCAAAACTTGAATAAGGACCATGGAACAATGAATACATTCATAGTTATCATGCACATTACTACTCCCATGAATTAAAATAAGAGGAATAACCTCATATAATTTTTAACATTATTCATGATAAAATGGAGAAAATGAAAACTTTCATACCAAGGGTAGGAAAAAAAGCAAAGTAAATAAATAATGTTATGAATCTCCTAGTTACTTTGACTGGTATGCTCACACATTAACACAATATTGGGGGTTTTATCCACTTTAGCCTACCATTTATTGAACATGGATCATATTACAAAGTCACATCATAGGTTTTGTGTCTTAGAAAGCTCAAAAAACCTATCATTGATGAGTATGGGGATTTATTGTACACTTTTGAATCATCCAAACAACCATTACATGATGCACTATTACAAAATGAAGTGCATTATTAGTGTAAAAGGCACAAGGAAAAACTTGTCTATGCTAAATCAATTAATAATGTTGTTAGTACAAATAAATAATTAAAAAACCCCACTATTCCTCTATTTAACACTGGATAATACTTTGAGTGACAACAATAATCACACCTTATTTGAATTTACATGAATTTTGACAATAATAAGGGTATTAAACATTGTGTATGTAATCTTCCTCCCATTGGGAGACATTGATGAGGATATAAATGAGACTTTTCTCAAATCAGCAACATCATTATGGAAAATAGACACATTTTCTTTACCAAATATCATACACACCTACAAAACATGCAAAGATGGGTCAAGTATATTCACTTCTTACCTTATCGAGTAAGTGCATGAATTCAAATCCTTCATGGAGCAACACTTATTGGATGGAAGCCACAAGATAATTGGTATTAGCAAACTTAAGATGTTAAAGTTCCATGTTGTGGATGACATACTAGTGATGGAATATAGAACAACAATAAAATACTTTTAATGGTCTCATCGATTTCAAATATTGTGTACAAAGGATAATGGTGCACTAAACTTGTCATAAGGGAAGCCTCCTCTAGAACCTTTCAAATAACTCAAAGAAATGGAAGATTTGAAAAAGGGAATAAAAGTATATATTGAACATTGGGGAAAAAGGGCAACAGGTGGAGGTCAAGAATATTGGATTCCAAAGATAACATACTTGGAAAATGTTTTTTGTGCTTTGGATAAAGTATTTGTATATTGTAGTAGGATGTCAAATATTTGTTTTTCACCACAAAAAATACAAGAGAATGACATATATGACCAAATAATAGGGTCCATTCATTTCCACAAATAATACTACATTAATGAATATATCCTAAGTAATAATGATATTTGTGTTGGGCCTATTTATGGAAGTCTAAACAAGCATTCAATCCATTAGTGGATGTGTATGTGAGATAAATGCTTTTAGTATGAAAAATAAATGAAAATAAAAAGATATGGATGGGAAGGGCAAATGGAGATATTTACCATAAATTGGAATGTGAAAATGTATCTAAAAAGGTGAGGATTCAATATTGGAAACCCTCAAGGAGAGAAGTTGGTGAAGCATTTCATAGACATTGTTTGACACATAAGAAAATATGGATCAAATCAAACAAAATCAAACAAGACATTGATATGGATAGAATTATTTGGGCATGGATACCAAAAAAAAAGGAAAGATAGATTGATTACCTTAAAGTGGACATGAGGCAATTGAATCTTACATTACACTACTTGAATAGGGTAATGAATACTAAGTTAAAACTATTGAAGGTCATAAATTAATGTTATATCATCTTGATCGATGATGTAGGTATTTTTTATGTTTTTTCCAAATCAGGGTCCAATAAATTGGAGTTAAATTTATACCTTAATTTTTTAGTATGACATGAAGATTGACATTGATTGCTTCTCTTTTACCAACTTCTATTCAATCCTGTTAGCCCTTCTTCTATTCAAGCTTATTACTATTGAATGATTAATGATGCAACTATATTGTTTATTAAATATGAATGTAAGATTAATAATTTTCTTAGAACATTAATTTTCATAACTGTGTAGAGATAATAATTTATTTTGATTAATGTTGAGATATTTAATCAAAATATTTTTCATTTACTAGCATTATTCTACTTAAGTTCATGGGTGATATGCTAGTAGTGACGTGTCACTATAATTAACGAGGTTTTATCACACTAAGTTGATGATATATGTTTGAAAAATACCATAGACGTTCATGATGAATGGAGGATAGGCTTATGAAGAGTGAACTACAAGAAAAATATTTCAAGTTTAAGATTCAAGTTCATCAAGAATACATAAAGTCATCAAGGTCTATTTTATTCTCAATGTGGCATCAATAAAATGCACAGATATGTTGAAACTTTTAGTCCATTTTAGCTCTCCATATATATAAATTTTTGTGCTCATAATTATATTCTAGCATACTAGGGATCAGATGTTAACTATAACATTAAAGGGGCCTCTGTGGACATGTGAGTTTGTGGATTTCACATTAATCTATGGCTAGGTCTGTTAGTCATGAAGATATCATGTACTATGTGGCATGAAAATTAAATTTTTGAAACGTGATTTATAACATATCTGGATGATCACACATTTTCACAGACAACACAAAATTATTAAAAATTGATCTATACAAGCATTCATTCCATTGATGAATGAGTATATGGATGAAAAGGTAAGGTTCCAATGTTTGAAATCTTTTGGAAGAGAAGAAGGTGAAATAGTATATCCACTAAAAATAGATCAAATAAGTTACAAAATCTAGCTAACTCTCCTTCACATTGATGGCTTCCCTACACATTATTAATTAATAAATATATAGTATCTAAATGATTTAAAACACATTAGTATGGCTACGAAGTGATTAATTATTTTTAAGAATATATTGGTAAATAAAGTGTGAAATTTAGAAATTTTAATTAATGCATGTGGTAACCATATTTAATTTTATAAGAACATGCCCATTCTACACAAGTCTATAATAATAATATGATCAATACAGGCCTATTTTGATATCTTGGGTATAATGGGCACATACCCATTCTACACATTGAGATAAGAATAATGACCTCTAAATTGATATTATGAGAAAAAATGTCTTATGTTTTTGTATAGTGTAGAATGAGTGGTTGTTGATTCTACACAAGATTATTAAGATTAATGATAAGTATAATTTACAATGGGCACATGGGAAATGAAAATTGTTGTCCAATACATTTACATAGTGACAAATAAGTGTGTTTTAAAGTATCACTACTAATATTTTTAAAGCTTCCATGTCTTGATGCGATTGGTTAATATATCATAAATTTTGGATAAATATTAAACATTAATATAATAACTATAATTAGGAAATAGTATGACAATAATATGATGTCACATTATATAAATTAACAGGACCCATTTCAACTATTGGACCATGCTCAACTATTGGCCCATTTTCCTTAAATCTTAATGTAAAGGTGAATAATAATTTAAGATATAATTCAAATTTGATTACAATTTGGAACCTAGTAATAGATATATTAGAATATGATATAAAACTAATTAAAATTAAAAATAATAATATTTTAATCTAATATCCCAATGGTTAAAACCAAGAATAAGAATAAAAAAATCCAATTTAAACTATTATCAAACCATAAATGGAAATATTATGAATCCAAATTCTCAAGAATATGTCCAAATTTAATGAAATTATATGTGTGTGTATGTGTATGTGTATGTATGTACACACACACACACACACACACACACACACACACACACACACACACACACACACACACACACACACACACACACACACACACACACACATGTATGTATGTATGTATATATATCAAGGTCTCAATTGATAAAATTTTTGGCACTTATCTAGTACACTTCTATATAGTACTATAGATTGATAAAATGTACCATATTATTTCAAAATTTAAAATATACCACTATGATCCAAAACTCAAAAGCTTTGGTTGAAAGATAATTAAAAGAAAAATAGAACATGATAATTTAGATAATGTTATCTCTGAGATGAGATGTCTTATTGATAAAATTTGCAGACCCAAACATATGCTTATCTCTAAGAAGAGATGTATAATTTCCATTTTAGGTTATATCTTAATTTATACATGTTTTTAAGGTGGGAGGAGGATGTGGAAGGTCAAGAATCTTGAGGGATATCGAGTGGTTCGACTTCCATGATTTACAACAATACATAAATTACTATTTTTAGATTGCACTACTAAAATTGAAATTTATGGAACTTCTATTAGGTTTTTGGGGGCCAATATTCATTGAGAAAATCTCCATGCCATCTCATGATGTTCCCCTCATTATTAGCTTTTGAACGGTTCAAACGATGAGTCAATTGGAGCTATGGTGTAAAAGTTATGGCTCCCAGAAGTTTTGTCATCAATTGGGGTGGACCCATCACCCGAATTGTTGCCCAGATCATTCTTCCCTCCTTGAGAAGAAATGGTCCCCATTGCATCAAGATTTGTCATCAAGTGTGGCAATTATTTTTTTATTTTATTCCTGATGCATACTTGAAATGGACTGTGCTTTATGGAACTGTGTAGGACTTGATTTTTCACCATTTCTGTATAACTATCATGAGAACAAATTTCATGGCACTAATCAGAGAGACAGATGTAGAAGGTGGTACCTCTGGTACCCTATAGCATCGTGTTCCAAGACTAAGAGTGATCCTTCAAGTTCTTGATTCATAAATGCCATGTCGATCATACATTAATGGATAACCAAAGAGTAAATCACAAACATCTAGATTGACCACATAAAATAGAACCTTATCTTGGAAATGTTCTATTGTATATGAGAGAAGACATTGGTGGGTAACACAGAGGTTTCTCCCTAGACTCAACCATCTAATACTTTGTGGATTTGGGTGAGGCTTCATGGATCGATTTAGGCTTTTCACAACATTAGAAGAGATTAAATTCTTTTGACTTCCACTATCAAGAATGAAATGCAGAGGCTTACCTTTCACCCATAATTTAGAGTGAAACAACCTTTCCTTGTCATCTAGCCTCTCCTCATGGGTCTGTGATAAAGTAATAATGGCTTCGAGCTCAACATCTATAATCTCAGCTTTAGCCTCTTCAACTGTAGGGTCTATATGAGTCAGAGTAGTGGATGTTGAGGATTTTGACTCAAAAAGTAGGGACTTGATGGCTTGACATTCTTCTTTGGAGTGAGTTCTAGATTTTTGATAATCACACCACTTCCCAATCTTTCCTTCCTTTTGCTTCCAATTTTGGCCTTGTGGTTTACCTTCTTTATCACTTTTCCATTTTGAAGGCTGACTCTTCATATTCATTCTTCCATGCTTCTGTTGAATCTTCATTTTGAACTTGTATGCCTCACCAAGGGTTTCTAAATTGAAGAGTTCCATTTTTCCCCGTATGTACCATTGTAGTCTACCATGATATTTGAGGACCTTATGTTTCTCACTTTATTGGATGCCTAATCTCACAGATAGAGAATGAAAAATGTTAGTGTAATCTTGAACAAACTATTCCTTACCTTGGTGAAGTTGTTACCACTCTATATACAGATTATCATATGCTCCAATGGGGTAGTATTCATCCTTTACAGCTTCTATGAAATCATCCCAGGTAGGTTCTATCTCAAGGTTAATATCATCTACACTAAATCTCTTTTTTGTACACTTCCCACTAATTTTTGACAGGCAATGATGCTTTCAAAAGAACAAAAGTGATCTTCTCTTTATCGGTGAATTTTTTATAGAAAAATAAGATGGCAATTGATCCAACCAATTTTCTACTACATCAGCATTGATTTTGCCTTCAAATTTAGGGATATCAAAATTCACCTAAACCTTGAAGGGTGTTGGGGCACTGAAAGGATGTGGGGGTGCAGATGAGGAGCCAAACTTTCTCATTGAGATTTGTTGGAGAATTTGAGAAATTTTTTGTAGCATCTATGCCTAATACTTTTGGAGGGATTCATTCACCATTTATTTGAAAGGATCAGATGTCTCTGTGTTGTCCACCATTTGAAGTCATTTGAAGGGAATAGGTGGATAGTATGCTAGTTCTATTTTCCACTCAATCTTCTTGTAATCTAACCTCGTCCTCAGGATCATACACTCTAAAGACAAACTGATTTGATACCACTGATCCAAAACTCAAAATATTTGGTTGAAAGATAATTCAAAAAAATTAAACAAGACAATTCAAATAATGTTATCTCTGAGAAGAGATGCCTTATTGATAAAAATTTTCAGACCCAAACATATGCTAATCTCTGAGAAGAGATGTCTAATTTCCATTTCATGTTACATCTCAATTTATACATGTTTTGAAGGTGGGAGGAGGATGTGGAAGGTCACAAATCTTGAGGGAGATTGAGTGGTTTGACTTCCATGATTTACAACAATACAAAATTTGAGGAATTACTATTTTTAGACCGCACTACTAAAATTGAAATTTAGGGCACTTTCATTGGGTTTTTGGGGGTCAAACTTCATCTAGCATATTTTAATGCCATCCCACGAAGTTTGCCTCATTATTAGCTTTCCAACGGTTCAAACAGCAAGTCAATTGGAGATACGGTGCAAAAGTTATGGCTCCCAAAAGTTTTGTCATCAATTGGGGTGGACCCATCACCCAAATTATTGCCCAGATCACACTATGATTAATCACAAGCCTTGTCTAAAGCATACCAAGTTTAATTCAAATAAATCATTGCCAAGTATCAAAGCCAAATCACTAATTTTATACATATAGCAAAGGAACATAATTAAACAATCACACTAGGTAAGAAAACTATGGGTGACTTGGTTTCCATCCTTAGAGAATAAAATATGTAATCAATGGTCAATCATCAAGAAGGGGTGATTGGGGTTTGATAAACCCATCAAAATTTTCAAAATTTTGTAGGTTTTTGGCCCTGACAAGTGCATCTAGGGTTTTAATGTGAGAGAGGTTGATTTATGGAGTTGCACATATCATCATGGTTTTCATTGCACATATAGAGATTTTGGAGATAAGATAAGGTGGTCATACAATACCTAACACATATTTTCACACAGGTCACTAATGACCATCATGAGTTAGTATCGACTAATGATATTGACCCATGTCTTATGGAACCAACCTTGGGTAGAAAGAAACATTATTCATGACCTGGATGAATCAGAAAAACACTTTATTCTATCTTCCACCCTAAAAACACAACCATAGTCATCTAAAAAACCTAAGTATTCATCCCTTTATTATAATTACTATACTTCTCATATACCTCTTTTCACATCATTGCAACCAGTTTCAGTATTTTACTGTCAGATGTATGCTTGAATGCAATATTTAATAATCTAAATTAATATACTAGTTTATATTATAATAATATTTAAAAACCAAAATAGTGTAACACACTAAGGCCATACATGACAGTCATATTAGAAATTGAAAATTAGTTTTAGATATTTTTTTCATGGTGTTGTGTATTTAAAACGTTGCAATTTTTTTATCGTTATTTATTTCGTTCTTGTGATAGCAGTCAACACACCAAATCATAACCAAAAAACATTTCTAGGTTTATAACTATCATATTTGCAAACAAATACATTTTACTACAAGAATAAATACGTCCATCTATAGATATCTTCCACTGCAAACATTATTTCAAAAGAACAAAAAATTATATCAATGTCAATAATCAAAATTGCATATGCGAAAAATTCTTGTCCCACTCACATAAACAAATTTATTTGATCTTAACCCACCTATTAATGGTTTTACACCCAATTAGTGGTCTATATATGCACAATTATCGTACTAACTAAACAAAATGAATGTTTAATTTCGTGAAAACCCAAAATGAAACAACATTTTTTATCATCTCCTTGCCAACAATGGAAAATCAAATTCAAATTCATTAATAAAGTTTACTACATCATCATCCTTGCATATCTTCCACCCTATCGTTGATGGGTCAACACCCCCACCAATAAACTTTTAGCACTATAAAATGGGCTAATAAACTTACAACATGTATCTATAGCAGATAGTGTGATCGTATTCATCCTCCAACTTGAAATAAGAATTGTAAATTAAATACATAATAAAAAAGTGGATTTGGTAATTGAAGACATACCAACATAATTAAACCTGAAATTCTTAATTGAATAGGCTTCCTCTTTTTATACTTATAACACAACATGTCACAATATTACATGGACGTACTTGACACTAACACCAAAATATGAGAAATAAAAAATATTTTACTTTTCCTCTAGTGCTAAATGATGCTAATGTTTTCGCTGGACATCTAAATAAATAAAAATTGAGGAATAATTAAAATTAATAATACAATGTGTTAGCATATGGATTGCACATACAAAAGAAAAGGAAAATCATCAACCTATAAATACCTATTATATTACATAGTAAAAATTAGAAGATGCAATTGGCAACTTAAAATGGAACAAAACGTACATGTTCTTAATGAATTAATGATTTTGCACTGACTAACGTTAAAACAAAATATTTTAAAAAGCTAAATAAAAAACTAAATTACTTGAGCTTACAATAGTGGGTAAAATTAATAATACAATGTGTTAGCATATGGATTGCACATACAAAAGAAAAGGAAAATCATCAACCTATAAATACCTATTATATTACATACTAAAAATTAGAAGATGCAATTGGCAACTTAAAATGGAACAAAACGTACATGTTCTTAATGAATCAATGATTTTGCACTGACTAACGTTAAAACAAAATATTTTAAAAAGCTAAATAAAAAACTAAATTACTTGAGCTTACAATAGTGGGTCATAATTTAAGTTTAAGTTTACTCTTTAAAAATATAGAATCGAGGGGATAGTCTTTATTATAATATTAACATTTTATGAGATTCCCAAACCTAGTTCGCTGTTCATTTTTATTTTTTATAAAAAAAAATTTAATTGAAACTTTGTATTTACATAGATTAAGTGTACAAAATGTTTTTTTAGCTTAGTGTCAAGAACTAAAGGATATCCATTCTATCAAATTATTCTAGGAAAAGATCCCGACTTCATTTTTTTAAATATTTCCTAGGATTTGTATCTTGGTGGGTGACTAGGCAACACCTTTTACACCATCATCCTCATAGTTGAACTACAACCCACTTTATTAATATTATTATTGTTGTTGTTATATTATAGATATATTATTTTAAAAATATATTATTATATTAATCCATTAATTTTTTTTTAATTTTGATCATTTATTTTATGTTAAAATTTAATTTGAAAATAAAATATTGAATAGTTTGGTTTCATATTTATATTTTATTTTTTGATATTTAAATTATATTGAGTTAATGTATTATTTTAAATTAATTAATAATATTTTAATTAATTATTTACATATTATTGATATTATTTTCTTAAAAAAATATTTTAAATTTTATTTTATTTTTAAATTTTATGTTATTTTTAAATTTTATTTAAGATTATAAAAACATTTAAAATTTGTTTTTGCTGAATATATATTTAAACGTACAATGGTCGTGCAAAGTTCTTCGAATCGAGTCTCAATACTATGAGCCTAACGATAAAAAGGTACCTCAGAAAGGGAGGAACGGTGTACATAATTGATATTAAATGAAATTGCTTTATAGAGATGTGCCTTTACTGTAATGTAACTTGTAAATTTCAGAGAGAATACCCACAAGTTATTGATGATCTTCCACCAAATGTTAGTTGCATGGAAGATGTGACACGTAAATACAATTTTACATGGGAGTAAGTACGGATTTATTTTATCAATCAAAGGACTTAGAAAATTCTCCAAAAATACCACAACTTAGAAAAGATGTTGCCAAATCTTGACATTTTGGTAACACATCAACCAAAATGCTAAGTTCAAAATCAATAAACACTCCTTTTCAACAATTGGAAAAAGAAATTTAGAAGTTAGGTTTCGATGGCGACAAAGAATTTCGTTTTCACTCGACTTTTGTTACATAAACAAAACCACACAGGTTCATTGGAAAAGCCACACTATAGTGCAGGCCATGTTAATACAAAATTTACTTCTTTGCCATGAAGTTGAGCAAATCACCATTCTATTGCTGTTAAGTTCAAAGACGTTACTGCAACTTCATTGCTAAGTTCAAAATCGAGGCACTCCTTCGTGAGGTCTTCAAGATTAAAGTGTTGCCTCCCCAAAAAGAAATTATTGGAGAGAATCGTCATATTATTTTAAAATGAAATTTATTTAAAAATAATTTCATCTTTCCTACTTAAATTAACAAAATGTTATTGGTCTTTTGAATGCTTCCGAGCAAAAGTTATGTCAAGCTAAATTTTGAGAAGGCATCTAAATGCAACTCATGGTTTTATGGTGGAGGAGGTATCCTTAAAAATACTCTACGACAAGTGTTTGAAGATGAAGATGAAGAAAATCATTGTTTCCCTTCAACATTCCATGGTCTTTGTTCAATTTTGTTGAAGCTCTAGTTAGAGGTTTGAGAACTACTTTTGATTCAAATTTTAAGAAATAATCATGAAACTAACTCTCTAATAGATTTCTTGGCTAAATTTGGATCCTTCCATCTTCCTCCTAATGAATATTGGCACTATGTAGGCCATCGTCCTTAGGAATAATGTAGAGATCTAATTTGAAAACACTTGACATGTTGACAACTTCAAACTCATTCAAGGTTTTGTTATGAGATTCAGTGCTCTAGCTTTTGGACGGTGTTTTGTAATCTTAATTAAACTCATTTAAATAAGGTCAATCAAATTGACCCTGATATACTTGGATGATCATGTACTAACCAATGAATTCTATAAATATATAGCCAAAGGTAACTTACATTGCAAATGTCAAGAGGAAATGATTACAAAGCCTAAGCCTATGACACAAGGATTTAGGTCTCACTATACCTCAATGAAAGTAAATGATTTGTAAACTATGGTTGTAAGTATGCAAGTAAAGTATATAAAACTAAAGGGTGAGTTATGGTGACTGAAAATGGGTAAGGTGCAATGGTCAACCAAATGGGTGTCTATGCAACTTAAAGATATTTATAACAAGTCTAAACATTTTATAGCTACATCATTTTATTTGGTGTAGAGATAACATAAACAAGGATACACACACATTCATTCATAAAGCAACAAGAAACATGCAATTTACTAATTCACTAATGTAAATAATAAAGTATTAGAAATACTTACGTTGGGGTGGAACTGTTGATGCTTCAATCTTCCCCTTGGCCCAAGTTGAGATTTACAAGAGAATATTATAGGTTGAAGGTCTCAAATCGTTGGACAAAGACCTAATATATCATCATATAGTAAATCAAAATGATTCCTCCTATTGAGATTCAATAACACCACAAGACAAGACTCCTCAAGGTAAGGTTCTAAGCCACTAAATCTCCCAAATGGCACTTAAGACAAAAGTTCAAGTGAAAATAGAGAGAAGTGAGTATGTATGATTTATCTAGAATTAAATATGACCCCCTTATATACTAATCCAATACTTAAAATCAACCCTAATCACTAATATGATGGTATCTTCTTGAATGATACATTTGGAATATGTAGGTTAAAATAGTATGGTCTTGCCTAGGGTGATACAACACTTATTTCAAAAAGCATACTCAAAACTAGATTTGGTTGACTGATATAGAACCTAAAGTGTCAAGGCACTAAAGAGATGATATGGGACTAGATAATTTTATAGGATATAGGTAAGCTAGTACATCTAGAGAAGAACTAGATGGAAGGAATAAATGGATAGAAACTCCAAGGATGTTAGATTGATAGTAGTATTGGTGTAATCAAAATATAATAACATCTCTTACAAAGGACCATGATCTTTTCCCACCCCATTCCTAGTGCACCCTTTAAGGTGTGCACCTAGGGAGATTAATGTATCAATAAGTCACTACAACATAAATCATCAGTAAATAATAAAGTGAAAAATATTATGTGTATACATATACCAAGTGGTGATCTTGGACTTATGACTAGATTTCTTAGGAGCCCAATTTATTTAAGTTGATCAAAGGCTAAAATGGTCCCCAAATTCATATTCAAAACATATGAATACCTAAAAAACATATATAAACTTTTCCATATTGGACATCAGATAGAAAACCCTTACTTAGATAGGAGTCTCAAAATATATTAACATATTATCACATTTATTAAATTTCCACTCTTAATTATTATTCTAATTTTACATACATTTTTTAATGGTTTATAAGTTCACATATTCTTAATGATTAACGAATTTCACGGAGTCTACTAACTTCCACAAATCTATGAAACATTATAAACTATTTATATTCAATAGAGTGAACACATATTAATAATGTTAATATATTTTTCATGCTCATTTTGGCCACTTATTCATCCACATATTAACTATATGTGATGGGTCTATATAATTTAACCAAATTACTTTATCTTATATGTACATGGTCTATATGGAATCCAAATTTTAAAAAGCATAATTTATAACTCAATAATTCTATAGGCTAATGTAATGGAAAATAATTCAAAGCTTTTTAGGAATATGTAAGTGTGATGTTAGGATGGTTATCACTTCTCCACATAATTGACTTCCTAAAACTTTATTAAAATAAATCACTAAGACTTTACAATATTTGTAAAAGTGGGGGATAACTAGGAAAATCCTCAGTGTAGACTCACATTAGCCATGGAAAAATTGAGAAATAAAAAAAATGATAATATTATTTAGATCTCCAAAAACATACATTATACAAGAGAGACACTCAATATATTAAGAAATCAATTATTTAATTCTAACATTATTTTTTACTAAGTAAACTATATAGTTTTGAACCAAAATCTATGTGTGATGTATAAAGTTATGAATACATGTGGGATATGTTGGAAAGTGATAAGTGATGTCACTTATCCTATCATAAGAATACAAGGTGTGCATGAACTGAAACTAGTATAGTTTATCTAAACTATGTTTAATTAATATCAGTGGAAATATAATATTGAACCATCACCCCACTTAAATGTAGCATAGGGAAGCCTATACAAAAAAAAATCTAAGAATCCTATAAAATGGGTACTAAAAGCTAAGGCTGATGAGGTACTCATGAACAATAAGTAAAACCTAGAAAATTTGAAATGCAAAATGAATGTCTCTTAAAATAACTTACACAAAGTAGTGTCAACAATGTAATAGATGGGATGAAATCCATCACTAAATACAGTGAAAGAAGTGTAAGAAGAATGGATATATGGTGAATAAAATTGAAAAGGTGTACAAGTTTTTAGACTCCACTACTTAATCACTTATGATAGATGTTAGAGATTACAAATGGTAATACTACCAAATGAAGTGTCAACAATACAAAAGAGTTTAGCAAACTAACATGCAATTACTGAAGAAACTACTAAAGTAGATGCAAGGGACACTCAATACCTAGTAAAATAATATTTTTACACACCTCATCCATAATACTTAATGTGTGGAGTGGATTTTTTTTGTATGAGTGGTATAAAACCACTATTTGAAAACTGGACAATGACAACAATTGGGTACGCTATATAATTCTCACTAAAAGGAAGCAAACTAATTGTCAAGGTGTTGAAAAATAAAAAATTATCTCTCAAATAATTATGCATCTAATGGTGATGGGAAAAACTATTAAATTTTGGGCACTCATATTTGGTTTTATACACTTGATAATGTGTAATTTGATTAAGACTTGTTATTTTTGACTTATGCATACAATTGATTCTCACTCACACTCTTTACTAATGATTTAATAATATATGGGTGTGATAATTAAAAAATATATTTAATAATAAACATAATCTCCCTAATATATTAATGAGTCTCTTAATCCCAGGTTTTTATTCTTAGTTTTTAGACAACTCTGCACCCCTCAGATAGTTCCTTCTTTGGAGACCCATCCACCTGGGCCAAAATCATTTCTGCACCATTTAATGATTTTTTTATTTAATTTTAATCTTTTATATGATTCATCCCATATTTTATTCATGTCAATTAAAATGGAATTAATCAACAATTAAATTTTCTAAACATGTCAAGCCTAGGCCCATATCTATCTATCTTTGAATTATCAAGTGAACATCTCTTATTTACATTGTAGATCAAAAGGAAGTTTCATAAAGCTCCCAAATTTGGAACCAATAAAATTAAGAATATTTGGGATAACTTTGAAAAATATTTACAAAGTCAATTCACATGTTTTCAATGGTTAAAATACATACACAAGATTGAACCACATGCTAATATCATAATAATTTCATTTAGTAAACTAGGTTAACTAACTAAATAATGTTTGATTAGCCTATTTAGATTATTATATATTTAATTATAACATATATACTCAATGGGGAGTGGTTGAGGTCATATTTTTCACCCTTTTTCCTAATCACTTTAGTTTCATTGTGCAATGATAGGTTTGAAAAAAAGATAAGGAAAAATTAGTTATTCACATGGAACTTTAATGCATCGAAACACATAGGATTATATGGTAGACATAGACATAGTAAGTGACACTCTTAAAAATACAAATAAGAACACAAGATACCCATGGATTATATCATGTAGTAATACACTATAAAGGCATCTAGGAATTCACATACATAGCCTAGATAACTATTCTATTATTAGATAGAATCATTTAAACATTCCTACATATCAATGTTAGATGAATATTTTTGCATATAAATATATATAAAAAAGTAATAATTTAATTAACCTTATCTTCTTAATACTTTCCATGAATAACAAGCTAATATATTCCACTAGTTGCACTCATATTTGTTTAGTAATTGTACATCTTAATAAATCTAAGAATTCAATTAGTTTTAGGAAATTAAGGTCATACTAATCTTTAAAAAAATAAAAAATAAAATGAATGGAATATAAAAATGGTGCAAAAAATAAGGCACACATCCATCAAAATAGATTAGGCTATGAAAATAAAACCTACAATTGCACTTTATAATTATGTGTGAGTACAATATATCCCAGAAAACACTAATCAAAGACAAGGAAGAATCTTTATACACTATAAATATCTAAAAATATACTTTATATCTATAAATGAAAGGTGACATTAATATGAGAATTGATTTTAAATATGGGATCACTTACAAATATAGCTTTTCTAAAATAAAGGGAACACTGCTAGGGAAAATGAGTAGTGTGAAAATGATGTAGATGAATAATGGAGGTACTATGTTGGAAGAGTCCATATAAAGAGTAAAAATGATGCCCCCAAATCTAATAGAGGATCAATCCTAGTAAACATGAATGGTAGACGATGATGCATACATGTGTTTGATATCAATGTGTACAAATGCTGCATGTGAGGAATCATCTGATTATGTGTCAATATTCTCTTGATTGAAAGAGGGACTCTCAAGTATATAATTTTTTGAAAGTGTGCAAAAGGAATCATATATTAGCCAATATACTCATGAATGTTAAATATAAATTAACATGTGAGTGTGCATGAAGTGTAATTTATGAAGAATCATCTATTCTATAGGCAATACCATGGTGATCAGTCTAGTGAACATGATAGATAGGGAAAATTATACCGTTTAAGTGTTTAAATATGTGTCAATCAGAATGACCCATGTATTATAGAGTGTGGAAGATATTTCCTCTTGGAATTATTGGACTAATTTCAAATTTTTAAAAAGGTATAATAAAAATTAAAAAAATTCATAAGAAAATACAATAGCATTCAAAATATTTAAATATAAAACTTCATGACTTGAGTATGACATGATTACTGGATTACACTATTTATATATTTTATTTGTCACATGTTTTGTATATGACATATTCATTTCATAGTCATGCATCTCATAGTATATGAGTGCAATGCATGACATAAAATTTACATGTGGACATATAGATGTTGGAATTTCCTTCACTGAGTGGCCATGCCAATACTATGGGAATCTCATTCTACAAGTTTCACTATTACAGATTCTATCATTCTATAACCTTCTACCTTCTTGATCTATCTAGACTACTTACACATGTATTTATTATTACTCATGTATTACATAATGTTGCATGGTTATTATATTATCCCATGATGTGACATTGTTATATATCAATGGCATAGATTAGTATTACATGTTTTATACTTCACTTATGCTCTTAAACTCTTAAAATATATGTTACTTTATGTTTTACTATTGTGTGTTTCCCTTGGGCCTTATTTGATGTGATCTATGTCCTTTATTTGAAACAAATTTATGTCCCTTGAATTTTTCCCTTAGCCTTATTTATTGCAACATATTTATGTCCCTTGTATCCATCCCCTAGCCTCATGTGCAAAAAAAATCTTGATATTGTTGATCTTGATGCATTCGTTGACCTTACTGACATTGAGCGAACCCATAACACATATCATGCACTATTATTACATAGTGTTATTCAATTATCCTTCTACTAAGTTATTCAATTACACACACACACACACACACACACACACACACACACACACACACACACACGAAACATAAATGTGACACATTACATCTATTACATACATGTCTTGATTGACATATACTTTACTATGATGACATACTCTCCACATGGTCTCATGATTATGCATGATACTATATTTGTACAAGAGATGAAATAGATAACTCTTTTTTTGGGATGAGTGACTTACATGACACATTCCTCATCTTTAAAGGGGGACATTATAGTGGCATAGTCATAGAAATATGAGTATTCATGAATTAAAAAAATATCATATTGCAGATTTCAAAGATCTAAAATGGTTCAAATATTAGATGGTTTCGTGACATGACATATATTAGTATATCAATACAAATTATGAAGTCATGTAACATGCATATGCACTCACTTTATATATAATCAAGTACAAATACACATGCACTTGGGTGCATATACATTGTAAAATGTGCATAGTTTATATGAATATGAATTACATGTTTCCACATACATATACATTTGAGATACAAGTTTTTAGATTCACCATATCTATGCATAACATCATATATCAATTGGTATGAATTCATGGGGTATGATGTTGGTTCATGCACATACACAACACCACATTTTATATTGTAATAAAAAAGGTTGTCATTCCACTTCATACTTGTCAAATTTGATGTCATGATGGGGTCATGAACATTTTTCATTCTCTTTTGATCATATATTTTCTCTACATAACATGAACTTGAGAAAAACTATGCTATCAAATTTACTGTCATGATGGGGGAATGAACATTTTCAATTCGATTTCAATCACGCATTTTTTTTACAAGGAGTGAAATTGAGTGAACATTAGAAAAACTATAAAATTAAATATATATAAGTCATATATAGTCATTAATTTAGTTTCCTTTAGCTAACCCATCTATGGTTACTAGCTATTTGAGTTAGTACATTGCATACTTATCCCCATATTCATGAGTGATAGAGAACGCTATATTAATAACCTAAAGATATTCATAATTACTTGAATTATGGGAATAATCACCTCAACTCTCCACATGGTTCACAAAGGAATCACAAGTTCTCCAATGCTTTAATAAGGAAACAACATCTCAAATAAGTTTCAAGGGGAACATGGTTTTCACCAATGCACAAGTATGATCTTTCCATAAATTTTATAATTATAAAAAAATCAAGATCAAATTAAAATTATCAATCTATGGACATTGACTACTTTATTTTGATTACTAGTTTGCATATTGAATGATTTGTATAATTGGAGATTCATATCAAAGATAGAATATGTTATACACACTCACATGATTATTTTCCCTTTACTCTAGTAATTATATTACTAGAATAAAAGAGGGGATTTTTATATATTAAAATATGGTATTATGTATTTAATAATGAAAATCTTGACACACATTTATAATATATGAATCGAGCATAAAAAATATGGGCCTTATCCAGGATTCTCCCACACCTACATGTAGCCTTATGAGTTTGATCCTTTCATTATACTATTAAAAAGATAAAATAATGTCACATTCTATTTTGAACATGCTTACTATCATGTGTTTACATATATAGTTCCTTGGTTTATTATTCCTATGTACAGGTCAGTATTATTGAGGTGGGTCAGTGTTGCCCATTGATAATGAATTAATCGTAATGGTACTAAATATCTTCCAACAATGGCAAATTTTTATTTTCAAAAATTTCATTTTATATATATATATATATATATATATATATATATATATATATATATATCATAATTTAATTAAATTTGGACATAGTCGAGTCTGGATTAAAAACCAAAACTATTATTATTGGCTTTTATAGTATCAGTTATTTCAAATGTTTGATTCTAATTTCACTCTTATCGAATTACACTTTCATTGTCTTTGAAATTTAAAGTTATTAATCAAATTTTAGTAGATATTATTATAGTTTGTTGAAATAATTCATTTTTAAAAAAATAATGGTTAAGTAAATAATTTTTCATTTTGATGCAGTTGATTCAAAATCGATAAAATGTTCCTCCTTGAGTTTGAAGTAAATTTTTGAGAATCTTGAAAACAACAACATGCTTTGAAAAATAAAGATTATAATGCTATTGATATCATAATCATTATTTTAGGGAGGCTAATCATGTTTATTATATCTTCCTCCTCAACATTAAATTATTCCATTATATTCTCTATCAAATATATTAATTTATTAATGTATTTATATGGGTGAAGGCCCCAATTGAACTTTGTTACAATATTATCAAAAATAATCTTAGCTTCATATAAGAATATGTATAAGAGTATAAAATTTATAAGAATACATTGGATTATAAGCTTCATAAGTGATAATATTTTTATATAATTTGTGTATTGTTAATGCTAAATAAGAATATGGAAATAGTCTTTATACTTTTTACATTTTATATTGAATTGGTCTTCATAATTATTCACAGTTGGTCTTTATATTTTTCATAATTGTTAAATCCTTGTCAATGTCCCATACTATTAAGAACTATGAATGTGATCATGCTAAATTTGTGAGATGATCCCACTATTTACATCAAGTTCATACTTCTTTCAGTCTTTGAATTATCCATCTTGTCCATCTACTCAATTTTTATGACTTCCCATTGATTATTTTATATTTTGAGTTTTCACATGTATGGAATTATGGTTCAATTGCAAGGTGGTTACTAGTAATTTGATTGAATTCATGAAATTGGTATTAGGAATGGAGTTGTATCCAGTCAACTTACCCATTTGAATTTGGCATTTTTACATCATATACTTATCCATAAGATACCACGACAAACATTTGTGAATTTATGATGCCACTAGTGATTTGAATCACATTGATAAAAATAAGTATATACATAGTTTATTATTATAAATCCAATTTTAATCTTATGGACAATGAAAAAATAAGAAATCTTAAGATAAATATTTTTGGTAGTTGATAGTATTTCAATCATGCGTATAATGGGGACATGCCCATTTTAAATAAGATAAATAATAATATGAACATCTACTTTCTAAATAATATTATGTAACGCAAGTTTGGGTGCATTGCTTTCCCATTTTATATATGGACACCTACTAGTTCTAGGTGAGAGAAACCCTTTGATCATGATGTGTGTCTTCATTTCTTTAACTTATTTTAATTGAAGCACTCAAATAATCACTAAGTCAAATATGTCAAATAGAGAAATGATAGGATGACACATGGCATCATCCCATTAATACGTGAGGGACATCAACAAGTTTTCTATATGGTAATTCTGGGTGACCGAAGTAGTGACAACCATCCTCACATTATGATTCCACTCACTTGGACACTGACATATAAAAATTTAATATTATGGATATTTTGGCAAATAGAACACTTGGATCATGATAAGTGTTAGAATCCCTTCAATCTGGGACCATGAGAACATAGTTTAGTAAGCTATAAATAAGGTACTAGTGGGGTAGTGGCATATAACCACATGTTCCCAAGACATATGACAGAAAGGTGAATAACGAAGACATAAGAGCCAGTTCTAAAACCAAGTAAGAAAGACATATTTAAAATGAAGTTGAAAAAACATAAATGAAAGTGGAAAAATCCACATGGTAGGGAAAACTACATAAATTGGCAAATATAGGCAAAATTCAAATATGAAAAGCAAAAATATAAATAGATAGATATTTTAATAATGTTAATGAGACAAAAGAAGTCTTTGGGACCCTAAATTAAAAAAACATATCAAACATGGAAAGGAGCGAAAAATTATACTTCCATTAATTCAAAGGAATTGGGAAATTTAGTGCATTCAATTATAAAGGCTAGCGAATCCAAAAGAAAATTATATATGCAGTTTACAAAGCATAATGTGATCATATAACAAAATACTACATAACACACAATTGAGATACAATATCATTATTAATTTTGTAATATTATGTTCAATTATTAGGATTAAACAAAATGAAAATGGTGACATAGATGACTATTCCCAATGACTACTCTATGATTCATTTTATGTAGAGGCTACAATTTAAATTTCATCAAAATTGTCAACTTTGTTTAGGTTTGGCTGGATTTTAATTTTATCAAAATAGATCAAGATGAGAGTGAAAATTTGAGTTAGATCGCATACTAAGTGTTGGACCCCAAATTAAATATCAATTTACTCTTAGTACTTTTTGAATATTCCCAATCAATATTCTATAATATTTTTTTTATGTAGAGAGGCTATGATTTAAACTTCATCAAAATAATCAACTTTTTTTAGGTTTGGCTTGATTTAAATTTTATTAAAATAAATCAATATGAGGGTATAAATTTGATCTAGATTATAGAATAAGTGTTGGATCCCAAATTTTATATCAATTTAATCCTATTACTTTTTGAATATGATGCCAAAGATATCAGCATATAAATAAGCTAGAGAGACATGATGCGTAAGGATTTGGCATGAAAGAATAAAATTGTGAGGAATAAAGATATATAAAACATGGAGGAATTGATGGTTCAATACTTGGGAAATGGTGATTGAATTAGAAAAGGTAAAAAAGGTAGAGATAATTAGTGAATGGTTTGGGTGAGCATCAGAGGAGAATAGTCAAACATAAATCTAACACTGATTTGTGATAAGATAGGAACATGATAATAATTACCATCTTAGAGAGGGTATATAGGGGATGTTAGGCCTGAATCAATAGGAGTTTATTATAATAGATTCCTACCACTGATTGTTATTAATTGTCATTGGAAAGTCATCACTTATATATCAATGTTGTAATAGAATGGTTAGGGTAAAAACCATGTATAAATACCCCTTAGTTTTAATTAAGGATATGATCTTGGCTAGTAATTATGATCATGCAAATGTAATCCCTAAGATTATTCATGATATGGATTGCGACTTGTATATGGGGATATATATATATATATATATATATATATATATATATATATATATATATATATATATATATATATATATATAGAGAGAGAGAGAGAGAGAGAGAGAGAGAGAGAGAGAGAGAGAGGATACATTTGTCCTACAAAAACACCTTTTATAATCTTGTTATGAACTAATGATACAACTAATAATTTTCTTATATATATATATATATATAGAGAGAGAGAGAGAGGATACATTTGTGCTGCAAAAACACCTTTTATAATCTTGTTATGAACTAATGATACCACTAATAATTTTCTTATATATATATATATATATATATAGAGAGAGAGAGAGAGAGGTAGGATATATTTGTGCTACAAGAACACCTTTTATAATCTTGTTATAAACTAATGATACCACTAATAATTTTCTCAATTTACACCTATATTTCTCTATGATGAATAGATTATGGAATTAATTATTAGTATTAACTTTATGGAATTAATTATTAGTATTAACTTTATTATGATGTTCTTGGATAAAACTATGTACCTATTCAAGTGCCATAGTGTAGTGAGCTCAATGCATAAACTAGTGTGCATCATCTTTAGCTATGTGATTTAGGTAAGTGCATGAGAATATCTATCATGTCATATGCTAGTGTACTAGCTCATTATACTTCTTATTATCTTAGGTGCATGACTATGATAAGTGGTGTTAAACTAAAATAAAAAATATCAACACAATGGTCACTATTTTAAAATATGTTACTAGCAATTAGTCAAATTAATATACTAACAAAGTTATTTATATGTAAAAAAAATAAAAAAATTGCATTTTTAATAGATACAAAACAATTATAACTTTCCATTATACAATTAATGACATTTCATATAAATATGCAACATAGTCAGTGATACTTTAGAGCTTATATTAGTCACTTTTGTAGGTTAAAAATAATTCCATCTCTCACTAGAAAATTTAACCAAAAATTATTGGGTTTGAATACATAATTTTTTTTTAAAAAGTAAAAATTATATAATAATAGAAATACAAATCAATCAAAGTTGTTAATTGTTCCTTTTTATGTTTTCAAAGAGAGATGCATATTTGGGTGTGGCCCGACATGATCTAACCATGTACATAAGTGTGTGAATATTTTATTATTATAATGTAGTGTGGCATCAAATTTCTAGATTTAAGGCAATATAAAGAAAATGGATTATTTTTTGTCACTAATAAAATAGGTTTTCTCATCTATAAATAATATGTTGTTTGTCCCATACAAGTGCATGTACTTGTCTACAACTTTTTCCATGTTTTTAGTGTATACTAGCACAATCTTTCCTTTTTTTTAATTTCATAAAGATATCATTAATTTTGCATTGTGATATCCCCCATCTAAAATGAAATTCCCTATTTAATATCCATTCAAAGTGTTGAATGAAATAATGTTTTACTCTTGAGTTCGAGTACATAAACCATGACCCAATATCAAAATGTCTCTTTACAATATTCAATAAGTTAGGGCTAAATGTATGACTGAAGTATTGGTAGCATGAATAGGAAAAGTCTAGATATTTTGTATATAGTTTAAATTAAGTGATCCCAAGCATATCAAACAACAATCCTTCTCATCCTAGCATCAACTTACTTCCAAGTGGAATGGTAATATCTAAAATTATAAACCAATACAAGAATTATTTTTTAGTAACTGAACAATTACTGATATTTTAATTTAATTAATTTCTTGACAACATTGCACATTAGTTTATGTTGAACACTTAATCTTAGAATTTACATTAAATATTTAGTTATGAAAATTTCATAGCTGCAAAAATGTTTGTTGAGAATCTCATAGCAGGAAATATTCTTGGGGTAAAATTACTTTTTTCAATGGTACCTATTTATTAACAAATCATGATTAATCAAAAAAAAAAAAAAAAACCTTAATATAAAAAAATGTTTTAAAATTTCCAAAAACTATTTTTCATTAAACTGAAATTATATTTGAAAATCTTATTTGAGATCTGAGCCAAATATGAATGAAAACATCTAAGAATTAATATTAAAAAATGGATATTATTTTAAATTAAAAAATGCTCAGAATATTTATTTTATATAATCAATGTAAACTCAATTTCATTTTACTTCTCTGGTTTAACACTTACACCATATAAAGTTGACCCTTCTTTGAAAAATAATCTTACACTATTTGCATCCCTAATGAAGGCCAGTTTTATAAATAATGGTGTCATAAGACATTTTACCTTGGTAAACTCTTTTTTCAGATAAAACCTTCATTGGAATGATAAAATTTTATTTAGTTACACCTTTGTTTAATGTGTTGATTGCAATAGTGTTTTCATAATTAAAAAAAACTAAGTTATTTCCAAATCATGCCCAAATTATTAATAAATATTCTTGTATTATTTTTGGAATGCTCAAAACCCTAAAAAAATAAATAACATGTATACACTTATTATTTATTAATAGTTTCATATTGAAATTTTTTGTACATTAACAACTACCTCAGATGTATATCAAAATTCTAATTGAAACCATGAGGACATAGACATTAAAAACTTGGTCAAATGTCCTCTTGACTTTATATACTCATTGTTTACTTAGAATGGAGTGTTACTCTTTTTTGAAGAATGTTTTTTAATTAAAAATTCTTATAAGTCGATAATAAGTAAATGTTTTTTTGAGGAACTATAGACAATAACAATTTTGAGATTCTGCATTACATTCAATTTATTTTGAATGTTATTATAGTAATATGATAATTAATGTTTTACCTACATTATTAGGAATTTACATAGATTTTACATCATCTCCAACCAAATCTACACAAAAAATTAAAATTATGATTATTTAATTATTGATAAACATAATCAAACCAATTGTATTGGGAAGTCCTCAATAATTGACTATTAATTTAAGTAATTATTAATATATGTTTGTGAACCAAGTGTGATAATTGTTAGTGCATGCTTTGATGGAGTTGATGTGTTTACCATAACCAAATGCATGTTCTATTAAATTTAATCTTGTCTATTAGTTATGACCTCTAGTTGTTTACTTGTATCCCATTGATCTAAAGATTAGTATTCATTTAATTCATCATCTACTTTCATCACTATTTGTAATGGCTTTATAGTTTCTACCAACTTGAAACATACAAGTTTAGAATACATATAATCTAGTGTCTAAATACACAAATTTTATAATATAAATTATTATCAAACCTTGTATGTAATTTAGGGTGTCATGATATAATTTTATCATTGTTTAATCACAATCTCTTGCTTTGGATATTTGACTATGCATATCAGTGAAGTCATCTTTAAAGTTATGGAAAATTTTATCACATTTGTGCCTCCATATATTACTATAATAGCGGATGAGTCTATGATGCATCTTGATAACATGTGATCCCTAGAATGGAAATATATCTCATACTTAAAAGGATGCTTTGACAAGACAATCCCAATATCACTTAGCCTCACAATGTATAAGGGCTCACTCTATGACTAGTCAAATTCTATTCCGACTTCATTGGCATTGTCTTTTGATTCATGCACACCAAAATATATAAAGACCACTGACATAAACCCAACTTGTTCATTCGAAACCTTGTAACATCCTCCATAAACAATTTTATTTTTTAATTTATCCTTTTCTATGTAGATGCATAAAAAATTATGAAAATAAGTAAACTTTTAGAATTGGAACATGAAAGATGCACACATAAGTCATTACACTAGATCTAATGTAGGAGAGTAGATATATAATATAATTTTGTGTTACATCGGTGACACCATTGTAAAAACCTGTAATAACCACCTTTGGACTAAGATAATGATGGTGTTCTAATTATCCTAATGTTTTTCCCAATACAAAAAGAAAAGCACACTGACATGTGAACTCATAAGTATCTTCCTCACTTGGTATAAAATGTTTTGTAACTAAAGATACATACAGTTCTAAGAGGTCAATGGAATCATTTGATATTTCCATATTATCTTTTATATTTGTCTAGATCCCTTACCTTTTTTGATTTTTTTCTTTTTTATCTTTCCATTTCTAAATTCCTCATGGATTTGAACAAATTGAGTTTCATGGATGCCAAAATTTTCTTTCACATTTGATGCATCACACCCTACAATAGCTACTTGTTCTAGAACCCATGAATTCAAATAGTATATAATTTTTTAACTTGAGACTTTGGTTTACTCTACTCTTGTGCAATATGCACTTAAAGTTTTTGCTTTCACACCAAGGTCAACATTGAATTCATCCAAACATGTCTACTCATAACATTGTTTACAAGTACATCTAATTCTTTCTTAGGAACACCCTTTGTGCATCTAAATAAATTGATTGTAAATTTGTCTAATGAATTTGGCTTGAAATCTAGGTCATTTCTTTATCAGGGCTGAAATCCAGCCCATCATTTGTGTAAATATTTAAAAAAAGAACCCATTTTACCATATGGTATAGGGAAGAACAAGAAAGGTCAACTTATCACTATGGCTATCCACTTTTTATTTTTCAAAAACATTCTTCATCTCTTATTCAACTACCTATATGAAAACATAAAAGAAAATTACATTATTTATCAGTCATGTAGAGTAGTTAAATGAATATTTTTGTTAAATTACTTGTTCATTTTATTATAATTTACCTTAATAATTGAATTCAATATTTAAAGTACTTTCTATTTTGATGTATTTTCATTGCTTGAACTAGAGCATTGTGGTAATTATTCCATGATCCACAATGCACTACATTTATACAATTGGTCAACTAAATTTTGGAACCCAAGTTTTATTGGCCATATTTTGTTGTTTATATATACTGCTTATCTAATATGTTGTAGATTTGGTATAAATAATGTGAGATAACCTTTATTTTAATCTATAATGAAAATATGCAAACTCATGGTTTTGTAGAATAATTTTAATAGTTGCGATGGTATGTTATCTATTGATGATGTAAAATTTATTCTTTGGTTCATGTAACTCATATTCAAGATCAATGTCTAAAATATCACCTATTACATTTCTAAAGGGAAATGATACTTTTTCTTGCTAAAGAGGCACATGATTACATGACATCAAGCTAATTAGTCTATTAACACTAACAAGATCAGGGGTCAGTATTGGTATTGAAAATGAGCTTAGTGGAAGCGTTCAACTCCAATATTAAATGATTTTTCATTGAATAAGAAAAGTTGAATCTCTTGAGAAATTGAAGATTCACTTTTCTTAAATTCCTTTTCAGCTTTATTCAATAGAGTTTTCTGCTTTATAGATGACTTCAACAATTGGAATTATGATACTGAAGTTGATATTTTCATCTTTGCTAATAGTCTTTACCTCATATATGTAAATATTTTTAAATGAAAAAATTTCTTTCCTAATTCATTATCTATATTCAAATGGTGGGTGACGAATGAAGTGAATGCATATATATAAAGTATTTTGAATTCTAGTTTAATTCCATTACAAATATTTTCACTACTTTCCACTCTAGTAGTGTCTCCATCTATAAACTATTCAATTTTATTATTGTAAGAAAAATAGGAAACTTTATTATGTTTTACCGAATGAACCATGCCCCACACACACACACACACACAGATATAGATATAAATATATATAATGGAACCTTTAGCTCCATTTGAATAATTTGACATAAGTGATCATTATTTTTATGTGCTCCACTTGAACTCTTATTAAATTATTTGAAATGCATTTCATAGTTAACATTATCCCAATCACTTGATGTTCCTCTGACAAAGAATTAAACATCCAAAGGTCATTATGATAGTTAGATGGAGAGTAAATTTCTACAAAACACTCCTCATCTCTTTTATCCCAATCTAATGCACCGTTAATAACTATAGTTTATCATTAGGTAACAATGCCCACTCCATGTGGTAAAAAGATAGGTAATAAATTATCAGTTTAAATATATCATGATGAAATTTGAAATATGACATGTTTTTAAACCATCTAAAAACATATTATTCAGATAGATTAGTCACCATATCAGAATGTTTTTGAATGGATAGTTATTACTTAAACATGTAAAGTATTAACATAGGATTGATAAAACTTAAACATAAATTATTATTTGCCACTTATTTATTATAATATTAGACGTATATAATGGGAACACACCCATTATGAATTACATCTATTCTAAATTCATATTATATTGTGTATGTTAATATTAAGTTTGTATTATCATATTTGGTCTTTATAATGAGTTGTAGTTAAATGATGTTATTTTATATCTTGTTCAGAATTGGATTGTGCCCTATTTTACATGAGACATTAATAATAATTTTATCAATTTATCCCATTATACATAACATAAAAATGTTGATAGTTGATAGCATTATAATATTGTGTAGAATAGGAACATGCCAATTCTAAATAAGATTATAATAATATAAACATATAATTTCAAACCATTATTCTATAACACATTCCCTAAATGTTATTGGAGTCACACATGACATCCATTCAAACATTTAGAATGACCTTCATAATCTCTCTAATGATAGGAGAATGAATGTAAAATATATATCAGATTTAAATCACTCTTTGAGACTCCTTGTGTAGAATAGGCACATGCCCATTCTAAAAAAGATAAGAAAAATATGAACACCCAATTTCTAACTAATATTTTTGAACATAAACTTATGGGGATCCTTCAGTGGAGTACTACCAATATGAAGTTGATACTATTCTAATCTTGAGTAGAATGGGCACATGCCCATTTTGGACAAGATAATAATGATATGAATATCCATCCAAAATTATAACCAATATTATAAATCAACACAAAATTTAGCGAACAACATTACCTCATACTAAGACAATAGTGTATCTCAAAAATGATCTCATGCACTCACCTAGAACATGCATCTTAAGACTTGTTCCCATCACTTATGCCATGTGATGGTGTATGCATCGAGCTTATTATGATAGGGTGCTTTCACAGGTGCATAGTTTTATCCACAAACATCATAGTAAATATAATTCTAATAATCTTCTCATTCCATAAACTATTCATCAGATTATATGGGTCATAATCAATAAAAATAGTAACATTACCATTTATTTACATAATAAGATTACAAGAGGTATTTCAAAAACATAGGTATTAAATTCCATTTCATATCAAGGTTAACCATATACATGTCACAATGCAAATTAGGGTTAAGACTAAGATAAGTATTATAATTACAAGATTACCATTACAACCACCACCACCATCAAATTCTAAGTAAAACTAGGGATTATTTATACATGGTTTTATCCTAACCATTCTATTACAATATTATTATGAAAGTGATGTCTTGTCAATGACTATTTACAATAAGTTCTAGGAAGCCCACAAGGCTACCACAAAGATGCCCATAAGGCTGCCACTTCTCACCTTGAAATTTTCAAAACTTGAGATGATAATTTTCTAGAGTAACTCAAGGAGATAAAACAACTATGAGGTGAGGTAGAATTCATTAATTACAATCTTCAGATACTCAATCCCACCTATATGATACATGATAGAGCTATGGATGATCCATCTCAGAGATTCTTTTAATCTACTTCCTTTGATGCCAATGTTATTGTCACAAGGTCAAAATCTCAATCCATCTTGGATAGCTTCATTAAAGGCTCCTAAAAGATGACTTTTAACTCAGCCACAAGTATTTGGTAGACTTGGAGTGGGGTCAACATAGCCAATTTGACTTCTAATACTTTTATAATGCTCACAATAGATTTAGTTGATAGTTTAAGCATTGAATGGACTCCATCCTTGTTTTCCTTGGCCACCTTCATTCACATAACCTAGTCAAAGTGACCTAAGTGGAATCCTAATTTTCCCTAATTAATTAAAGTGTCATCTAGGTAAAATAACACTAACATATTGACCTCTTTAAGGTAAGATAATATATTTTTTTAATTTTTTCTATGGGATTCACCATAATCAATGTCATGGCTAACCATTCCTCAATTGTTTCCCACATGCTTATATCATATTTTTGGTACAAGTTAAGGTTTGAACTGGGTACAAGATTCAGCTCTAGGAAGATTCCCTTATTTATAATGACTACGACCTTCCTACATTTTCTCTTTACCAGAATGATGATCTCAAAATAGGCATGCGTCCTCTAAATATGCATCTCACAACCACCTTGAGTCTCCACCACTTTTACTAGTACTAAGAAGAATTATAAGATACCATCCTTGAATTACAAAATTAGTCCTAATAAGAAGAAACTTTTAACTTATTCCTTAAAAACCTAAACTTTATCTTGCATGACCTCCATCAATTTGTTGAAAATTTCATGGGTGGCTTGAATAATTGAGATTAGGTCTTCATCCACCTTTTCTTCTCCCATGGGAGTCCTCACCATGGTAAGAAAGAATAGATATTATTAAGTTTTATAGACCATAGGGTTCCCCTCTTACATGAAATGCTGAGTGAGGATCATATGTATATTTTATATGGTACAGTTAAAGTTCCATTATAGGTTTGAGTTATCCTTCATTGTCATATCATGTGTCAGAGATACTATAATTATACCTAGGGTTGGAGGAGGTATATTTGGGGTGGTGTAGATGGTGGTGATAGGTAGAGGAAAAGGATGAGGGGGCATGGAGGAAGTAGAGGGGATGAATGAGGAAAACAATAGAGGTGGTGGTGACATGGTGGCATAGGGAGGCAAGAAAAATAAGGAGGCCCAAGGAAACACCTATGCCTATCACTAGTATTGATTCATGTTAACCAGAGGAGTTATGACTCCAAGGAGTGGGTGTTCAACATAAAGGAGGAAATTGGTTAGTTAAATCCAAATATTTAAAACCTAATATGAGGTAAAAGGGATGCTAGGAGATGATATGGGGAGCCAATAAGGGTAATGTAGGAGGATGAACCACCTTATAATTCTTCCTTTGCATCTTTTTTGGTTAACCTAAGCTATTTCAATTAATGGACCAGTGCTATTAGAAGTCATGGGGGTTGAATAGAGAAGCTTTTGAATCATAGAAAGTATCATTGGAATAGTCCAAGCCACTTGAGTTATGTATATAGGTGGAATTATCATATTATATGTAATCATACTAGATGAAGGTAGGGAGACCATAGGTGCCTAGTTTCATAGAATGACTAGTGGGGGAAACAAGGGGGTCCCAAGTGAAATGGATTAGGAAGATGGAAAGGAAGAGGTGAGGGTTTTGGAAAAGACTGAAGCAAGAGTCAGCTAGGTGAATTATGGAAGGGGGATAAATGGGGAACAAGGGAGGATTGACCTCAGTAGATGATAAGGGAGTCAATAAATCAAGTGGTGTAATGTTAGGTTGTTAGAGAGTGAAGGGAGATGGGGAGGGGAATTATACTAGTTTTGACTATTAGACTTGATGCAAACTAATTTCTAGGCTGATACTAGTATCAAACCTTAAGCTTGAGATACTTAGGCATGGGCCACATGTATCTAAATTTATTTGGTTTAATATGCTCAAATTGGAAGAGGTGGTGGAGGAGCCAATGGATAAACTAATACAACTACAAGAGGTGGTAGAAGAACTAAAGTCCAAACTTATCGAACTAGAAGAGGTGGTGGAGGAACCAAGAGCTGAGGTGTAAGAGGAGCTCTAGGAGGATAATTTGATGGGAATCCTTGTAAAATCCTTATAAATATTTTTGGTGAATTCACCTCGATATCTTATGTATGATAATCTATAGTAGAAGGAGAAATAGATGGTCAAGGCAGACCCTTCTTCCATTTCTTTTTTCTATAGGCCTCAATCTTAATGAGCACCTTTTAGTCAAATTCCTTAGGTTAGTTTCCATAATTGAGGTTAAGATGAGTTGATTATTTGTCTAAATGGGATTTGATTATGGCACATGAGTCCCAATATTGGTGCTCAATTTTACCCTAGGTGAAAGAGTCTCTTTGAGACATTATATTATACAAAGGGGGAAGGCAAGGTATACATGGTACTTGATATTAATTAGGAGGGGGAAGCTAGACTTCTCTTGGTGGCTAATGTAGTGCTTATATAAGCTTTCCACTTGTTAATACATAATTTATTACTTTGTTGGGTAGTCTGGGTCATAATCAAGGAAATAGAGGGGATCCTTAAGAATGTTTTCCACTCAAATAAAGGTATTCTTCCTATAATACAAATAGTAACCAATGGGGGTAAGGGATTCTTTGATTTATTTTAATAGTCAAGGCATGGGTGCCTCATTGATGGAATTAGAAACCATATGATAGAATGACTCACAAATTTCCCTAATATTATTTTGATTGTGTGGGTCATATAGCTTATATAAGACTATGTGGACCACTAAGCCTCCAAGAATCCATGAAAGAAAGGTAGACACATTGAAGGTGAGTTTCATATAGACCGCATCCACTAGATAGCTCATCATATAGAAATAACCACCTCCTCAAGCATCACGTATCACCTTGATCATGTTAAATTTAATTAGTCCCCCCTCCTCGATCAGGGATCTAATTACCAAGGAGAATCGTGTAGAGTAGGGGAACTCATATAACATTGACATGTACATAGTCACTATCCATGAATAATCAGTCAAGTAATATCTTGCCAACATGGAATCCTTCTTTGAAAAAGTAGATGGTATATATATTTACACCCATATTATTAATCCATATTGTATTGGGGTTCTTGACCCAATCCTTCATGACTTATGGATTAGGTGGGTACTCATATAGGTGGTAATTATGGTTGAGTCATAATAAAGATGTACCCAGGAAGGTTGTAGTAAGACTTGAAGGCTATTCTTGAGATTTTAGTGATCTGATGTATACAGTTGATATTGTTCCATTCTTGTGTATAATGGGCACATGTCCATTATAAACAAGGTAAAAATAATATGAATGTCCAAAATTCTAACCAATATTCTATAACACATGTTTAGGGGGATTCTTCAATGGACTACTTCTAGTATCTAGTTGATAGTATTCCAATATTATGTAGAATGGGAAAATTCCCATTCTAAATAAGATAAAAATAATATGAACATCTAAAATTCTAACCAATATTTTGTAACACAAGGGTAGGGGGATATTGTAGTGGAGTATTGCTAGTTTGTAGTTGATAGTATTCCAATCTTGTATGAAATTGGTACATGCCCATTCTAAATAATATAAAAATAATATGAACATCAAAAATTCTAAGAAATATTTTATAATAAAAGCTTGGGGGATTCTTCACTGGAATACTACCAGTATGTAGTTGATAGTATTCCAATCTTATGTAGAATGGGGACATGGCCATTTTAAACAAGATATAAATGATATGGACATATAATATTATAACCATTGCTCTGTAACACATTCTTGAGTGGATTATTTAGTAGAGTACTTCAAGTATGCAGTTTGATAGTGTATTCCCATCTTGTGTTGAATGGGCACATGCCCATTCTGAACAAGATAAGAATAATATGAACATTTAAAATTATAACCAATATTTTGTAACATAAAATTTTGGGGATTCTTTAGTGGAGTAATGTTAGTATTTAGTTGATAATATTATAATATTGTGTATAATGGGGACATGCCCATTATAAACAAGATAATAATAATATAAAAATCCAAAATTCTAAATAATATTTTGCTACAAAATCTTTATGGGATTCTTCAGTCCAACCATACCAGTATGTAATTGATAGCATTCTAATATTTTGTAGAGTGTGCACATACCCATTTAGAATAAGATAATAATGATAAGAACATAAAAAATTCCAAATGATATTCTCCAACATAATCTTGGTGGGATTCTTCAGTTGAATACTATCAGTATATAGTTGATAGTATTCCAATCTTATGTACAATTGGTACATGCCCATTTTGAACAAGATAAGAGAGATATGAACATCCAAAATTATCACCAATATTTTTTTAACAAAAGTTTGGGGGGGATTATTCATTGTAATACTACCAATATGTAGTTTGAGAGTGTATTAAAATATTGTGTAGAATCATAACATGCCCATTCTGAGTACGCTAAGAATTATATGAGAATATAAAATTATAACCAATATTCTGTAATCAAAGCTCAGGGGGATTTTGTTTTGGTCAACACACCCAATTTTTATAAGACATGGGTGACCCCTCTTTTAAGAATATCATAACTAGATTTCCAAACCCATCATCATATTTTCTTTGGCTCCCCTATGCTGAGTCTCTAAAATTTCATGTTATCCTATTCAATTCTTTTATTCCCTAAGTAAATGATGTGGATAATGACCAATGAATCCAAATAATAGAGCTCATCATTTTATGAAATATACAAAGGAAAGTCCCATATGGATTATGTGGTTTGGATGGGTACTCTTGCTTGGAATCTTTAACATGCTAATTTTGTAGGCTTGTCATTACTTGAAGGTTCCTAGAGTCTCATTCCTATTATCAGTGTATCTAAACACTAGAGTCCCACATGGAATTTTAGAGACTATCTAGAAGATAGATGATCAATTATGATAATTCATCTTTTTTATTTCACAAGTCATTTTTTTTATATTAGGTTTTCCTTATGTTAAAGTCTCCTCACTACATGGCTTAGAGAGATTTAGCTGAGGGATAATCAAAGGTTTCACAATAAGAGCATGCCACAAGGATTAATGTTAGAGGTGTTAGTCTTATTATTCTAAAAATTATGTCATAACCTAGTAGATTTTGATGCAAATAAGAGAGTGTTCTACACACTTAGGTCAAACACCATTAGTGCTCTAGCCAATTTCCCCATGCCAAAACTAGAATGTCCAATCTCTTACAATTGATAGATATGCCAGATTGTGGGATAGATAGGTATAACCAATGGATACCACATCAACCAGTGACATATTGGTTAGTCTCTTGATCTTAAAAAAATTTGCATAACATGTGAGAACTCAACCAAATCAAGAGAAAGCACTTACTATAAAGGTCAGTAGTGCTTGAATTTGACAAATGGATCTCTCTCCATTGTTAGACTTGTTCATTTCATGTCTGACAAGGATGTTATAAACTGAGAGATCCTAGTGTATCACAACATTACATGTGGAATAAATATTAGTTTATCATGTGGCCCCCACCCAAATCCCCTAGTATGGTTAGAATTAAGTACATGCAAAACCATATGGGATATTAAAAGATGCCTCATGTCATCATTTGAAAACTCCAATCCTAAATAAAGATATATCAAAAAAGTGATCAACTACTCTAAGGTCTCAAGAGTTAACATAAAGACTAATTAGGATGTGATAAATGGCAACCACATATCTCCTAGAAGACTTTAAAGATGAGGTGTCCATGTAACAACCCCACTCCATACATTGATGGAGTGAGGAAATAGACTAAGAGAAAGATGGTTTCACACTTCTCCCAATGTTTTTCCCAATACAAAAGGAAAATCACAATGACATGTGAACTCATAAGTATCTTCCTCCCTTGGTAGATAATGTTTTGTAAATGATGATACATTTAGTTCTAAGAGGTCAATGAAATCCTTTGATATTGATGTATTATCTTCTGTTGTTGTTTAGATCCCTTGGCTTGTTTGATTTTTTATTTTTATCTTTCCATTTATGAATTCCTCACAAAGTTAAATAAATTGAGTTTCATGGATGAAAATGTTTTATTTCACATTTTATGAATCAAACCCTAGAATATATACTTGTTTAAGAACCCATGAATTCAAATAGTTTAGAATTTTTTCCCTTGAGACTCTAGTCTACTCCACTCGTTTGTAATAAGTACTTAAACTTTCTACTTTCAAACCAATGTCAACATTGCATTCAACCAAACATATCCACTCATAAATTTGTATTTGAGTACATCCAATTCTTTCATAGGCATACCCCGTGTACCTCTAAATAAATTAAATATAAATTTATCTAATGAATTTGGCTTGAAATTTGGGTCACTATCTTTTTTAGGGATGAAATCTAGCCCACCATTTGTATATAGATAAAAAACTAGAATTCATTTTTCCCATATGTCATGAGGCAAAAAAAGAAATGTCATCTTACCACTAACGTTGTCCAACTTTTGTTTTTAAAAAAATTCTTAATCTCTTGTTCAACTACTTATATGCAAATATAAATTAAATTACATTATCAATCATTCAAATAGAGTAGTTAAATGAATATTTTTGTAAAATTATTTATTCATTTTATTATAATCTAGCTTAATAACTAAATTTAATATTTAAAGTACCTTCTATTGTGATGTATTTTAATTACCTAAACCATAGCATTGTGGTCATTTTTCCATGATTCACAATGTCCTACATTTATATAATTGGTTAATCAAGTGTTGGAACCCATTTTTTTTGCCGTGTTTTTTCATTTATAGATATTGGTTACCTTATATGTTGTGGATTTCATAGAAAGAATATGAGTTGGAATTTGTTTTAATATATCATGAAAATATGCAAACTCATAGTTTTGTAGAATATTTTTCATAGATGAGATGGTATGTTGTTTATCAATGATGTATAAGTTAGTCTTTATATCATGCTCAAGTTCAATGTCCAAGATACCACCAGTTACCTTTATAAAGGGAAGTAATACTTCCTCTCCCTAAAGAGGAAAATATTACACAACACTGAGATAACTAGACTATTAACACTAATAATATCAAGGGATCGGTATTTGTATTGAATAGGAGTTTAATGGTAGCATTCAACTCCAATATTAAATGATTTTTCATTAAATAAGAAAGGTTAAATATCTTGAGATGTTAAAGATGCACTTTTCTTAAATTATTTTTCAACTTTCTTCAATAGAGTTTTCTCCCTTGTAGATGACATTAGCCCTTCGAATTATGATACCAAAGTGTATTTTTCCATCTTTGCCAATAATTTCTACCTTACATAGGTAAACTTTTTAAATGATATTTTTTCTTCCCCAGTTCTTCATCTATATTCAAGTGGTCAGTGACAGATGAAGTGAATGCATATTGATAAATTTTTTTGAATTCTAATTTAATTTCATTACAAATATTTTCAAGATTTTCTACTCTAGTGGTATCTCCATCTATAAACGATTCAATTTTCTATCCGTAATAAAACTATAAATATTTATTATGTTTTACCAAATGAACCATGCCATTTTTTATATATAATGGAACCTTTAGCTCCATTTGATTAATTTGACATATGTGCTCATTGTTGTTTATGTGATCCACCTAAACTCTTATTACATTATTTGAATTGTATTTCATATTTAACACTATCCCAACCAATTGATGTTCCCCTAACATGGAATGAAATAACTAGAGGCCATTGTGATAGTTAAATGGAGAGTATATTTCTACAAACCACTCCTCATCTCTTTTATCATAGTCTAATGGACCTTCAATAACTATAATTTATCTATAAGGATCACTTCTCGCAATACCCATAATAATCCATGTTGTAAAAATATATTCATAAATTTTTAGTTTAAATATATCATAATGACATTTGAAATATGCCATGTTTTTAAACCATCTAAAAACATATTATTTAGATAGATTAATCATCATATTAGAATTTTTCTGAATGGATGGTTTTTAATTAAACCTATAAAGTATTGACATAGGATTGATATAACAAAAACATCCGTTATTGTTGGCCACTTATTAATTATAATATTAGATGTATATAATGCGTACATGCCCATTTTGAATTACGTATATTCTAAATGTATATTATATTATTTTATTGATATTATGTTTGTATTATTATATTTGGTATTTACAATGAAATTTAACTAAATGGAGATGTTATTTTATATCTTGTTTTGAATGGGCTTGTGCCTAATTTTACATGAGACATTAATAATAATTTTATCAATTGATCCCATTCTACACAACACAAAAAATTTGGACAGTTGATAGTATTCTAATATTGTGTACAATGGGCACATGCCCATTCTGAACAAGATAAGAATAATATGAACATCCAATTTCTATCCAATATTTTATAACACATGCCCTAAATGTTCTTGGAGTCACACATGGCCTCCATTGAAACCTTGAGATTGACCTTCATAATTTCTCTAATGATGGGAAGAGGATTGCAAATATATAGAAAATTTCAAGAATTCTTTGAGACTCCTTCTGTAAAATGGGAACATGCCCATTCTAAAAAATATAAGAATAACATGAAAAGCCACTTTCTAAAAAATATTTTTTAGCATAAGCTTGTGGGGTTTCTTTAGTGGAGTGCTGCCAATACACAGTTGATAGTATTCTAATTTGTGCAGACTAGGCACATGCCAATTTTGAACAAGATAACAATAATACAAATATCCATCCAAAATTGTAACCAATATTATAAATTAATACTAAATTTTTGGCCAAACATCACCCCACACTATGATAATAGTCTATCTTTGAAATGATCTCATGCACTCACTTGAAGCATGTAACATAAGACTTGTTACCATTACTTTTGACATGCAATGATGTATGCAATGTTAGGTGAATATTTTATCACTGGCTACACTGATGGAAAAATGGGTATATCAACCACAACATAAGGAGATTTATACAACATAGTGTGCAGGTTTACCACATCAAAATGGGATAAATCTCTCCTCTCATCAAGGGGAGGTTCCCTATAGTGTGTGTGTGTGTGTGTGTGTGTGTGTGTGTGTGTGTGTGTGTGTGTGTGTGTGTGTGTGTGTGTGTGTGTGTGTGTGTGTGTGTGTGTGTGTGTGTTGAAAATACACATGGGGGTGAAATCATACCATCCATCTCTCTTTTTTCAGAGATGATGTTCAAAGATCAAAAGAGAAATCTTGGGTAATTACTGAAAATACTTTTATTCTTTCATAAGTAATATCAATCAACAGTGAGATTCCTTCCCAGTAGTAATTGTAACCATGAGAACCCCATGAAAGCATAAAGTCTTTCATTACTTCCCTCACTAAAATAGGATGTAGTAACATAGCATAATAAAGTGTAGCACAAAGTCTCCACCTCAACTACAAAAGAGTAAAATATTATGAAGGATAATGGGAGCACAAAGTCTTCCCAAGATCCTTTACACTAAAAAAGAAAACACACACTAAAGATAATTGTGGCAACACAAAGTCTTCCCACAGTTGTCTTTAGGACACCTTCCAAATTACTTTCACTAATTATGCTTATTTGATTAAATGGACAAAATGGTATTTAGGAAATAGACATAAGAATAATCTCCTAAACAACAAGAGATATTTCAGCACAAAGTCTGAAAGGTCAATTGCTTTCTCGTTCAAATAACAAAATATGATTAACAATCTAAGCTCAAAGTCTCAAGAATGCCTTTCAATTTAGGTAGATTTTCACTTCTGATAATAGAGAGATCTCCTTTTTATAAGATGACAGATTATAATATATAGTAGCCAAGAAAGACTTGGCACTTTGTTTCACAAAATGGCCCATGATGCATTCAATGCCTTAAATGCATTTGAAATTCTATGAAGGGGCCATGCTAGAATAGATCATCAGCCTTAAATTTAGAATTTAGAAATATCTCAAATGTCTCTTCCTAAGCATGGGTCTTCTAGTCTTCTTAATGATACTTACACAGCTCTCCCTTCACCTTTACTCAATGAAGAAAAATAGGCCACACCTTTGAATGTTTGTGCTCTTTGATGTCCACTTGGTGGACTGTCCCACCTACTAAAAATAACTCTTCTATAGATATTTTTGGATTTTTTGTATCTTTCATCCTTTTTTTGTTACATTTTTTCTCTTCCTTTCCATCTGAGCTCTTGGGCTATCTTCACATTTTTAGCTAGCTTTTTCGGCTCTTTCCTTGGCTATTCACTGAATTTGTTCCCAGGTTTGCACCATATTTGAAAATAAATGGATATTTCAATACTCTAAATTTGACATCCACAGGGATGTCATTGGTCACTTGGTTACTTGAACCACTTTTACCCTTGAACCTTGACCTCTTTTGGTTCAAAGGTTCAATGGTTTGAGTGGTTCAATCAGCTTGTCTATTCACTCGACTCATCGATTCAATCTTTCTTTCAAAGAGCTGCATTCACTTTCTTTTTTATTTTTCTATTGAACCATTTTGTTGAAATACTTTTTGGAATCTTCCGCTTCCTTCATTCGCTCGAAGCTTCCTTCTGAACTTTGAATTCTTTGAACCCTTTGAACCTTTGAACCTTGAACCATTTTAGTTTAAAGTTCAACAGTTCATTCTCTTTCTTTAAATCCTTTGAAGCTTTGAAATTTTTGGATCCTTTTATTTTTTGTTGAACTCATTGAACCTTTGAACTTTGAACCTTTGGAAGTTCAAGGTTCAATGGTTCAATCTTAACTCTTTAAATCCTTTTATCTTCTAAGTTTGTCAAACTTATTGAACTTGTTAAACCTTTGAACTTTGAACTCTTTTAGTTCAAGGTTCAACAGTTCAAATATTCAATCTTCACTCTTCGAAGTCTTCTTTTCTTTATGTCCATCAAAGCCATTGAACCTTGAAGTATTTGAACTTCTTTGAACTCTTTGAAGCACTAAACTCTTTAAGTCCACCGATGTCATTGAACCTTTGAACTCGTTGAACCTTTGAACCTTTCAGAGGTGGGGTTCAATGGTTCATTAGTTCAATGGTTCATTCCATTTATTTGAAGCCCACTGTTAAGTCTTTTAATTGAACCTTGGCATTAAACCAGCCTTGAAATGCCTAAGTGTTTGGAACTTGTTTCTTTGTGAAATCCCACTGGTTGAACCTATGGAACCTATTAAACCTATGAGTCCCTTAATTGAAAACACTTGAATAATTGAAGAACTTAGATGCTCATAAATTTTTTTTGAAAAAGGAAGATATAATTTTGGCTTTTAGGACCAAAATAGTTGATATGTTATCTACAAAAACAAGTGATGGATTTTGGGAACAACAGCTGGCTCTAGTTGGGGAACTTCCTTTGATTGAAATTTTGAAATAGTCGAGGGGAGTTGAAGCTAGAATATCAGTGCTTTCATATATAACATTGGGCTATGGAGTTATGGCACCCAAAAATAAAGATGCCAAAAAATGAAAATGAACAATGCAAAACAAAACTCAAGACTATACAAAAATTATACATATGTACAATCGAACTTATCTAATACTTCAAGAATTAAAGTGCTTCAAATGATACCCACTGTGAGGCGGTGAAAAGGGTGTACTATCTTGAGACTTCAATAGGAAACTATTTTCACTATTGAGATGATGAATAGAAAATGGGCCTCTCCATAAGGAATCAAACTTCCCATGCATTCCCTTTGGTTCTCTTCTCTTGTCCCACAACAGAACATGATCTCCAATTTGAAAATCATGAGTTTTTGCTTTTTGGTCGAAGAGATTCTTTACCATACTTTGATGTGTAGAAATTTGATCCACCACCACAGTTCACTACTCATCAAGTTCAGTCACGCACATGACCTCTTGTCGATGGCATTTTCAAAATTTGAATCTTCTACTGCCTTTGCCAACTTCAATGCTAGTAATTCTAGGGTGATTGGTATCTCTGCATTGAGACCATACAGAAGTTGGAAAGGTGGCATACCTATCACCCTCTTAGGTGTAATTCTATCTACCCATATAGCATCAAACAATACTTTATGTTAGGTTCTTTGATTGTCATCTACCAACTTCCTGATAATGGTCACCAGGTTCTTATTGCTCAATTCTGCTTGACCATTTCCTTGCAAAAAATAGTTAGAAAAGTGGGAGAGGGTAATCCCATAATAAAAGTAGAAATAGGTAATCTCATGAGAAGAAAAATAGGCTGCATTGTCTATTACAATCTTGGTTGGGATCCCAAACCTAGAAATGATGTTTTCCTTAAGGAAATTGCATACTACTTCAAAAGTAGCATGCTTGACTGGAATAGCTTCCACCAACTTGGTGAAGTAGTCTATGGTTGTGAGGACATAATCATATCCAACACATGAGAATTGATTTACAGTGCCAATGAAATCAATTCCCCATTACTAAAATAACTCTTTGATTACTACTGGCTTGAGAGTTAACGCAACCAACTTGGGTCTTCCAATGAACTATTAACACAATTCACATCTACATACCCATTTGTATGCATCTTAAAAAAGAGTAGGCCAATAATACCTAGCTCATAGAATCTTATGGGCAGTCATAGGCACAAAAAAATTTCCTCCACAAGCCAAATTATGAAAGGAATCCAAAAGTTTGTTCTATTGCACTTTATCCACACAGTGAAAGAATACCCCATTGAGGTTCCTCTTATACAAACTATTGTCCCACAGGACAAAATTGGTAGCTTTTAACTTAACAGTCCTCTTTTATTTATGAGATAGGTGAGCACAACACTCACCATAGGTAAGGAAATGAGCAATATTTGAATACCACTCATTCGTAGTGGTGACAAAGAGAACTTTTGGTGTGTCTTCAACTTCTATTTCTTCATGCCCTATTTCTTTTGGTCTATTATCAACAATTAATTAGTAGAGACACCTTCCCCACACAAGCTTCATTAGTTTGATAACTAGATCAAACTCCTAGATTTTATCAATCCAATTGCCCCTTTTGGTTCCAAACTCTTGATGAGTTAGTATAGACTTGACTGTTGTATCAAGAACTAGAGCAACAATGTGTGAGTTCAATATGTAAAAGCAGAAGTGCTTTACTACCTTGACTACTACATAATCATGCTTCTCCATCTTTGAGTATTTCAATTCATGAACTTTGAGAGGAAAAATCATGAATGATATAGGAGATTCCACACCTTCTTTGTTCTGTTGAACTAGAATTGCTGAAAGTGTGTGTTTAGAAGCATAACTGTATATTATGAAATCTTTGGTGTAATTTAGACAAAATAGAATTGGGGTATGGGTGATAGCTATCTTGAAATGTTGATTTACCTCCTTCAGTCTAGCCAAAAGTGGCCTTTCCCTTCATCATGTCCACAATGTGGCGAGTCTTCTCTGTGAACTCAAGAATGAACATTTGTAAAAAATTCACCTTTCTGAAGAAAGAGTGAATTGTAGTCTTACTAATAGGTAAAGTAAGATCTTGCATGGATTTGATTCTTTTTGAGTCAATCTTTATACCTTCTCGAGATATAGTGTGTTCAAGAAATTTTTCTTCTGTAACCCCAAAAATTGACTTCTTGGGATTTAGAGAAATGTCATTTTGTTGACATCGTTCTAGCACTTATTGCAGATGATGCACATGATCAAGACGATGCTTAGAAAATATAGTCAAGTCATTAAGGTATACCACAATGAACTTACCCATTTCATCTCTAATATCTTGGGGTTATACTACCTAGATTTCTACTTGTGAGGCAATGAACCACTTTTGAGAGAAATTTCATGATGAATTTCTTCAAGCCCTAGTGACTTCAGGTTATCATAGGAGTACACCAAAACATCTATGTACTGACAGAGTAGAGCAGTGAATTTGAGCATCTCATCAGGAGTGCAACACTTCCTAAGGTTGATGATTTTGGGATTTTCCTTAGTACTCAAATTTATTTGATCAAACTCCTGGGAGGAGCTTGAATCCATTTGTTGGTGATTGATGAACCTATCCTACATATCAAATAGTTTCTCAAGGGAAACCAATCCTTTGGGAATTTCATTCCCTTTTAGTTATAGGAATTCTTCACCTACGTTTGATCTTATTTCAGGAGCTGAATCCCATGGTGGAGTCTCACTAGCTTCAAAATGAATCTTTTCAAAGCTGTCTATTTGTTCAAGAATGGAAATGATTTGATTGTCACCATTGAATACCTACTAATGGTTGGCATTATCAGACACACTTGGTCGAAAGACCAGCTCAATATTGTACCTTTTTCCTTTGAAGTTAGGGTGAGGAACCATGAGGGTCACAAAACTAGCCAATGAATTAGCTTTATCATTGAACTCTCTAAGAACTACAGAGATACTGAAAGCATCAAAGCTTTCAATGCAATCTCGCACCAAATTGTGATAATATCGCAATCTCTCATTCTTGGTTTGATACATGTTCCTCACCTAACAAGCCACCAATTCTACATCTCCTTTGGCATGAAGGAGTTTAACACCTTTGTCTTGAGCTACCTTCAACCAGAGTAATAGTGATTCATAATCGGTAGTGTTGTTGGTGTTGTTGAATTACAACTTATACAAATAAGGAAAAATATCTCCTCAAGGAGATATCAACACAATATCAGCTCCAAAGCTAGTATAAGAACAACTACCATCAAATTTTAGAATCCATACATCATCAAAAACTGATCTCCTTTCAGATTTTACTTTGTTTGGAAGGGGAGATCATTTTACACTTTGCTTTATCATTAAACTCTTTGATCTTGTGTCTGAACATGGTGAATCATCACTTACATGACTTTTCTCTGATAAAATAGAAACCTCCTCTATGTTCAGAAAATAGTTACCCACTCTTGAAGATTCAAACATAATTTGAGATTCAAGCACTAATGTTTGGGTGACAATGTATTTCAATTCCTTCTCAGGGAGTAACCTCTACATGACGCCTTTGACAGGGATCTTTGCCTCAAATAGGTTCATGCTCAATTCACCACCAACATCGTTGTAGAAATTTTACCCAAGAAAGATGCTCTATGAGGCTGGGACATCAGCCACTAAGAATGTCATTTGATCTTCTTATCTAGAAATTCCACCAATGCAAATTGTGTATCTTTGATTTGTCCTAGCAAAGGAATTTGTTTATTTTCTATGGAGAAACATCTCCCAAAGGTATTGGTTAGTGTGAGACCAAGATATTCTACCACTTTGGTGTGCATGACATTGTCAGATGTGCCTGAGTCTATGATGTAATTGTTCAACTAGTGACCATTTATCAATAGGGAAACATAAAATGGTTTTGTCTTCCCAGGGGTAGCTAGAGGAGTAATGACAAGGTTATTTGGGGTGGTAATGTTCTTTACGAGATCATGAGATACCTTTCTAACATCTTGTCCTGCAGGGATGGCTTTATTCTTCACACATTCAACTAACCTATCCAACTGATCAAGGTTGGATTGCAAGAATTTAAACTTAGACATTTGAATTTTGGTCTTCTTAACATGGTCAATTATGTCAAATGACTATAAAGAATTGATAACAGAAAAAGTAAGTTCATCCTTCTAGTTTTTTGGGGGTGTAGGATTGGTCTATGAATTTGAAGCAGAAGGTGCACAAATGTTTGGAATACTTACTTTTTTGCTACTCACCAGATCCTTTGATTGGAAAGGTAGAGTAGTCCCCTATTTAGCAATTGAAATTTCTGGTTGAGATGCTTCCCTTATTTTTCCTTTATCAGCTTGTTGAGTTGAATGGTTCTAGGACTTGGTAAACACTGCGTATGATCCATCTAATGCTTCAACTTTACTTCTGAGGTTCATCCTAGTAATTTAGGAAACCAATGTTGGAGTCATCAGCTAATTATTCTTCTCCCTCTATGAAGATATTATCATCATCTTCTTATTTCAACTCAGGTTGGAAAGGGAAATTAGAATCTATTTCAAGATATTTAACTACTGAGTTGGCTATTGCTGCTTTAATGGCAAGCTTCTCCTGTGGGGGAGGAAGATGATTTGGTTGCCCTTGATTTCTAGTAGCATTGCCTTGGTATGAATGATTGGGAAAATTCCTCCTTGATATATCTTGATACGTAGGAGTAGAAATCCCTTATGACATTTGCTTCTTGAGAGCTAGCAACTCATTTTCTAGCTTCTGCACAATAGGATTAGTGGCGCCTATAGAAAAATTCTTAGAAGATGAAGAAGGTTTACTTTTGTTAGGATCCCTTCTTATCTTTCTTACCAAGATGAGATCATCTTTGACCTTAGTTTCCAAATCTTGAGCTACAACAAGGTCTATGTGGCCAGCCCACATCTACAAGAAACTCACTTTAGGAAGCTGAGAATTTATGAAGAAGCATTTGAGATTTTTTGGTGTCGGTTGAGCAATTGTGGGAATCTTGTTCCTCATCTTGTCAAATTTGGCTATGAAGTCCCTCATAGGTTCATGAGGCTCCTTATTCATCTATGTGAGTTGAGCCAATAGGGCATGCTCATCTTCTACAGGCTTGAACCTTGCTTCAAACTTAACTTTGAGGGTGTTCCTATCAGTCACAGTCTGGTCCTACAAATGATAAAACTAGTCTGTAATAGCACCTTGTAATGTTTCTACAAATAGCTTGACTACTACGTCATCATACTCCATACCTATCATGCCACAGAATATGATGAAGGCTGAAATATGTTCATTAGGATGAACTCTCCCATCACTAAAGAACTTGGGGAAATTCTTTCTTGAAATGCAAGGTAGCTCATGTAGAGGTGGAGTTAGATTCAAGGGACCAAAAGTGTTACCCCAAGGGCCTTGAGCTGCCATTATGTGAGTATTGAAGGGAGGGATAACAAATGTCTAAGGGGTATGTGTTGATAAAGCTCTGCTAATAGTAGAAATAGAAGCTTTGCCTAGTAATGCAGACTTGAATTTTGTAGGAGGAAAACTCCTAGTTTGCTGAAGGTGAGATGGTGAAGGAAACAGATCAAAATTTATTTGTTGTACCAACTCAAATACGGGGTCAACAATACCTTTAGCTCTTTGGCTTTGTGTATACCATGGATCTACCAGAGTATATAATGTAAATGGATAAAACATAAGAAATGCTTCAATTTGAAGCTTGAGGCTTCAAATTTCACATAATGTCCCCAACGGAGTCACCAAAAATTGTTAGGTGAATATTTTGTCACCAACTGCATTGACAACAAAATGTGTATATCAACCACAACATAAGGAGATTTATATAGCATAGTGTGCAGGTTTACCACATCAAAATGGGATAAATCTCTCCTCTCATTAAGGGGAGGTTCCCTATATATACACACAGGGTGAAATCATACCATCCATGTCTCTTTTTTTAGAGATGATGTTCATAGATCAAAGGAGAAATCCTAGGTAATTGCAGAAGGTACTTCTCTTCTTTCAAAAGTAACATTTAGTTAATAGCCAGATTCCTTTCGGGTAGTAATTGTAACCACGAGAAACCCACAACAGCACAAAGTCTTTCATTGCTTCCCTCACTAAAATAGGGTGTAGTAACACAATAGAATGAAGTGTAGCACAAAGTCTCCACCTCAACTTCAGAAGAGTGAAATATTATGAAAGATAATGGGAGCATAAAGTCTTCCCAAGATCCTTTACACTGAAAAAGAAAATACACACTAAAGATGACTGTGGCAACACAAAGTCTTCCCACAGTTGGCTTTAGGACACTTTCCAAATTAATTTCACTAATTTTCCTTATTTGATTAAATGGATAAGATGGTATTCAAGAAATAGACATAAGAACAATCTCCTAAACAACACAAGCTATTTCAACACAAAGTCTAAAAGGTCACTTACTTTCTCAGTCAAATAACAAAATATGATTAATAATCTGAGCTCAAAGTCTTAGGAATGCCTTTCAATTTAGACAGAGTTTCAATTCTGATAACAGAGATATCTCATTTTTATAAGATGAGAGATTACAATATATAGCATCCAAGAAAGATTTGGTGCTTTTTTTCACAAAATGGCCCATGCTACATTCAATGCCTTGAATGCATTTGAAATTCTATGAAGGGGCCATGATGGAACAAATCATCGACCTTAAATTTGGCATTCAAAAACATTTCAAATGTCTCCTCCTAAGCATGGGTCATCTAGTCTTCTTAATGATACTTACACGGTTGTCCCTTCACTTTTAATCGATGAAGAAAAATAGGTCATGCCTTTGAATGTTTGTGCTCTCTGATGTCCACATGGTGGATTGTTCCACCTACTAGAAATAACTCTCTTATAGATATTTTTGGATTTCCTATAGCTTTCATCCTTTTCTTGTTACATTTTATCTCTTCCTTGCCATCTGAGCTCTCAGGCTATCTTCTCATTTTCAGCTGGCTTTTTTGGCTCTTTCCTTGGCTATTCACTAAATTTGATTTCGAGTTCGTGCCATATTCAAAAATAAATGGATACTTCAATACTCTAAATTTGATGTCTGTGGGGACCTCATTAGTCACTTGGTCACTTGAACCACTTTTAACCTTGAACCTTGAATTCTTTTGGTTCAAAGGTTCAATGGTTCAATGGTTCGAGCAATTCAATTAGCTTGTGTGTTCACTTGGATTGTCAGTTAAATATTTCTTTCAAAGAGCCATGTTCACTTTCTTTTTTCTTCCTATATTGAAGCATTTGGTTAAACTCCTTTCTAGAATCTTTTGCTTCCTTCATTCGCTTGAATCTTCCTTCCAAACTTTGAATTCTTTGAACCCTTTGAACCTTTGAACCTTGAACCATTTCGGTTCAAAGTTCAATAGTTCATTATCTTTCTTTGAATCCTTTTAAGCTTCATACTTTCTATATCCTTTTCTTTTTTGTTGAACTCATTGAATATTTGAACTTTTAACCTTTAGAAGTTTAAGGTTTAATGGTTCATTGGTTCAATCTTAACTCTTCATATCCTTTTATCTTCTAAGTACATCAAACTTATTGAACTTGTTGAACCTTTGAACTTTGAACTCTTTTTGTTCAAGGTTCAACAGTTCAACAGTTCAATATTTAGTCTTCAAAGTCTTCTTTTATTTAAGTTTGTCGAAGTTGTTATACCTTGAAGCAGTTGAACTTCTTTGAACTCTTTGAATCGCTCAAATCTTTAAGTCTGCCGATGTCATTGAACCTTTAAACTCGTTGAACCTTTGAACCTTTCGGAGGTAGAGTTCAATGGTTCATAAGTTCAATGGTTCATTTCATTTGTTTGAAGCCATCATTAAGTCTTTTGATTGAACCTCGGTGTTGAACTGGCCTTGAAATGCCTAAGTGTTTGGAACTTGTTTCTTTGTGAAAGCCTGCTGGTTGAACCTGTGGAACCTATTGAACCTGCGAGTCCCTTAACTGAAAATGCTTGAATAATTGAAGAACTTGGATTTTCATAACATTTTTTTGAAAAATTAAGAGATCATTTTGGCCTATAGGACAAAAATATTTGACATGTTATCCACAAAAATAAGTGATAGATTTTGGGAACAACATGCATCAAGCTTGCTATACTAGGGTTATTTCAAAGTTGCATATTTCTAGCCAGAAACATCATAGTAAATATGATATTAACAATTCACTCATTCCATAAACTATTATCACATAAAAATATGGGCACAAATCAATAAAAATAGTAATATTACCATTTATTTACATAATAATATTATAAGAGGTGTTTTAAAAACATAAGTACTACATTCCATTTCATATCAAGGATCATCATATACATGTCATAATGCACATTAAGGTTAAGACTAAACTCAAGATTACAATTATAAGATTACCATTACAACCACCACTTCTAAGTAAAACTAGGGATTATTTATACATGGCTTTATCCCAATCATTATGTTACAATATTTTTATGAAAGTGATATCTTGCGAATGACTATTCACAATATGTTTTGGGAATCCCACAAGGATACCACAAGGATGTCCACAAGGATTTTGCTTCTCACCTTGAAATTTTGACATGAGATGATAATTTTTTATAGTAACTCAAGGAGATGAAGTAGCTATGAGGTGAGGTGGAACTTGGTACTTCTAATCTTTAGATACTCGATTCCACCTTATTAATTCATGACATAGTTATGGATGATATATATATATATATATAATATTATTATAATCTACTTCCTTGGATGCCAGTGTTATTGCTACAAGGTCAAATTATTGATCCATTTTACATAGGTTTATTGGAGGCTCCTATAAGATGACTTCTCACTAGACCACCAGTATTTGGTAGACTTCGATTGCGGTTGACATATCCAATATGACTTTTGACACTTGGATAATGCTCACAATGGATTGGGTTGATAGATCAAACATAGACATGACTCCATCCTTTTTTGCCTTGGCCACCTTCATTTCCATAACATAGTCAAAGTGACTATGATGGACTCTAAATTTTCCCCAATCAAATAGAGTGCCATATAGGTGTAATAACACCAATATATTGACATCCTTAAGGTAGACAAGTATCTTATTCATTATTTTTTATATAGGATTCACCATAATCAATATCGTGGCTATCCATTCCTCAATTGTTTCCAACATGATTTCAATATATGGTTGGTACAATTTGAGATTTGAAGTGGGCATAAGATTCAACTCCAAGAACATACCCTTATTTATTATGACCATGAATTTCCTAAATTTTATCTCTACCATAATGATCCTCTCTAAATAGGCTTGAGTCTTCTAAATATTTGTCTCATAGCCACCCTGAGTCTCCATAAATTTTCCCATTAATAAGAAGAATTACAAGAGACCGTCCCTATGTTGTCAAATTAGGCCCACCAAGAAAGAAATTTTCACTTATTATTTAAGGACCTAGACCTGATCCTACATGATCTCCATCAGTTTATCAAACATGTTATGGGTGAATTAAATAATTGAGATTGGGTCTTCAGCCACCTTTTCTTCTCCCATGGGATTCCCCATCTTGGTAAGAGAGAATAGATTTTATTAGGTCTAACAAACCATTGGGATCCCCTCCATGAATTATCAAGTGAGTTCCTATGTATATATCTTGTGGTATGGTCAAAGTCCCACTATAGGTCCTAATTACCCTTCATTATCATCTAAAGTGCCTACAATACTTTAACCATAGACAAGGTTAGAGGAGGTGTAGCTGGGGTGATATAAATGATGGTGATTTATGGAGGATAAGGTGGAGGGGGAATAATATAAGTGGAGCAGATGAATGAGGAAAGTAATAGAGTTGGTGGTGGCATGGGGGAATAGGTAGGCAAGATGAATAGGGAGGCCCAAAGAAACACATGTGCATGTCACTAATCCTAAGTCATGTTAACATAAGGAGATATGACTCTAGGGAGGGGGTGTTCAATAGAAAAGAATAAATTATTTGGTTAAATCCAAATCCATTAGAAGCCAAGATGATGGAAAATAAAGGCTAGGAGATGATGTAGGAATCCAACAAGGATGGTATAGGAGGATGTACTAAATTTAACTTCTTCTTTGGCATCTTGTTTGGGTTAGCTTGGGATACTATAATTGATGGAGTAGTGGTAGTGGTAGTCATTTAGGATAACCAGGGAAGATGTTTGACTATAGAAGGCATCCCTAAAATAGTCAAAGCTACTTGAGCTATACACATAGGTATAATTGTCACAAGAGATGTGACTTGACTCACTGAAGGTAGGGATATCATGGACACATAGATCTACATAATGACTAGTGGGGGCATCGACGGAGCACCAAATGAAATAGATTGGGAATATTTCAAATAGGAGGTGAGGGTGGTGGGAAAGATCAAGGTAAGAGGTGCTTGGGTGAATTGTGGAGGGGGAGAAATAGGGAACAAGGGAGGATTCACCTAAGTGGATGACAATGGAGTCAATAAAGTAGGTGGTGCCATGAGAGGTTGTTGGAGAGTGGAGGGAGATGGTGAAGGAGCTTGTGTTATTGTCAACTAGTAGTCTTGATGAGAACTAATTTCTAGGATGTTATTAATATCAAACATTAAGGTCTTTATGGACCAAGGTCGAGTCATTTTAACTTGAGCCACTTGGATATGGGCCATAAAGATATAAATTTATTGGGGTCAATATTCAAAAATATAAATAGGTGGTGGAGGAACTAAGGGTTAAGCTACTTGAACTACCAGAGGTGGTGGAGGAGCTAAGGGCTGAGCTTATCAAACTAAGAAGTGGTGGAGGAACTAAGGGCTAAGGTGTAGGAGGAGTTCTAGGTGGAGAAGCTAATGAGACTCCTTATAAAATCCTTTTAAACATTTTTTGGGAAGTCAATTCTAATCCTTTGCATGCTAAGATATTGTATAATAGGAAATAGATGGACTAGGATTAAATTTATTCCCTTTCTTATTTTTGAAGGCCTCAATGTGAGTGAGTAACTCTTAGTCATCCTCTTTAGGATGGTTACAATAATTAAGGTTAAGACAAGCCAAGTATTTATCTAAATGGGATTTGATGATTTTGTGTGAGTCCTAATATCGATGCTCAGCTTTGCTCTAGGTGAAAGAGTCTCTCCCAACCACCATCTTCTACAAAGGGAGAAAGGAAAGGTATACATGGTGCCTGATAGTAATTAGGAGAGGGAAGTAGGCCTTCTATTGGTTGATGATGTAGTGCTTGAATAAGCTTTCCACTAATTGATACATAATTAATTTTTATACTAGGTATTCTCGGACCTGAAAGGGTAAATATAAGGGATCCTTAAGAATGTATTCCACTCAGATAATGGTATGTTCCCTATAATACAAATAGTAACTAATGAGGGCAAGGGATTCTATGATTTATTTTGATAGCCGAGTCATGAGTGCCTCATTGATGGGATTTTCAACCACTAGGTAGAATGACTCATAAATATTATTCTAATAGTGGGGGTCATATATATTATAGAATACTATGTGGACCACCAAGCCTCTAGGAATCCATGAAGGAAAGGTAGGCATATTGAAGGTGAGTGTCCTATAGACCATGTTCACTAGATAACTCATCATATAGAAATAACCACATTCTTGGGAATCACATATCACCTTGAAAATTTTGAATTTTATTATTCCCACCCCTTGATCGAGGACCTACTCACCAAGGAGAATCGTGTGGTGTAGGGGAACCCATAAAACATTGACATGTACACAGTCAATATACATAAATAGTCGGTCAAGTATGATCATCCCAAAGTGGATTCATTCATTAAAACATCAAATAGCATATGTATTAACATCTATCTTATTAACCCATCTTTCATTAGGGTTCTCATCCTAATCCTTTATGATTTATTGATTAGGCGGGTACTCATTCAGGTGGTCATTGTGCTTGAATCATAATAAAGGTGTACTTAATGAGGTTGTAGTAAGCCTTAAAGGTTGTTCTTGAGATGTCAGTGATATGATGTTAGTTATTCATAATGTAGACCATGTCATGTAATTAATATTACACCCACATTAAGGTGCATAATGACCTACTAGATAAGTCAACATAGGGGAAACCTCATGCTTAGTTGTGGTTTTATGTAACTAATTTGTTATTTTTAAGAATAATGGAGGTTTATTCCTATTAAATAAATGGGTCTGAGTAGGAAAAATTAGTAATGAATATTCCTAATTAAATCTACTAATTTGTGAAATTAAATTATAATTAGACCTTTACTAAATTGGCAGTGAGAGAGAGAAAATCAAACTTACTTTATTCTGAATTGTTCTGACTGAGATAGGGTCTAGAAATTTATGTACAAGACTAAGAAACTATCTCAAAAAAGATATGATTGAATAGGAGCACTAAAATTGGACACCCTAGGATCTAATACTATATTCTTTCTTTGACACTATTATCCTAAGGATTTAAGTTTTTTGCATTTTGTTCACCTGCTCAGTATAAGCTTGTGTAACAATTTTTAAATCCTTACTATCAATAGAACTCCATGTGTAGTTGATTCTTCATGTAATTGTATATTCTATACAATTGAAAGAAACTTTATCAAATGGGGAAAATGGGTTATTATGTGTAATATGCACTGGACATGTTTCACACCCGTTATGTGAGCACACTACCTACATACCAATAGTATAAGGAGGGATCAATCCATATGTAGATCTCTTTTTAAGAGTGATTGGTGCAGTAGTGAATGAAATATAATAAATTATAAAACTAGGTAAGCTTGAGATGACTAGGTATTTGTGTAAGGTCTTGAATTAACTTGAAAGTGTATAGGCTAGCTATATAGAGAGAATAGGGAAGATTTCTTGAGTGGTCTTGCTTGTATCTTGCTTGCTTGAATGATATTTGCCAACCCTTTCCAAATGATATTTGAATGGGATTTTATAAGGATATATTGGTCATGGATTAGATTAAACAATATTATTCTAACATAATGAACAAGAGGAATTAGGGAGAAATGGTAATCTGGGATTGAATTGTGATTGGATAGGAGTGATAAAAATGGGACACCCTAGGGTCTAATGCTATAGTCCAACTTTGGTGCTATTATCCTAAGTAGAAAAGACTTGGGGGGATGAATTAGTCATGAAAATAGAGCCTTGGCTTAGTTGGGGTCAACTCTCTGAAAGGTTATGGATGACTAAGAATCAGTGAAAATAATCTTGAGATGGTTATGAGAGGAAGCAAGATGGAACTAAGTAATGGGTGTCATTATCCATGCTCAAGTTACCAATTTTTGCATTTCATATGACTACATTTACCCCCCATTTATTCTAGTTATGTAACAAAGCTAGGGTAAAGAAAAATAGAAAGTGTACCTGAACATACCTGAAAAGGTGAAGCCCATGAAGCTTATGATGTTGAGTAATGTTGGATAGTGCAAAGAGAGCACATTGTGAAATTTTGGATTTGTGAAAGAAAAGTAAAGAGTAGATCAATTCTTATTATATGTGATATAAAAAAAATGTACAAAGGTGAGTAAGAGAGAGAGGAAGAGAAAGAAATGAATACACCTCACCAAGTATGTGAACCAATACAGAACCTATTATGATGCTGAGTAAGGCTAAGTAATGTTTGATGTGCTATATGATGTTGTACCAAAAGTAATATTGTGAATGGAGTTAAGTGTTTAATTCCCAAGAAAGTGGCTTAAGAATAAAAAGGTTGGCCCATTGGATCCATCACCACCCAGTGAATCTAGATGATCATGCATGTGTTAATCGATGTCTAGACTATGTGTCTAATACCTATGTATATGTAGCTAAAGAATACAAAGGTTGTCCCTTTGACTCCATCATTTCCTCATAAAGTAAAGCTATAATTGATACTAGTATGTATGCATGTTTATGTTGTATGATATGGATTGTGAATCCCATTAATGCTCTTAAAATCTAACAATGTGGCATGACTATCTAAATGTGTACTAGAAACTAGGCCAGCGTTAGCTAACTCAGAAAAGATGGAGATTACGCTTGTATGAAAGCCACTCCAAAACTAAAAATTTGGATCATGAAAAATCCACTCGATAACTTAGGAATGTATAGGTTACGCTCGTATGAAATCCACTCCAAAATAATTCTAACTACCTGCAAATGGAACAAGGCATGCAACTACTAATAATGCTTGGGTAATGCGAAAAACTAAAAGAAAAGAAGTAAAAGCGTTGTGTAATCCTCCCCCAATCACTAGTGTCTAAAATATAGATTCTGATGTGGAAGTTATACCAACTATCATATTTAAAACTAGAAGTGATAAATAATCATGCTGCATATAATGCCCCTTATGTTTAGATTCTCTAAGAAAACTATATTAAAAATTTATGATCTAAAATGGTCTAATTGTGCAAAACTATAGCTAAACCTACATTTCTACCCGCTTCTAAAAAACTTGGATTTTTTATTGTTTGGATAGGAGCACTAAAAATAGACACCCTAGTGTCCAGTACTATAGTCTAGCCTCAGATCTATTATTCTGGGATAAAACTAATCACTAGTCTAAACTCTTAACTGTCTACCTAGTCTATTCTGAGTGGTTTGTTGACTAGTCACCGTTCTGGTTATTCTAAAATTGGATTTTTTGATTGATTAGGAGCTCTGATCTCTAAAGCAAAACCCATTTTTATTTCACCCTCTTCTAAGGGTAAGAATAGGTACCCTGTAATGATTATCCTCAAAATAAGTCCTACAAGTGTGTTAAGATAGAAATATACATGATATCGCAATGATAATAAAAAGGATATCTCAAGATATAACATGGTCTAATTTGAGAGATTGTTAGATTAATAGGGGTATGCCTAGATAGATGTAACAATTTAATAACATGTGTAATGTTCTTTAATTGAATCAAAACTAAAAAAAATAGTTGTTAGTTTGTTAATTGTTAGTTGGAGGCATGGAGTATGATGTCTATCATGCATCCAAGACAATAGGGAAATGGATGATATGGATCATGATAGTACAATAATTTAGAATCAATCAAGCAACAAGCATACAAATTAAGAATCAAGAAGAATACAAGGGTGGCCAAGGATCGACGCAAATAAGTGATATGGGCACATGTCACTCAAACTGGAAAGAAAGCATACAAGAAAATTTCAAATGACACATACACATACAAATAAAACAAGCAAATTGGCACAAGGGCCACATGGTCATAGAAGAGTACAAGCTAAGGACATTAACAAATGTCTTATGGCACACACATGAATAGAAACAAAGGACATTAGTAAATGTCATAAGGCACATATAGGAGATAAATAGGAAATAGAAATGTAATACAAAAAGCTACACTAAGCAATAAGAGAAAGCATGTAATAATTGGAAAGATAGAATCACATCTAACTAATCAAAGCAAGAGTTAAAGTATGCAAGACATGTATAGTACAAGGCTAGGTATATACTAAGAGATACACATGTGATAGATACTAGTGAAATGTCGATATAGTAATCTATGTAATCTAGTAATTAACATACATTAGCATGATAACTTAGAGTGTGTAGTGTAGGAATAGCATAACCTAGACAATGTAGTCATGTAGAAGATGCCCCTAGGGGGAAGATATATTGATGTATGTCTTGAATGTAGAAGTAGGATGTACCCACAATGGGTAGAGTGAAGTAATCAAGTAGCTAGATGTCACTACACACACTCAAAAAAGATCAAGTGAAACACGGTAATGTAGATAAATTAACATACAATATCATGAAACAAAAAATATAAGTTCTAGCATGATATTAGTAATGTAAAACATGGATGATGTATACCGTCAAAATATTTTTTTGGTGTTTTATTATATTAGAATGTTTTTGGATTCTTGAAATATTTGAACTATATACAATCGAGAAAAGGAGATTATGTATAATAAAAGCTAAAAAAGATGATACTAATCAATTAGTCTCATGCGAGTCTCCCTATCATGGTGCCTTGTATCAAGGAGTGGAATTGTATGTGATCATTAAACATGATGGAAATATTGAGATTATGGATCTAAAAGTTGTATATGTTGTAAATGTTGTAAAATATCTAAATTAGAAACCAATTATGGGATCCCTTTGTAACTACGAGAAGTGGATACAACTAGAGGGCTCTTAGGGACCCATTTAGAAGTAGTAGAATCTATCTGAACATGTGTTCTATGTGTAGATGCATGAGATATCAATGAAACTAAGCTTGGTGTGAATATTGTAGCTAGAAGTTGTCTAGAATCCCAAAGCTATGGAGGTGTATGAACCCTCTGTATTGTCAATGGATGCCTCAAATATGTTTGAATCTAAAGTGGAAGAGGAACTAAAACTAGAGGAGAAGCTAAAACTAGTGGCAAAATTGAAACTAGTGGTGAAATTAAAATTGGTGGCAAAATTAAAACTAGTGACTACAAATTTGTAGATGGCTTTAAAGTAGGGACTGTTATCTCATATGGAACTTTTCCAACTGTATCAATATTATTAGCATGAATGGATTTAATGGATATGTGAATTTTAAAAGGTACTGTTATAAGTTTTTGAATCCATGGTTAACCAAGTAACATATCAAAAACTCTTGCATTGAGAACTATAGTGAATGGTTTAGCCACATTTGTAGGACCACCCTATAGTGAAAGTATTATCTTTCCCATTAAACTTTTTATATGTCGACTAAAACCATTGATAACTATGTCTATCAGAGTGATATCCTACATTGAATAACCTAAATGTTGTAGTAGTGTCAAAGTGCATATGTTAAGACTAGAACCATTATTAATAAGCACATTATGAATAAGCTTATTGTGAATGTGAGATTTGATAAAGAGTGCATGATAATCTAAATCATCCTTGATGATTTTTTGCTCTAAGAAGGCAATAAAAGGTCTAGATGGATCTCTATAATTATATACATTGATCATGTTACTCAAAGGATATAATTCAACTAAAGGTGCCTTGTATATATCTAGTGGTGGATGTGCATGATATGCATGATGAACCCCTGATGTGTCCCTTGTATCCTATGTTGAATGTTGTGGAAATAGATCTAAGAATATTTTCAATGATTTATCTTTTGTTTGATTTATTGGTGGAGGCTCAATTGAAGTGCCATGATCAATGTAATTTGAATCTATTCGGTCCTATATCTTGTGATTTAAACTAATGAATCTATTTGTCATATGGCCTAGTGCCCTGTGATAATCAATAAATTCTTGTTTATCATATCCCTTTGGAAGAGTTTTTGTTGGATCAACTTCATAAATAGGAGGAAGAGATGATATAATAATATAAAAGCTATTATACAACCTTGGCTAGAGGAATTATAAGATGTGAAAAAGCACACCAAGGTGGTGTTGATAAAACTATACGCTGAAGAGGCTCTAAAGCCACATTGACTATAGGTTGATTAATCCCTTTATTATAATTGAACTTGACCCTATATGGGATTTTTTTGTTGTTATTATTATTATTATTGTTTATGTCTAATGTATTAGTGTACTTTAGTTTGTCCATTGAAATTAGTTTGACTTCTCTTTCATTTAATGTGTGACATAATTCAATGAAAAAATAGAATATTTCAAACATGATTGATTCATGAAGTGATAGTAGAATAATTTGTTTGAAAAGGTCTTGAAAATCTTGATCTTCCATGGGCCTATTCATCTTAGCCAAGATGGTCTTATACTGAGGAACATAGTTTGTGAGATGCTCATTTGGTCATTGTTTCTATTGAGTAATTTCAGCATATGAAATCTTATCACCAATGCTGATACTGAAGTGTGCTAGGAACATGTCAGATAAAGGATTGAATGCATTAAATAACCAATTCAATAGACTGTAAAACCATTGTAAATCATAATCGTTTAGGATCCATAGAAATAACTTGGTAAGTAGCTAATTATTTGGTACATAGTCTAAACATGTTGCATGAAAAAATCTCAAATGTATCTTTGAATCACCCTTACCATCATAAAGAGTAAGCTTGGGTTAAACAAAACTTTGTGGCAAGGGTGTAAAAGTAATTTGATGTGCCAATGGTGTATGTAGTAAAGTAAAAGAATCGAAAGCGTATGTAGGTGTAGAGATACCTTGCTCAAGATGTTGCACCTTGGATTGAATATATCTTATCTCTTACACAATGGATGCCACATTAGGATCCAAAGATGTAATAGTTGTAGATAGTGGCATTGAAGAAGGTTGGGATGCTATAGAGGGTTGTTGAGACATAATTCCCCCCATAGTGTCATTTACAACTGGTTTCTTTGAAGGAATGGAAGACTCAACTTGCTTAGCCTTTTTAATTTCCATGATAGATTTCAAGATAAGAGTATGATCTCAGGGTTGTTCCTTGAGTCTTTCTCTTAAAATTTGTAAAATCAAATATTTTTGTAGGATAACTTCATTATCAATAATAGGTGGAAGTGGATCAGATATCCAATGTAGTGGTGCATGAGCATTGGTGTGTACATTATCATTTTTATTTTCATACTGCTCATTATTGGAGTTATCCTCATGAAAATTTGCATAATCTAGATGTGTAAAATTTATAACAGGAACCTAAGCTGGTTATTTGTCCATGGTGTATGGTCGGATTGAAGGAATATAGGTGAATTCAGGAGGATTGCCACTAAGTCTTGAACTTTGTCTTGATGAAAGAGATATAAGGATCTTAAGTGGAATAAGGAAAAAAACTTAGATAATAGTAGAAAATATTAAACTAATATAATCTAAACAAGGAATTGGAATATGGATAGAAAGGATATAGATCTCCCAAACATGTAAGGGGATACCTCAAGAAGTAAAATATGAGTTAGTACATGCAACTTGGGGTTTTTCAAAATTATTTTTGGAAAATATTATGAATTTTTAAAATTGAAATTGAGTTTTTGAGCTAAGTATTCAAGAAAAATAATCATAAATTTATGGGAAACTACTTGAATTAATGGGACCTAGTAGATGCAACTAAGGTTTTGAGAAAAATAAATTTTTGAAAATTATTATGAATTTTTTAAATTTGAAGTGATTTTTTTATTTTAATACGCAACTAAAAATTTAGAAAATGATTAGAAAATTACTAAGAGCTAGTTGATGCAACTAGGGTTTGAAATAAATATATTTTAAAATTTACTAAAAAATTTTGAAATTCAAGATAAATTTCTAATTTATATGTGCAAGCAAAAAATAATGAAATTATTAGATTAATAATGGAAAATTACTGGGACCTAGTGTATGCAACTAGGGTTTGAAATAAATTTATTTTGAAATTTGAGAGGAATTTTTTATTTTAATATTCAAGAAAAAATTCATAAATTAATGGAAAAAATTAGCTAGGAATTTACCCTAGGTTTTCTAGAGTTTTTATGTGAAATTTGAAGTAAGTCGAGTTCACCCAATGATTTGTTATTTTTGAGAATAATGGAGTTTTATTCCTATTAAATAAATGGTTCTAAGTACAAGAAATTAGTAAATAATATTCCTAATTAAAGATACTAATTTTTGAAATTAATTTTCAATTAGAACTTTTCTAAAAATAGTAGTGAGATAGAGAAAATCAATCTTAACTTATGCTAGACTATTTCGATAGAGACAAGGTCTAGAAATTTATGTGCAGGATTAGGACACTTTCACAAATAGGATCCTAGACTTTGTTTTCTGATTGGATAGGAGTGCTAAAATTGGACACCCTAGTCTCTGGCATTGTATTCATTCTTTGACACTATTATCCTAGGGATTTAAGCTTTTGGGGTTTTATTTGCCTACTCAGTGTGAACATTTGTACCAATTTTTAGGTCTTCAATATCAATAGAGCTCCCTATAAAGTTTATTATTCATTTACTTATATATTCTATACAATTGAAAGAAATTTTGGAAAATTAGGAAAAGGGGGTTAGTGTGTGTAAGATGCACTGGATGTGCTTCACACCCTATGTATGGGAATGTTGCCTACATACCAATACTCCAAGGAGGGATCAAGACATATGTAGTTCTCCCTTTAAGAGTGCTTGGTGCAATAGTGAATGAAATGCAAGAAATACTAAAACTAGGTATGCTTGAGATGATTATGGATTGGTGTAAGGACTTGAATTGGCTTGAAAGTGTATAGGTTGGTTTTATGTAGAGTGTTGACCATTTTTTGCCCAACAGGCCAAAAATTGGTCCTCCTTTTTTTCTTATGCTGTTCTGAGCTAATACTTTTGATTTTGCACGAGTCTTGAAAATTTATATGGAATCTGCAAGTTTTATAAAAACTCTATAGGTCCATTTCAATGAACTCTGTAGAGCTTGGATTTCTATGGACTCAACAGTTACGTTTCTATAGACATTGCAGGTCCATTTCTATTGACTCTGCAGATTTTCTACAGGACTTCACAGGGACTTCTATGGACTCTGTAGGTGAGCTTTTTGGCACATGAAGAACCAATCAAAGAGTGCAAGGTTTTACAAAGCTTTTTCAGACTCTTGTTCAAAGGAAGTCATAAATAAAGAGAGATAAAGTTGTTTAATGACATGATCTTTCAAAGAGTTATCAGCTTTGAACCGTTGAACCATTGAACCGGTTCAACACCTTGGTTCATCATTTTGGCTCAATGACTTGGTTTAGTCAGCTTGGTTCAATGCCTTGGTTCATCCCAAAGTTCAATCAAGAAAGATCATTGTTTTAGTTCAATTGGCAAAGTTCATTGCTTTGGTTTAATCTGTTGGTTCAATGCTTCAGTTCACTCAGTCCGTTCATCTATCAGTTCAATGGATTTTGGTTCAATCAAAGGGTTCATCAGATGGTTCAATGAGCTTGGTTCAATGCTCAGTTCAAAGCCTTGGTGCAACAATCATTTGAACTGTTGAACTGATTCAATGGATTGGTCCAATGGTTGGTTCAAAGGAGTGGTTCAAATGAAAGTTCAAGCCTCCCAAAAGACAAGTGCCCTTACGACGAGCAGTTCTAGGTTTAAAATCCATTGTGGAGGGTAGGGAGCACTTCAAATCAATCCATAAAGGTAATATCTTTTAGAATTTTGTTAAAGCAAAGAAATGAATTCTTTCAAACTTTTTGTCTAAAGGAATTCCTTCAGACAAAAAGTCTGAAGAAATTTAGGGAAATCATGAGCCAAAAGCCTGAAAGGAAATTTTGGAGGACAAAGTGACAAGGCAATTCTTGTGGACTTTTTTCCATGAGAAAAATCTCATGGGAAAAAAATCCATGAAAAAATCCTATGAGAAAATCCCGAAGCAAAAAAGCCTGCAGGACAAGCCCGAAGCAAGAAAGCCCACAAGAAAATTGTCCATGAAAAAAGCCCATGGGAAAGTTGTCCACAAAAAAAGCTTGTGGGGAAGAAACCTGAAGGAATAACAAAAGGCCAAAGAAGAAAGTTGTTCCAAGGGTGATGGGCTTGAGGACTTCAAAGTTAAGCATGGCAAACTAGCCATTGGAAATTCTAAAGCAATGACAGGTGTATAGATGTCAATTTTAAGGTAGTGAAATAGCCATTTGTTTTTAAAATTCCTGAGTGCCAACCATGAAAAGAACCCAAGGAATGTAGCGACCCACTAGAAGATAGCCCCGAGGGCCAAAGGAGCTAGAAAGAGACAAAGCATGGAAGAAAACAAAGTGCAGGACAAGACAAAGCAATCCAAATGGAAAAGAGGAGGTAAGTTATTACCATATGGTCACCAAATGGTGTAAATAGTAAACAACATGGCTTGTCTTCTCCCTTTCGAATTTATAAGGGGACAAACCATGTAAATATCTAGAAAGAGTATTTTGTTTGTAGAAAAGAGGTGCAGTTTGTGCTTTCACATTAATGCTTAAATGCCAAAGTCAAATTTGGAAATTATACAGCATGGTTCTAGTAGGCCTCTTCTAGAAGAATGACATCAGCAACAGTGACTTCCTCTTCCCAATGCTTTCAATGCACATGGGCCATTTTGTCAAAGGGCACCAAAGTCTTTTGAAAAGGAGCACCAAGTTCTCTTCCCCTCTTTCTATATATTGTAAACTTCTCATTTGAGAAGGATCCATCTCAGCCTTAAGGTAAAACTCTGCCCAAAACTCTCTCAGGCTTGTAAGGCAAAACTCTACCAAATTTTACCTTGAATCAGGACTTAGCATTTTTACCTCTATCTGGACTTGCACTCAAGCACATGTCTATTTTTTCCTTTTGTGTTAAGTCATTTCCTTTTATGCTTCTCATAGATCAATTCTAGCATGTCCAGTACATTGTGAGTCTCTCTTTTGCAGGTTTGCCAGAAGTGTCCCTAGAGGAGTGTAGGTGCCTATGAATAGGCTACCATAAGTGTGTCTGAGGATGCCTTTGGTATTTTCTTACTCCCTTTATTTCCATGGACCTCTAGCTCATTGATGCAAAAGGGTTTCCCACATCAGATGAAGTGTATGGGTGCATCTTCTTGGTGAAAAGTGTATGTTCAGGTCTGAGTGGATCAAACTTTTATGGTGTATCACCCTTTTTATTTTTAGGTTTAGGTTCTATTTTGGCATCTCTCTCTCCTTTTTCAACCCCCCTTTTTTACATTTATTTGTTAGCAGTAGGAGAAACTAGGGCCTAAAGGATACATCAGAGGGAGCTAGCCCTTACCTAGGGACTCTCCCCTCTAGCTTCACTAGTCCCATAGGCTAGAGGGGAGTTTCCATTGTTGCATGTGTAATGCAAGGGCTTAGCCCCCTGCCCAGGGTGCAATCCACTGTGTCAATAGTTTTTGGTACGCTCAGTGGGACCAACTAGGACAAGTTGTGTCTAAAGAGTTGAAGAATTTTTGGTGTATTCTTCAGCCAACCAGCCTTTGGAGGCTTTTTCATCAACACCAATGGTGACTCTGAGTTGAATCAGCTGGTTAAGTAGTCCAAGTGCCATCAAGAAATCTTATTTTTGTATGTATAATTCCTTTGCACAAAATCATGGACCTTGTATTCCTTCATTTAACTATGATCAAGCTCAAGATATTTAGGGAATCCCCTCAAGTATCTCTCCTAGTTTCCCTTTAATGATAAGGGAGGTGGCGATCAGGTTTGAGAAGAAGGTAATGGAGATAAATAGACTAGATGAGTAGTATGGATATTAGTAGGAGCTGATGTATAAAGAGGAGTGTTTGTGTAGGCAAGCTCAGGCCTTGCAATCCATGGAGGAGGAGGTAGAAAAATGCAAGAGTCCATTCATTCAAGGCATTCAGCCTTGTGTATCCCCTCTTATTCTAAATAAATCCCCCTCTTGTGCACCAAATCCTTTCTATAAAATAGAACTTGCTCATTCTAACTCATCTGATGCATCAATCAACCCTACTCTTGACTCATGTGCCTAGATTTCAAGCATCAAAGAGGATTAGAACAACCTCCCATGGAGATGAACCTTCTAAATTCCTTAAATTATGAATCTTACTTTTGGGGGAACATTATGAATAAGCACATCCCTCTCAAAACTACTCCTACTCATCATGATAATGTTGGTGACCTCTAAGAAAGACTCTTTTAGGATAATCTAGCCAAGAAAATTAAGTATTTATAGGCTAAGATGAGACTACTTCATGAAATAGAGATGGAAATTTTAGGCCTTATGGAGGAGCCCCAGGACCTTAGAGAAAACAAGGTTACTGCCTATTCATAGGAGTAAAATTCCAATTTTGAGATCCTGAACTAGAAGAAAATAGTAAAATCATAGGGCAAGAAGGAGGAGAAGAAAGGTTTTGCTCAAAACCTTGAAGAAGATGAGGCTACTCCTACTCATTATGATACTAGTGATCTCTAAGAAAGGTGCTTCCAAGAGGATATAACTAGAAGAATTGTAGAGTTGAAATCTAGAGAGAGATTCCTTAGCTAGTGTATGATGGATGGTTCAGACCCAATGGCACATTCCATGTCTAAACACACCCCATATACACACCCCCAAGAGAGATATCAAGCCACACTTGATATAGATGAAGTGCTAACTAAATGGAAGGAGGATAATCATTCAATTATAGCTCATGGACTACCTCCTCTTCCACATGGTTTTTACACTTCACTCCTTCTCAAGGAGGAACCTATTTTGCAAGAGGTGAGTGAGGAAGAAAAGATCTAATTTGCAGCTCTTTAGGAGCCTATCATGAGTGACAATGAAGAATAAATCATCATCAATTCTCCTTGTGAAGACATCATCAGCAACGGAGAAGACTCAGGTCATGCATACATGTAGATATTCCAATAGTATGAGGAGGAACTTAAGCATGGTGAGCTCTCTCCCCCTTTGTTTGATGAACTTCCTTGTTTCTTCGATGAGGAGGACAACTATGCCAAGGAGCCTGAATTAGAGGAGGATTAGGAGAATGTCTTTGAACATCTAGAGACCTTAATCTTTGAGGAGGAAAAGGAGAGGTCTGTCTACCTTGACGAAAGCCTTAAAGAAGAGAGATTTCAACAAAGAGGTGATGTTTTGTGGGATGAGCAATCAGTTTGTGATTCTTACTTTGACATCACAATAGTCACCCTTCTTCAAGAAGGCCAAGAGGAAGCAGAGGATGAGATTGATAGGATATTCAATGAAGCAAAAGGAAATGGGTCAAACCATGATGCATTATAAGGGGATCATGCACAATAAAGGGCTTATGGTGATGAGCCAGTAGCCATTGATTTCTTGGTGAGATGTGCCAGCATGAAGGACCAACATTCAACAAGCTTCTAGGAATAAGAAGAGTATGTATATGTTTGACCCCTATTTAAATCTGATCCACTCGAATTCAATCCAATCTAGGTGACAGGCAAGAGGAGTAGGTCACCAAATCTCCTTCTCTTTTAGCCACTTGTCTGGCACCATAAGTCTTCTTACCAGGAAGGGGACTTAAGAAGTTTTCCCTTTGATCCAGGAGGGAAGCAGATGTACCTAGTTAGTTGTATATAGTAGTTTATTTTCAGTTTCTTTCCTACTTTCCCTAAGTGTAGTTTGCACAAGTAGTGTTTTTAATCTTGTGTGTGCTTTCCCTTGTGTCTGGGGTAAAAAGCTTCATGTTTGATTCTTGGATCTTTTGGGGCTATTGCTAACCTTTCTTCAAAGCTGCATTTTGAATTTTTGCCATATGGACTTCAAGGCAACTTGTCTCTAAGCATAGAAGGCATGCTTCCCCTGGGAGTCACCAATTTTTTGACCATTTTTTGCCCAACAGGACAAAAATTAGTCCCCCTTTTTTTATTATGCTATTCTGAGCTAGTACTTTTGATTTTGCATGAGTCTTGCTAATTTCTATAGACTCTGCGGGTTTTCTATGAACTCTATAGGTCCATTTCTATGGACTTTGTAGAGCTTATATTTCTATGGACTCTGTAGGTCCATTTATATGGACTCTATAGGTTTTCTACAGATTTCATAGGGACTTCTACAAACTCTGTAGGTGAATTTTTTGGTGCATGAAGAACCAATCAAAGAGTGCAATGTTTTACAAAGATTCTTCAGACTCTTGTCTAAAGGAATTCATAAGGAAAGAGAGCTAAAGTGGTTCAATGACATGATCTTTCAAAGAGTTAGCAACTTTGAACCATTGAACCGGTTTAATGCCTTGGTTCATCATTTTAGTTCAACGACTTGGTTCAGTTAGCTTGGTTCAATGCCTTGGTTCATCACAAAGTTCAATCGACAATGTTCATCATTTTAGTTCAATCAACAAAGTTCATCACTTTGGTTCAATCCATTAGTTCAATGCTTTGGTTCACTCAGTCGGTTCATCCATCAATTTAATGGCTTTTGGTTCAATCAAAGGGTTCATCGAATGGTTCAATGAGCTTGTTTTAATTCTTGATTCAAATCCTTGGTTCAACAATCATTTGAGCCATTGAACTGGTTCAATGGATTGGTTCAATAGTTGGTTCAAAGGAGTGGTTCAAACAAAATTTCAAGCCTCTCGAAGGACAAGTTCCCTTACGAAGGGCAGTTCTAGGTTTAAAAGCCCTTGTGGAGGGTAGGGAAGACTTCAAAGAAAGCCGCAAAGGTAAGATCTTTCAAAAAAAAATTATGGTAAAGAAATAAATTCTTTTCGACTTTTTGTCTAAAGGAATTCCTTCAGATAAAAAGTCTGAAGAAATTTGGGGAAACTGCGAGCCAAAAGCCCAAAAGGAAATTTTAGAGGACAAAGTGACAAGGCAATTATTGTAGAATTTTGTCTGTGGGAAAAAGCCCGCAGGAAAATAGATCGTGGAAAAAGCCCACGGGATAAGCTCGAAGCAAAAAAGCCCACAGGAGAGCCCAAAGCAAGAAAGCTCACAATAAAATTGTCCACAAAAAAATCCTACGGGAAAATTGTCCATGAAAAAATCCCATGGGGAAGAAACCTGAAGGAATAACAAAATGTCAAAGTAGAAAGCTGAAGGAAAATCCAAGGGTGATGGGCCTGAGGATGTCAAAGTTAAGCGTGGTGAACTAGCTGTTGGAAATTCAAAAGCAATGATGGGTGTGTGGACATGAATTTTAAGGTGGTGAAATAGCTATTTGTTTTTAAAATGCCTGAGTGCCAACCATGAAAAGAACCCAAGGAACATAGTGACCCACTAGAAGATAGCCCTGAGGGCTAAAGGAGCTAGAAAGAGATAAAACAGGGAAGAAAACAAACTACAAGAAAAGACAAAGTAGTCCAAATGGCAAAGGGGAGGTGAGTTATTGCCAGATGGTCACCAAATGACACAAACAATAAATGGTGTAGCTTGTCTTCTCCCTTTTGCATTTATAAGGGGAAAAACCATGTAAATATCTGGAAAGAGTAATTTGTTTTTAAAAAAGAGGCATAGCCTGTGATTTCACATTAATTCTTGAACACCAAAGTCAAAATCAATGATTATATAACATGGTTCTAGTAGACCTCTTCTAGAAGAATGACATCAACAATAGTGACTTCCTCTTCTTGATGCTTTCAGTGCACATGGGCCAGTTTGTCAAAGGGTGCCGAAGTCTTTTGAAAAGGAGTTCCAAGTTCTCTTCCCCTCTTTATATATATTTTAAACTTCTCATTTGAGAAGGATCCATCTCTCAGCCTTAAGGCAAAACTCTGTACAAAAAGCTCTCAGGCTTGTAAGACAGAACTCTGCCAGATTTTACCTTGAATCAGGACTTAGCATTTTTACCTCCATTTAGACTTGCACTCAAGAACATGTCTATGTTTTCCTTTTGTGTTAAGTCATTTCATTTTATGCTTCTCATAGATCGATTCTAGCATGTCTAGTACAATGTGAGTCTCTATTTTGTAGGTTTGCCAGAAGTGTCCCTAAAGGAGTGTAGGTGTCTGTGAATAGGCTACCATAAGTGTGTCTGAGGATGCCTCTGGTAGTTTCTTCCTCCCTGTATTTCCATGGACCTCTAGCTCACTGATGCAGAAGGGTTTCCCACATTAGATGAATTGTATGGGTTCTTCTTCTTGGTGAAAAGTGTATGTTTGGGCTTGAGTGGATCAAACTTTTCTAGTGTATCACCCTTTTTATTTTTAGGTTTAGGTTTTGTTTTGGCATCTCTCTCTCCCTTTTCAACCCCCCCCACTTTTTTACATTTATTTGTTAGCAGTAGGAGAAACCAGGGCCTAAAGGATACATCAGAGGGAGCTAGCCCTTATCTAGAAACTCTCCCCTCTAGCTTCATTGGTCCCATAGGTGAGAGGGGAGTTTCTATTATTGCGTGTGGAAGGCAGGGGCTCGGCCTCCTACCTAGGATGCAATCCACTGCATCAACATAGAGAATAGAGAAGATTTATTGAGTGGTATTGTTTGTATTCTTGCTTGATTGAATGATATTTTCCAACTCTTTCCTAATGATATTCGAATTGGCTTTTATAGGGATCTATTGGTCATGGGTTAGATGAAATGGGACTAGGCTATCACAATGAACAAGAGGAATTGGGGGAAAATGGTAATTTGGGATCGAATTATGATTAGATAGGAGCAATGAAAAGAGGACACCCTAGGGTCTAGCATTATATTCCAAATTTGGTGCTATTATCTTGAGAAAATGAGATATAAGGGGATGTATTATTCATGAAGAGAATGTCTTGGCTCAACTCGAGTCAAGTCTAAAAAGCCACATATGATTGAGAATCAATGAAAATAAGTGTGCTAGGGTTATGTGAGCAAAAAAGAGGGACCTAAGAATTGGGTATCATTAGCCACAATCAAGTTACCAATTTTTGGATTTTATATGACTACAATAACCCACTCTTTCTATAGGCCTAAAGGGAATATTCAAATTCAACCTTGTCATCATCATCACTACCATATTCTTTGGCACAAGATCAATAGCCTTAAATATGCCATTATATTACTTGAACTATGTCAAAACATATGGGAATAAAATGTCTTGATATTCTAGCTCAGCTTTGGGGTTTAAAAATGAAGCAACCATTAGAACCTTGTTGATATAGTTTCAAGAAAAGGGGGAAGAAATACAAGGAAATAGTTGTATTAGAAATCAAGGAGTGAGTTTTGGGAAGATGGGATCGATAAAAATTTATGACCATGTCCTGAGGCACTTAATAAAGGTATATGCACACACATCTTTTTTTAATGTCATTTGGTGACTCACTTGGCATGAAATAAAATTTGAGTTGGTGGCTCGATCTTCCCATTTATTTCATAATCTATATTTAAACATAGATATCTTAATTACATGATTTTTACTAGCTTTGTCAATTATGACATGATGTTTTAAATTATCTAATTAGGACCTAATTTTACACTCAATTAATGCTTGGAGTTTGGTAGGCACATGCCCATATCATCATCAAGGATTCTATTTATAATATGATGTCATCTGAGGGATTATAAATGTTAGGCCATAATTTTTACTAAAATCAAAGCTATCATGTGTATTGATCTATCACATGATCAAAATCTACCATTGGACGTAGTAAATAAATGAAATATCATTGAAGCTATCAAGTGTAATGGTCTATCATATGTAACAATTTGGAGATATTCATAAATAATACTTAAGATATCTTTAATCTTTGTGTAATATGTGAAATCATAGTTACATGAGTAGTTGTTTCATATTAAATTTGTATTATTATATTTGGTCTTAATAATGAATTATAATTAAATGGAAATGATATTTTATATATTGTTTATAATGGGCTTGTGCTTGATTTTACCTAACATTAATAATATTTTTTTCAATTTATCTCATTCTACATAGAAATTTGGAGAATCATAATATCTTAAAATAATATAACACCACTTTCTAACTAAGATTCTTCAACACAAGCTTGGGGAGATTCACTAGAAATAATATGCATTTGATATTATTCCAATCTTATATATAATGGGCACATGCCCATTATTTAAAAGTTAAGAATAATATGAACATACAAAATTCTAACCAATATTCTATATCGCATGTTTAGAGGGGATTCTTTAGTAGACTATTACTAGTATGTAGTTGATATTATTCCAATCTTGTGTAGAATGGAGACATGCCCATTTAGAAAAAGATAAGAATGTTATGAACATATTAAATTCTAACAAATATTTTATAACTCGAATTTTGGAGGATTTTGAATTGGAGTACTGCTAGTTTTTAGTTGATAGAATTTCAATCTTGTGTAGAATTGGTACATGCCCATTATAAACAATATAAAAATAATATGAACATCCAACATTCTAACCAATATTCTAGAACACAATATTAGAAAAATCTTATAGTGGAATATTTATAGTATGTAGTTGATAGTATTCTAATCTTGTATAAAATGGGTAAATGCCTATTCTAAACAAGATAAGAATAATATGAACATCTAATATTCTAGTCAATACTCTATAACACAAGCTTTGATGGAATTTTTAGTGGTGTACTACTAGAATGAAATACAATAGTATATTATAATATTGTGTAGTACTTCTAGTATGCATTTGATAATATTCCAATCTTGTGTAGAATGGGTACATGCCCATTCTAAACAAGATAAGAATAACATGAACATCCAATATTCTAAACAATGTTCTACTACACAAGCTTGGGGTGATTGTTCAGTGCAGTCATGCCAATATGAAGTTGATAGTATTCCAATATTGTGTATAATGGGCACATGACCATTTGGATTAAGATAATAGTGATATGAGCATAAAAAATTCTAAATAATATTATTCAACAAAATCTTGGTGGGATTTTTTAGTGGAATACTTCCAGTATGCAATTGATAGTATTCTAATGTTATGTTGAATGAGTACACATCCATTATGAATAATATAAAAGTGATATGAATATCTAAAATTCTCACCAATATTATGTAACACAAGTTTGGGTGGGATTATATAGTGGAGTACTACCAATATGTAGTTTGATAGTGTATTCAAATTTTATGTAGAATCGGCACATGCCCATTCTGAACAAGATAAGAATAATATGAACATATAAAATAATATCCAATAGTCTATAACCCAAGCTCAGGGGGATTATATTTTGGTCAACATGCCTCCTTTTCATAAGATATGGGGGACCCCTCTCTTGAAAATATCATAAGAATATTCCCAAACCTATCCTCATATTTCTTTGGTTCTCTTATGTCGATTCTCTAAAATCCCAAGTCACCTTGTTGCTTTATTTTCCTCCGTGAGAAAATGATGTAGATAATGACCAATGAATCCAACTAGCATATCTCATCCTTTTATGAAAGAGACCAAGGAAAATCCTTTATGTATTATGTGACTAGGATGGGAACTCTTGCCTTGAATGTTTAACATACTAATTTTTTAGGCTTGTCCTTACTTAGAGGTTCCTATAGTTTCAATCATATTATTGGTGTATCTAACCCTAAAGTTACACATGGAATTATAAGCCTAGATAGTAGCTAGATGATCAATTAATTGATAATTACTCTTTTTACTTTCACTTAGTCATTTTTTATGTTTTCCATAGGGTCTTCCTTATGCTAAAGTCTCAACACTACATGGATTTAGGAGATTTAACTGGGGTATAGTCAAAGGTTTTGTAATAAGAGAGTGTCATGAAGATTATTACCAAATGTTTTAGTTTCCTTATTCTAAAAAATATGTCATAACCTATGAGATTTTGATGAAAATAAGAGAGTGTCATACATCCCCATGTCAAACACCATCAATGCTCTAGGCAATCTCCCCATGCTAAAATAAGAATGGCTAGTCTTTTCAACTTAATAGATATGTTAGATCCTAGGACAACTTTGTACAAATAGTGGATGACACAAATAATAGTGACATATTAGTTAGTCTCTTGATCCATAAAACATTGCCATAACATGGGATAACTTGACCAAATTTACAAATGCCACTTACCCTAGAGGTGAGTAGTTCCCAAATTATACCAATGAAGTTGTCTCCATTGTTATACTTGTTAATTTCCTATTCAATAAGGATTTTAAAACCTAAGAGACCCTAAAATATCATGACATGACATGTGGCATAGCTAATCAATTTATTAGGTGCCCCCCTCAAATCCTTTAGGATGGATAGAATGAAGTACAAGAAGAACCAAAGGGGCTATCAGAAGCTCTTGATGTCATTAGCTAAAAAATCCTCTCCCCACTAGAGATATAAGACAAAAGTACTTAGTTGGGATAGGGTCTCAATTCTTAACATGAAGACCAGTTAGGATGTGATAAATGGCATCCTCAAAGCTCCTAGGAGACTTTAAGGATGAGGTGGATACATACCTACCTTACTCTATACATTTATGAATTGAAGAAATGGACCTAATTAGAAAGGTTAAAAATATCACATTACTTTTACTAGATCTGGTAAGTGACATCTAATCAAATATTCAAAATTTAACTCTAGATTACAAAATCAAGTTGAGCATTGAGCCACCCACTCAAATTTGAATCCATGACAAATGAGTTTTGAAGTGACATTAATGCAAGGGAATGCATCCAATTTTATATAAGTGTCTGAAGGAAAGTTCATTATCCATTATATCTCTGATCTACCAAATTTTCTCTCCATGCTTTCTACTCCCACTTGCTATTTTAACCACCTTCTCTTACAGTCTATTTTTTTTCCAAATTTCATCCTATAGTAATGGCCACTTCCTCTTCAAACCCCAAGGCTAATCCTGAGTATGTAGATACTATGTTCCTAGATGGTTTGAGTCAATTTTAGAAATATAATAAATTATTTAAGGCCATCGACATGGTACCTATTATCAATAAAATTTACACCCTCAAGAAGGTAGTTTAATCCTTCTAAATTTAATGAAACATGGAAACTACTCAAGGTTGTGTGTACCATATTGGAGAGGTGAATATATAGGTTTAAGGGGTAGCTCCCTTTGATGAATCACTTAGGCTCAAACATTAATATACTACTTGTTAATAAAAAGGAGAGAAACCTATTCTAACAGAGGACATGCACAAGATATTATTTGACCACTATCAACCAATTGCAATTGTAATTAGAAAAAGATACTAACCTACACATGACATTAACCCAAATTTGCCTCTCTTCATCAATGTTTCTCATGAAGGTTTAGGAATAAAGCTTGATCTAGGAAGACTAGTCAAGAGGTCATGAATTGACACTAATGAAAATACTACTCACTATAACCCTACACACTCCATTTTTACACTTCAATATTACCTGCTAAAAGGATTCTAAACTAAACATGAATGCTAAACAAGGACACACATGCCAAGGAAGCAATACTATTACTTAGTAAGATCAAGTAATCAAGCATGCATATTGAATCTAGTCCATGGAGAAGGTAAAACCAGAATATTATCAATAATAAAAGGTTGAATATGGGTAAGGCTTCACCATACCCAGGTGGAGGATATAAACTTCATCTATTGAGGCTCAATATATAGATAAAGTGAGATAATAAAGAGAGAAGGGTGTGTAAGAGAGAGAAAGATAAGTATCCAAAAGGAGTTACAATAAGAATGGAGTTTGAAACTACTCCATCAGTGCCTTAAATACAAGTGTTAGTCTTTTGAATATGCTCTTCTAATCCAAGTGGTGTGGAGGTTCCAAACCTTGCTTGAAACCTTTCCTACCTCACCAAAATTGCCTTTTTCCTTGGCTTGTGGAATGACAAGTGACATTCTTGATGGTCAGGTCATGTTGAGTTACATATTTGATATGTTCTTAACACTTTTCACTTGATCTCTGGAAGTTCCCTTTGACACATCACTTCATTATCTTGCTAGGTGTCTAAAGTCTCTTTATCTAACTAGGCCAATCTTTCTTAGAAGTGTCAAAACTTTAATTCATCTTCTCCAACTCATTTTATCTCCATGGATGGACTCTTCACATCATACCATACCTACAAAAACTCATTTGGTCTCAAATTAATGTCAATAATTCATTTTGAACTAAAATTTCCATTTGGCCTCATTCTTTATAGTCCTAAAAATGTGTAAAACTCTTTGTGTAAAAGAATTTATTAAGGTTACTAAGAAATTGATCACAACCAATATACCCTTACTTATTCATGTAAAATTTCAAGTCCAAACTCTGAGTGGAAGTGCCTTTTTAATGATTTTCTCTCTCCTAACTAGGTCTCAATTAGGCCTCCCTACCTAGAGACTGATTTTAGCTCCATAGGCTTACTACACATGTGACACCTTAAAAAAACATGTGATTAAATTTAATGAAATATTGAGGATCCTCCATGTCAATTTTGAGCTTTGATACCTTGTATAAACTTCCCAAGAAGCTTGAAACAATCCTCTTTGGTCCCTTTACATACACCTATACCTTGAAAGTACCAACCAATGTCATGAGAGGTACTCAAGGGAGATTTATACAACATCCATGTTGTTTAAAGGCTTTTTTAATCCATCTAGAATCATAAAAGTCATCTTCTATCTCATCGGGTAAAAATTGATCTGTTTGGGCACCTTGTGAGTACTTCAAGGTTTTAAGGATGATTAATAACGTAAAGGCTCTAGATGAACATAAAAATTACATGAATAATGATTTTATATGGGTTTCATCTTGTTCCCTATATCTTGAGTCAACATGCATCCTTTCATGGGAGATATGAGCATGTTTAGTAGACCCTCAGGCTAGCAGGCTATGTGTTTATGAGGTCTAGAGAGAGATGAGGTTTGTAGGTGGTTTTTTGAGTCTTATTTCGAGTTGAAAATGAACTCAATATGTTTAATACATCTATCATTATTTTACCCATGATTATATTTTCACATCTCTTCTTAAACCCTATTATATCCTTCATCAACTCATACTCAAGTTCTTGAGCAAGTCAATGTTAATGAACCTATATGACTATCTTTGAGACTTTTGTCATATATTTTAGTATTAAGGACTTCATGATATTAATTTTATGTACTAATATCACCTCCCCAAGTTTCTTATGGTCTCAATTTCCCAAAGAAACCATCTTCCATCACTCAAAGTCTAAATATAGGGTTGTATGCAAGGTTTTAGATTCAATAGGCCTAAACAAGCCTTCTAAATTTGTCATTACTTTAAACTCAATGAGGGGGTTATATATAGTTCATGATATATCTTTATGATATAATCCTCATGAAATTTTATTCTATTCTAAATTCTATCTTCAAACCAGGCAATCATTTCAATCTTGACTAGGTAGGCAGGTTTGTGTGTTGAGACTGATTATATATCTAGGGGTCAAAGTGAGTGTTTTGGTCATTATATCATACTTAATTTTGATATTAATATGATATAAAATTATATATATTAACTATACATTCACTTTTTATAAAAACCCAATGCTTTTCGTATGCATTATATTTTTTATGCATCTTGAAATTAGTATGCATTGCCTAGCAAACTTTTAAGTGCGAATTATGCATATGAGATGAGATTATGGGTCTTAGGATTCAAATCCAAGTAATTTAAAATAAAAATGAATTAATATTATATTATTAAGGACCTTATAATCTTTTTAACTCTATTAAATTTTACTTGCATACACTTTACCTCTCATGCTTGCTTACACCATGGTTATAGGTGAGTATTTTAGGGTCTTGACTGCATTTGAGTTTCAATGTTTTTACTTGGAAATATTTTAACATCTCAATGAATCTATTATATTATTAAGAGTTAGGAATCTCCTCAAACTATCCAAAACATCACAAACTTACTTATCACACACTATTGTTTTCACTTTCTCAAAGTGGTTGTAGTTGACTATTTGGGAAAGGGTTTGATCATGTGATTTTGATCTTGGACTTCTTAAGGCATCATGACACCTTAACATCATCCAATTTTTTTTGGAAGATATTTCTCATTATATACAAGTCTCATGACCTTTTCATATTATTTCATAAACCTTCCTTATAGTCCTCATATGAAGACCAGCGTATCAATGTCCAGGGCTTTTGAATTTAGTTGATGGTTGTAACATTAGCCATTTCAACTATTTGGTTCTCAATATAATAAAAGTATTCATGGGTTTTTGAATTATCATTATATGGAGTCATGTTTATAACTAAATCCTTTTAGTATAAATCCATGCCTTTTTTCAAAAGAGGATGTATGACTCTATCACTTATAGGTCTCTTTTATTGTGTGGATAACCTACTAAAAATAAATCCTTGAATTTAGATCATTTAAAATTTTATCAAACCCTATTAAATTATTTTAACCCTATCCATAATCCTATGTATAGGTTATCAACATTATGCCACTTCAAATTATCCATTTTATCCAAACAGGCCTGTAGGTATATATTGGTTATTTGACTATCCATTTGAAGGCTTATATCATTGAACATGGTATTTATCATCATTAGAACATTTTAAAGGTGTTAAATATAATTTCATAGATTTTTAATTTTACTCAACCCCTTGAAACACCATTTATTTCCTCCTTTTTTACCATTAACACATACTTTAGTGAGTAGCCTTGTGCATGATTATCTAGGCTTGTAACTGTGTAAGAACCTCATTTGTTTCCATAAATCACTATGATAGTCTTCAAATATTATTGAAATAATAATATAGGATCTTTTTAATCATCATAAAAATCTTTTGATCATCACTTGACTATGTAGATAAGGCCCTTTGAGTTCATATTTACACAGGCAACCCCTAGCATAATCCTCAAGCATGGTTACCAATTGGAGGTATACTATGGAATAGTTAGACATATGTGATCTTGAAGGATATGAAAATGTGATGTAAAAAATTTAACCATCACTTGTATATGATAAAATGTACAAACACTAAAATAATAGAAAACAATGATAGTCACATTTACACTATGTAGAAGAGTAATTTTCTTGCTTACCCAATGCATATATGGGAAATATGATGATTAATAATGATGCAGGAAAGTTGTGTATACCTATAAAAATCCTTATATATGTTCACCTTTCCTCCATGAATTCACATTGTCAACTATGCTACCCAAAACTAAGATAGTGGCATTTCAAGTCTCAAAAAAGAACCTTAGCTCCTTAAATATTGTTAAAAAATATAAGGAGCTCAATCAAACAACCAATTACACTAATTGGAATCCCTTAGGAGTACCCAAATTTGGTTAATATCTTAGCCTCTAAATCTATGTGTACAACCTATACCATTCACCTAAAAATGGCCTTCATGAGCTTGGGAAGGTGGTGATGGAGGAGAAAGAGAATTATTTTCAATTTTAAGACCTAAAACTATAATCCAAACATGAATTTTACGTATGTAATCCCAATAGACATCTGGACAATGCTTTATTCTAAAACTGAGTTTAAGAAGTCCGTACAAGTGCCCAAAACTTTCTTCTATGTGTTGAAATCCCAGATTCTAACTTCTTTCTAACTTACTAACATATGTAGCACTTACATAACTAATCCAAGGTCCTTATAAAGTGTATTTTATGGTTTTTTATAATTTTTTTGTATTTGACACACATTTTAGTTAGAGAAAATGCCATTTTCTCTATAAAACACTACCTTAACATCCAAAAAATAACTTTAGCTTGTCCAAAACATCATGAAATGCTTGTATAAGATAATTAAGGCATGAAATGACCTTGAAGGACACCTAAGGACCTATGAAATCACTTTAAGATGTTTCATTACAGTATGACATGACTAGACTAGTACACACAAAGATAATATTACCTCAGTTTCTATAAATAAGCCTTAAACAATGCTAATAAGATTTCTATTTAGACTTTTCAAAGGGCTATTAAGGTATGTCAAAGATATGAAAAAAGTTGAAAAGACATATAAGTAATTTTTTCACCTATAGGTGTTGACATTTTTACCTTGGGGGTCAAAATTGGTCAATAAATTGGTGATTCATGGGAATAGCATACCTGTTATACTGAAAAGACCAGTAGCCTTGTCCTTCCATTGGGCAAAGGACTTATCTGCACTTAGATTAAAAATTTGACTAGACCTTGACCATGAAAAGACAAGATGATTTAACCTTTGAATACATAAAATAAATACAACACACATCAATCAAATGAAACAAAAACACAAGTGTTATGAAGCACCTAAGTAACACAATAAATAGGAAAACAAACTACTATGTACAAACTAACCTACTAGGATTGATCATCTTGGATCAAAAGGGAAGATTTTGAGATCATCCTCTTCATGTGATGAGTAGGAATGTAAAACAAGAAACCTCTTATACCTTAACTTGGTTTATATTATTTGCTTCTTGGTTTCCAATCCTCTTGATAATTATTCAAGTGAATTATCAACATCAAACATGTTACCTATGAATACAAATTCATCTTGATCTTCAACCATTACCTCATGTAATGTTTTATGATATGATATCTCTCCAATGTGACCAATGAATCAGGAAGAATTATAAGGTGACATTATATACATTGAAACCATATTTCTATTTAGGATATTTCCAACATAAAATAATAAAGGTATGCGGTGTGTACCAATGAATTTAAGACAAAAGAGTGATCCAGAGCACAAAAGGCAAAATCATCATTTTTACTAAAAATAAATTGATAAAAGTTATCTATCCCATAAATTTCATTTCTCCATTTAGGGATACATTGATCTAAATTGGCACTTGTAAATGACAAGTTTGAACCATTTAGCACATTTTATGGATTTTGACCTAAAATGTGTATTTGATTAAAATTCGAGTAAGATTGACAATTTTAACACAAATGGTGTTAGGAATTGGATGTATACAACCACAAATACAAATTCAACTTTTGATGAATCTTTAGGATCATATTTTTAAATTTATGCATTTTGATTATCTTCTTCTTGGGCATGTTTACTTGAAGGTACACATTTGTCATCCAAAATCAAATAGAAGTTTTCAAGTTATTCCCAAAAGGTAGCCTCCTTTTGGTCACTTGAAAATATTTCAATTTTAATCCCATTTTTATCATTGTCTTTTGGGGTATCAGGCTCATCAAATGATTCCCTTGAAACATGGTTTAGCTAAGTTTTGACTTCTTCAATATTTACCACTTGATCATGATGTTCCACATGGATAATAACCAAAGTGTTTTCATGAGATCCTACTTCAAACTCAACTATAAATTAATTAAAATCCACCATGTCATCATCAACTCCTTCAAAATTTAATTTATGTTCCATCTTATTAGTTTCTTTGTCTTGATTTTCAGGAGATATAATACTAATGAACACTTTAATATATCCCATGAAGTCATGGTACATTTGCTATCATGAACTCTCTTCATCCTAATTGTCAATGAATTCCACCACTTCCTCATGCTTTATTGGAGCTTAAAATTCATGAATATATTATTTAAGGCTTCTCTTTAATGGTTACACTAAACTTAACTCCTTCAACTCTTTATTTCCATAAAAGATGGGTTCATCATCTATAATGAAGAAAGGAAATTAAAGAAAATATTTACCTCTTCATCATCTCATTCTTGATGTATTTTTGTAGATGCAACATCATCTTCTACCCTCAAAACCATAGGCTTCTATTGGTAAAAGGAGAAGGTGAGAGGGAAAGATGACTCTTTTTTATGCTTGAAAATTTACAAGGTATCCTTGTAGCTCAAGGTTTTGGAATTAGGATTATTTGAAGGTTCCTAGAGATATTTTTGAAGAGAAGGGAAAGGGTTCATTTTCTTGACTCCTATAACCTTCTCTTTTTCTTGGTCTTTGGTATGATTAGGAGAAGAGTCATTCACAAGATTTGGGATGGTGTAATTGAGAATCATAGTCCAAAAAGGCTTCTAATATGGAGTGATATTGGATTCTTGAGGAAGGGTAGGTGTATCTTGAAGAAGGATTAGAATTAAAGGAGGTGGAATAGGGATTGGAGATTTTGGTTGAGATTGATTCATTTGGACCTTTTAATTTTCCCATCTCACTTGAAAACTCACCATGAACTAAATTATGTCTCTTATCTGCAACCTTTCACTTCCTAGGACATATTGATTTTATTTTTCAAACATTGCCCACTCTTTTCATGCAAAGTGTAATGAGTATTATAACTTTTGAAGGATTATGACAGGAACAAAGTGAAAATTTTCAACTCTTTTATCCATCCTCCTCATTAATATTTCATTATTTTTCATTTTTATAAGTATTTAATTGTCTTATTCTATTCTATCTTGAATTAGCCTAACTCTAGACTCTTCCTAAAACTTCAAATCTTGATGATTAAAAATGTTATGATATTCAAGTTGTTCTTGTTGCTTATATTGTTCCCTCATCTTATGATTCTCTTCCATTTTCTTCTCAAATTAAAGGATCATATTTTTATCACTTTGTTTAGGCTGATTAGGAAGACAATGACCTTGCCAAGGCTAGTTAAAACTATGCATAGGAGGAGGAGGAGGTGAATAAATGATATGAAAAGGTTGGTATAAAATTGAAGGGATACTTGAGGAGAATTAATGGACATGATTAGTCTCATATAAAAAATTTAAGTGTGGGATGCATAGTTTTAACAAATGAAGATTGAGAATACATAATAATTTATGATTTTGGGCACATGGACTTCTTATGCCAACTGTAGTTTATTCAGAGTCTCGATCAATGTTTT